>CM035154.1:147005706-147520325 GCA_020205615.1 Panax quinquefolius | reverse complement strand
TAGACTGTCATGCATCCTCAATTGCTAAGATGCTTCCTGGATATTTGACAAATATTTTTGTAGGTGGTACAGGATATCTAAGTGGGTTTTAAAGTAAAAGTGGAATTATTGATTACAGGAGAGATGCCTTTGTAAACCGGAATGCATGATCCCTTATACTTTATATAAATAAAATGTATGATCCTCTCTTTTTAATTGATCTGGCAATAAACGGAGGAGATTGATAATCCTATAAAAGTGCAACTTAGGAAACATTTTGAATGTGATATTATTTCATGATTTATCTTTAATGAATTTGTACCATTTTCAGTTACAGTAGTTATTGTTATTATTATAATATATTATGGGCATCAGTGACAGTAACATCTGTAGATAAGTAACCTAGTCAATATTTTGTTACTTAAAATTCACTCCACTCGCTAGCTTATTCGGTTTAGTAGTTACCATATTGCCTCTAGTTGTACTTTCATAGTAGATTGTTGTATATGTTCTTTTTGTTTTCTGGCATGTGAGAGTATTGATTTATGCCATGTTTTGTATTTTTAGCACCTGCAACATATAACAAAACATGTTCATGTGTACTTTATTAATGCTGTGATATTCTGGATATCATATTTAGTTTTAAATTTTGTTGTTACTTTGCATATAACATTACATCAAATTTTTACTCTCTTTTAAAACCTCAATGTCACAAATTGTTTACTCATTGCCTTTATATATTCCAGGTCCATATCTGAACACAACAAAAACTCTTCTACATAGGACATTAGGTGATGAAAATATCTTGATGGTAAAGTTTGAAGAACCACAATGGATTTTGCAATGTTTCTAGAAACTATAATCGCCATGATATTAAGATCGCAGAAGAAGGTGCATACTTATTGGTCAGAGGCGCTATCGTTTTTTGGTGAATCTCTTGTACTACTTTCTAATGTTCCATCTTTTGAATATGCATTCTTGCTTTGTTGAAGTTCTTATTTGAAGTATCCTTTATACTCAGAGATATGAAATTCCTTGCAGGATAAAAGAACTTCCAGCTGTGTACTTTTTTTTGTTTCTGTGTTATTGTTTTAACCAACTAAAATAGTTTAAGTTTTCATGTTTTCTGGTTTATCATGAAGGGGTAGTGGTAAAGAAGTTACATAAGTGAACTCATTATCTCATGATCTTTCAAAGAGAGGGAGAATTGTGAGTTCCTGTAGAAGAAAAACTGAAAACCTGAGAAATATAACTAAGTTTTTAGTTTTGCTTGTGTATCTCTGAGGAAATGGTCAAGCTTTATCCTATTGCAGTGTGATTTAGCCTAGATTTATGTAGCATGTGTCTCATGATTTTAGTATGCATTGGGTGCGCTTGGCTTTAGAGAGAGATACACATGAAGTTGAGTAAGAACTGGTGGGGTCCTTTGTTCCTCTCTGAATGACTACAGAGGCATAATAAAGATATTTTTAGACTAGGACTGGTTAATTATAAAGTTGTGCATTAGTTTTCACTTAAATATTTCTTCTATTTTTGCTCTACTTTAAAAGTCTGGGTTGACGCTTCTGTATGTGATTTTTTTTTCTTGGGGCACAAGTTTCTCATTTATACCCCTATGCTTTTGTATACAATGAATGCGACCTTAATGTAATCTAATTGAACTGTGGCTACTGGCTGGCACTAGAGCTCCTTATATAATTTTGAGGTCATCTTTGCTTTGCTAGTGTGCTCTCTTTCCTACTCTATTATTTTGTGAGTTTTATTAGGTGCCATGAGATTGTGAAATGTACAGGATTATTATTATTTTTGATAGGTAATGAATTGATATTATAAAATATATATACACACACATATACAGGATTAGTATCTCTATTATTTAGATGATCACAAGTTCAAGGATTTTCTGCTCACTAATCCTTCGTGAACCTATAACCGCCCCATATGTTGAATTGCAGATAGATTCTGAAATATTGTCTTAAATTTCTGTTCTGATTCTCCTTTGTGATGAGTTCAACTCTTATGTTGGAAATGGGTTGATGTGCTTCCTAAATCTAGGATATTTCTGCTGTGTTATCGTGTTATCTATTGTGTTTATATCATAACTGGTAAACTTTCTACAAGTTACACTATAGAATGAATTGTTAAGAATATCAAAATGATGGCCTTTCCACCTTTTTTTTATGGTTGTTAATCAGTTTTTAAAGATGGAGACAGAAAGGGCAAGAAAAATCCTCATTTCATCAGCTGTAAACTGCTACTTCGTCAATGGAATTCATTACCCTTGTGATGAGAGAGAGACCTTACATTTTAACCAACAAAACAATGCATGAAGCAAGGTGTCTTTTCATGCATTCTTCACACAACACCCAGCATGGCCAAATACGCTTTCTAGGTTAGTGCTGTTAGACCTTCTGATTTTTTCTTTTTCCCAGAGAGTGGAGTTTCTAAATCTGCTAGATGTAGGTGTTTGCTGATTTTGTCAAGACTATAAAGCTTCGTTGATCTTGCTTTCAGTGCATATTGAGAGAATTAAAGACATTCCTTGCCGTGTATAGTCTTTTCTTTGATTTCTAGTGTTTAACATGCATTCATTTTACACCATTATCTTCTTTTTGTTTGATTCACTTGTAAAGCAACCCATTTTTTGTTCATTTTTCACTTTTTGTGTGTATCATTATTTTTTTCACTATCTGCTTATACTCTGGTTTTTTGAATTGCAGGATGAAAGTGGTCGTAATGTTTGCAATGAAGATGGAGATCTTTTAATTCATACAGATGGCACTGGTTTTATATCAGAAGATTTGGCAATGAAAATGTCCTAGAGGTTGTTACAATGCAAAATATCTTTTAAGGATGAAAATATTGAGGTCAGAATTTTGATCCATTATTATTTTAACAAAGTATCTTATAATAGTAAATACTCAAGAATGAAAAATTGAGACCTAGTATAGACCATCCACAATTTTGTGCTTTTCATCCTGTGGTTGTATAATATTCTAATAATATTATTCCCTTATGGTTAAATTATTAGCCTCTATTACTTTGCCTTCCAGGTTAGAACATTTAATTGGGTGTATATATGAGTTATATTTTATTTTCCAAAACGACCCTTGTTATTGATGGATGGTTTGAAAATTTAACATTAATTTAATATTGACAAGTGTATATTTGGAAAAGCAGTATAAATGAATGTCTGACTTGTCATAATGGACAATAGTTTTTAGACTACCCTAAAAGGAATTGAAGTCTATTATTTAGGATGAAGGTATTATACAAGTTAGTGCATAGTTGGTAGTGGTATGCCCTCAGCATCATTGGCATTTTTTTTTGCTCAAATGCGTATCCAAATAAAATTTGCATCATATATAGTTTGTCAGTACAAAATCTAGTTTTCTATTTCTTTTGAAAGTTTCATTGAGATAGATGAACTATGTGATGCCTAGAGTACGTAAGATGAGAGTCTTTAAGCAGGTGAGATTCTCCTTCGTCGTGGTAAATTTGACAATATTTATTCCATGAAAACAATTAAGGCTCAACTTGCAGTTCCATTTGGTAAATTACTTTCTACCTACAACATTAGATTTGTTTTCCTTCCATTATAATAAAACCAAGTTCAAAGTCTTAAGTATTTTAGATTTCATTTTTGTTCCAATAAGTGTTATGGTCACTTTATATAAGGTATACTTTTGCCACCTTTGAATTGTGTCGTTTCATGCAAAAATCTCTTTAAATTGAGAATGTACAATTAAAGATTTTAGAAAGTTATCCTATAAAAGTACTACCTCCATCCCACTTTATAGGCTATTTATTGGTAAGGATTTTAAGGTGGTCCAAAACACATTTATAGGTTATGTATTTATATATCTTTAATATAGGACCTAGGGTGGGAATTTTAGAACTATTAACATTATGTATCCTCTAAGATGGATGATTTCTTTCTATTACAACGATGACTACAAGTCATTTCACATTATGCACTTTCTTATGGCACTTTTGTTATGCATGATATCTTACCAATCAAGTAAATATTTTATGTTAGGGCCATTAAATATATTTCCAGTTTTAAGTGAGTTATAGTCGCTATAATAATATATAGAGGTGGTGTAGGGCACAACACACACTAGCTTCTCTAAAAACACTTGCTCTTCTTGTTGTTGTTAGTATCTATAACCTATAGACTAATATGGTACCATCGCAGTGCAATATGTTCATGTAGTAAGGATCTAATGCCGACGCGTGTCGTGTCATCCAATATAAGTGTCCGCTTTTTTATTATTTTGTTGAAAATCACACCTCGTGTGAGGTGCATGTTGAGAGTGAGTCGTCCCCATCATCTTGAAACTTAATATATGATCCTATTCTTGGCGTGCCTACTCGACGCATTGCCAGTTAGAGTTCTGTGCTTCAAAAAAGCGCTTTTCATTCTTTTTTTACTTGCTACACTCACATGCATTCATTTTACAGTTTCTGTACATATCAATATATAAACAAACTTGGATTAATGGCTTGAGAAAGGAAGAATTTAGTTAGCATAATTTAAGATAGGAGTCATAGGATACAATGTGAATGGTTGTACCTATATACATTTATATTGAATTATTTGTTCTAGAAACGTGATAGAAGTTCATAATCTGAGTATTTAGCATTTTCATGGATCCTCCCATATAACAACAGTGGATCTATTGATTAATTTTTTCTTCTGAGATATATCCTCTTTCTTTTATGATTTGTTTTAATATTTGCTCATCATATTTCTACTACGTACGCTTTCAGCTTCTGATAGTTCTATTATTTATTATATCATTGCCCATTTTATGATCATGTCAAGCTGGAGTACAAATCATCTGAAGGGCAAGTGATAGATGCTCATGTTAGGAACCGTAAATGTTTTTGGTTTTTTTCTTCTGGTTTTTGATGTCCTTATTCTAGTAGTATTATTAGTTGATCCATTGGTTTTATTGTTATTTACACCCAGTCTCATGTCTTATTTCCTTTTCCTAGCCTTTGCTGATGCAGTGCCGTTTGTTCCACAATGGTTTTGCAGTCAAGGAACTCTCCTTATCAATAGAAAGGTTCAGTATCTCATTTTTAATTAGTAGTAAAGGTGTAATTTGTCATTTTAATTCATAGACCAATGTAAAGTGTAGTTTGTCCTTTGTGAGTTCATTGGAAAATGTAGTTTGTCTTCTGGTTCTTATATGCTAATAATGATGGGGATTTTAAAAGCCTGGTATACATTGTTGGATGCACTTACAAATAATGTAATGCCCAGCGTAAACTTCTGATTATCTTCAAACTCGAGTTTGGTGCATCACAAGATTATCCATCCGGGATATTCTTAAGACATGAATGCAATTATTATATATTATTACAACACATCACCGCAAATCCCAAGTTCTAAGATCTTTACATCTTCAAATTATAACATTAATGAATATTACATCATGCCAATATTATAATTACAACAAACTATTACATTACAACACGTAATCCTCTAACCTTTTTTTTTAACAAATTCTTTCGCTTAATGTCATCCTGACTATTCAAGTCCATCCGCTTCTAGTCAAGCAAAAGTTTTAGAGTTTTGCAAAGGTGAACATTTAATTGCCCAAAGAAGTTATAGAAGTTGATAAACAACAAAATCAAGAATCTATTCAACGGTTTTTGAAAATTTCACAATCTAATCTAAACAATAGTTGAGAAGCGATTCAATAAATAGGAATAACTTAAATTCATATCATTCTTAAGCATCACAATCTTTAATAACCATTCCTACCGACTTTAATATATTCTTTTTTCATAAATCCTATGTTTTGACATCAACAACGCTCACATATCATCATATCACAATGTGTTTACGCACTACATGTACATCTTAACGTGTCAAATTAACAATTAACATGGACTTAATCATAACACTATTCATGCATCAACAGAATCAGAATAACAACTTAAATAGTAATAACAGGATATTTCATTCACAAAGCACATACGTGCGAGATATTAGCAAAAACACAATTCATAGTTAAACACCTTGTACAAATATGACATCTTTTCATTAAAGACATGAAACTGTGATTCAATTCAACAATTTGAATGAAGTTAGAAAACTCGCTTAATATCAACAATAAAACAAGATTTAGAAACTTTCACAAGTAAAGCTTAAACAAGATTAGAAACTGCTTTCTCGCACTTACCTGAACACTATTTAATCGCTTCTTTAAATGACCTATATGTATCATAAGGTCAACATACCAATTAGTCATATATAGACTTTCGTTTATCGGTTTATGTTATCATTATTCTCATTTCATATTGTTACGCTTTTATAATTTAGTTAACGCGATCAATTCTTCAAAACAACTCTTTGTCATGGCGTTGTTGGAAGCGTCGCCACAACGCTTGGAAACGCCACGACTTCCATATCAACCTTCCTTCCCGGTTTACATTAACTTCATTTCATACCTTATAAATGTTCGCTTCTATGAAACAATTTTTAAGTTTATCAACCTGATTGACAAGGCTTCGACGTTCATACGTCAGACTTGTTTAACTCCAAACGCCCAACCGACACACACATCATTGTGTACGATCGATATCGTTCAGCTTCAACTACCATTCCTCGGTTTACATTCTTCAGACTATATTTCTAAAGTTCAATGTTTAGAACTCGTAAATATTAGTGAACATGGTTCTCGGCGCCTTGGTGTTCCAAAGAAACCACCTCGGTTTGCCTCCAATTACACAACAAATTCTAAAAGGCTCATTTTAGACATTGATCCCAACCTTAACTCTCAATTTTTGAAAGAATGAAAATTGTAGGTCTATTTTTTAGCTTTTCAGATCATCTTGAATTACCTCAATCAGTTCATGAAAGAGTTAAACCTAATTTACTAAAGGCATCAAGTTTACCTACACGAAGTTTTGGGCGGGCGCTCGGTACGCCTATCTTAGGGTTTTTATTTCAGCTACCGGCGCTGGAGAGCGAATGCGTTCGCCAAAAATATCCCAAGTCCTCAAAAATGTTTTCATTAATACTTTACTTCAACGCCCATTACTTTTATCATTCGATATTGAATAAGTCCGTTTTTGAGCCATTTTCTTCATCAGAATAAAATTTTCAAATCCTTCAATAGAATTTTTTCATTATTCTTCTAACTTGTCGAAAAATAGGCTACATTTTTCACCAAAAGTCGCTTTTAACGACAAATTTTCTAAACATTATAACTCGCTTCATCCAAGTTCGATTGAGCCTTGTTCTTAAGCCCATCGCCACGCTTTTACCCAACTACATAACACCGGAAAGAAATAATTTTCCTAAAGCGCTTAACTACCCGTAACTTGGTCTCAAAATGGTACCAAGCTGTAGTCTTTCACGCCGACATCTTTCACGTAAAATTTTGCCATAACTTCATTATATCGTATTTTCCTACGCTCCACTTCGCTGAATAACTCACAACCCACTAATTGGATTCCATCTTTTCGAATCCAACCACAACATACATGCATAATTGATCGACCAAGTCCGCACATATCCACTAGTTAAGTCTATTCATCCTCAAGCATAGCGCTTATGTTTTAAATCTTTTGTTCACTTGTCGCGACATTTAAGGTGTTTTAACAAAATGTTCTCTTTCATATACACCTTATAACTTCAAGATCCATCACACCTTCAAATAACCAACCACCAACAACTACTTCAAAAGAAGAAGAAAAACAAAAGATTAAGAGATGGTGGTTTAGAAACTTACCTTTCTTGGTTCTTCTTCTTCTTCATTAGCCTTGATCAAGCTTTGATCCTCATAATCCTTCTCCCCGATCCTCATCTTTTCTCTCTAGCCTCAAGCTTTCTCTAACACTGGAATAATTTTGTAAAGTGAAGAGACGATACTTCAGGATTTTGCTTATATAAAAAGCAACTTTCCATTTCTTATAAGTCGGTCACCTAACTTAAGTCACGCAAGGTCTTCCCTTATGTTTAAAAACTTATTAATCATCCTCTCGAAGTTAGCCTTTAATCAAACCACAATTAAAACTAACTCAAGACACTTAATAGCCACTTAACGGGCTAAGACCATTTAATGGAAAGTCAACCAATTAATGGTTTGTTTTAGATAAGGTGAGTCGTGTAGATGACTCACCATTTTTCCCTCATCATCCTCCAAAAATCTGGCCACTTAGGACCCTTTATCCCTTATCTAGCTTTCAAATAAGCTCACCATAAGTTGTAAGTCGTCGCCAGCGACGCCTTAAGCGGCGAGGCCTGGCAACAGTAAGAAAGAATGACGACTTGACGACGGCGAAAGTGCTTAGCGCTTTAAGAAAAAAGGTCGACTTACGCCGAATCTGCGACGACTTCACGACTCGATGAAGCGCGACGACTTGACTTCTGCCAGGCGTAATCTAAATGGCCAAATTTGAATCTGGTCTAAAAAATGACGCCGCAAACTAGTTTATACTTGAATAATAAACAAACCTAGAGTCGGATCGATCGATCGATCGATTAGAGTCATAGAGAGGCGCCGGGTAGAGAGCTAAGACAGAAATCAGACCTACCGCAAGTGAATGAAATGAAAGCGACGACGATAAATAATCGCAGCTTTCCTTTTCTCCGGAAGTCGACAATGGCAAGTGTAAGTCAAGAAGGAAGCGAGTCGCGACAGGTAAGTCAAGAAGAAAGTTGAGTCGCGAGTCACGAAGTCGGCAATGACGACCGGCAGTAGCCTTCCTTTTCGATCTTCTTCCTCTTCTTTTCTTTTCCGGTTCTCTTCATCGGTAGCTGAAGTCCGCCGAATCGTGTCGATTTTTCTTTTATAATATTATCGTGTTGAGTCACGTCAACGGTTCTTTTTTTTTTTTCGGTTTTTTTTCTTTTACATATATATATATATATAATATATATAAACCGTTATCGCATTATGTAAACTGTTTCGCTTTATTTTTTTTTCCATATCATTCATTTTATTTAATTATATCATATTTAATTATAACGATTTAACGTTATAATGTACGATCATAATGCTAATCGCTATAATTATAAATTATATGTAAATTAGTACTATTAATTATAATGCATGACTATTAGTAATAATTTCAACCTTAACTACTATTATTACTTATTTGATATCACTATATATATTATATAGTATTAAATATTAATAATGTCAACATCGTAGATATTTGTGGGTGTATTATGAGATTGTGAATTTATATAAATATTATATTATATGTTTGTTTCTTCAATTTTTTATTCGATCAGATTGTGTAGATATTAAAACGGCGGAAAGTTCAAAGTATAATTATTATATAAACGGCGGACCCTAAAAGAAAAGCTAAATCGAACGATCCGGCCGAAATACGGATATCACGGATTTAAGTAATAAGGATGTCGTAAGTAATGTACACTTTCAGGGGAAGAAATGTCATTCGGGCATCAAAAGGCTCAAACAACATCTAGCCGGAAATTATGGAGATGTAGCTAAGTGTCCCAAAACAACAATGTAAATTACGAGGGAGATGCAAGCGGCTTTAAGAGAAAGAGGAATAAGCCACTGAGCTAGATGATGATGATGACGTAGTAGGAAGTGCAAGAAGAACAATCATCCGCCTGGCCCAACCACGGCTTCCAATACTTCTTTCTAATACTATCCCAAGTTCTGGACTCAGCTTTAAAAGGAAGAATGTCAGATTTCAATTCCAAAATTCACAACCAAAAGCTAAGACTTGAAGCACTTCTAAGAAAGACTCAAGAAGTCAGAGAGAGGCATAAGTAAGCGCTTTCGAGCCAAACAAGTATCAAAGTCGCTTTGAGGACACCGGAGGAAAAGGAGAGGGTCCAAATGCACGCCATGTAGACTTTTTTTACGAATGTGGCATACCATTCAATGTCAGAATTCAAGAGATTCAAGTAACGGTCGAGTCCATAGGCAATATGGGTCGGGTTTCAAGCCTCCAACGATCACGAAGTCGAGGGTTCCTTTACTTGAGAAGGCAAAGAAGAAAACCGATGACTTAAAGAAAGAAACAGTTGTTTGGAAGGAATACTACCGCCACTCACGCTTAGATGGTCGATGAGATAAGGGGAAGACACTTGTTGAATTTCCTTGTTAATAGTCCGGCGGGGACTTATTTCATCGGGTTCTCGGCTGATGCTTCCAAATGGGCCTCAAGATGCCACAATGTCAGTAAATCTACTTCATAGCAAGATCGAGGAAATCGGGCCTCGAGTATGTTGTTCGTGGTCACAGCATAACGATCTAATTACAAGCGCAAATGGGACATATACTAATGGAGAGGAGACCTACATTGTTTTGGACACCAGGTCCACTTAATCGCCTTTCGACCTTATATGTTAGAGGACATAAGTTAAAGCAATTTCAGCCCACAATCACAAATGCAAGGAGAATTACAACATTCATTTATAGATACGGTCGCCTTCTTAGTGCGATGAGGAGAAAACGAATGGAGGGATCTTCGTGAGACCAAGCAGCACTTAGATTTGCTATGCCTTTCCTCACCTTGGGCAGAGTTTCAGGTACAAGAATAAAGATGATCGAGGCATTTGTTCATCAAATGAGGATCGTCAAAATCAAAGTCATTTGCCATCAAGCGAAGAAAGTATGTGATATCGTTATTTCAACAACATTCTCCTAAGCATACCGCTGAGGATCAGATTAGGCGCCACAACCACTTCTTATAGTCTTCGAGGATTGTCGATAGTGATGAAAAGCCCGCATACGCAAGGTTATTGGCTGCGATGGAATGCGCGAAGAAAAAAAAATCAAAGATGCATTTGATAACAAACAAAGATCGAGGAAGAAGGTGATCAAAATTGTCGAGCGCTGCCAGGGAAAATCAAATGGAGCAAAAATTATACGGGTCATTTGCGTTGCTTTCTCAATCCGCAAGTACTTTTTGATATCAAAGAGGAACGCGCTTGTTGTTTGCTAATGCTTTATGAGATGACTTCAACGACGTTTCTTGCAAAGATGGTGCCCGAAGTTAGATTTTACTAGACAAGATAAGCAATCTAGCCGATAACTACGATGCTTCTCGCGATACTTTTGCAAGAGAAATGGTGATTAGGCAAACGAAAAATAAAGAATCCTCAGACGATATTAAAAATATATAAAGATATATTATGATTATAATTTATATACATTTTTCATTTTCTCCTTTAAAATATTTATATTTCTTTTAAATGTTTGCTAGTTGATTGGTGGAATGCTTTTCGAGCGCTGAGCTATCGAAAGCTTTCTTCATTTGCAAAAAGAATTTTAGGCCTCTGTTGTTTTTCTTCCTAATATGGAAATTGATTGGAGTACATTTGAGTTTGTAAAGTATTTTCTATTGTTAATTCAAATTTTAAAAGTAATAAATCATTCACTATTATTAAATTTTTATCATTAATATTATTATTTTTGTTCTATTTATTTTAGATTCATACGAAGAAGAGGAATAAATTGAACACAAACGATCGAGTGACTTGGTGTATGTCCAATACAATCGAAAGATCGACTCAAGGTTCCAAAAGAGGTGTGAACTTGGCAACAATTTTGATCCATTAGTCATCAATGACTTTGAATGGGGTAATGAATGGATCGATAATGATGCCGATGTTGTTCATCCCGGGGATCTTATACGAATGAAGTGGATCGAGCAACCGTGCATCCAACACGCTGAGGGTCGCAATCTTTCAAGGAGTGCTCGTACACTACTAGTAATAATCTAATGACATATTCTCGACGTGGGGTGGTTCAACTTCAAGGAATCAAGGTTAATAGATTCCGATCTCGATAATGAAGTTGATGAAGAAGAGAGAATTCCAAATGATGATGAAGATGTGGAGGATGATTTTGAGAAAAGACCACCATCTACGCCTTTCGAATGAGAGTAGTTCTCGTGGAAGAGATGGAGATGACCTTTTCTATGATGATTTTGATTGAATGATGTCTAGACTAGTGTAGAGAGATTTTTTATATGATTTTGGCATGCTATGGTGGTGTTTTATTAGTTATTAGACTACATAATTGTGATGGTTGGTTGCAACTTTATTTTCTATGTGATGTTTGTTGAATTCTTCATTTCTTTTACTAATTTTTAATATTAAGTGTTGTTTTTTGATTGTTATCGATAAGTATTTACATAATTATGCCTTTAATGTTATTCCATAGTGGTTATGTTTTGAATTTTATTGCCAATATACTTGTTAAGTAAAATAAATAATATATAAATCAGACATCAGAACGACTTGTCGCTTTACGGACGCCACGGCGGTCAGCTTGTCGCTTAAAGGCCCAGCAATGGCCATCGCCACGACTCACCAGGTATAACCAGAATAACTATATGAGCTTACCATCACATGTTTATCTCACATGGGATAAACGCTGTTAGCTCACTTTCGGCTTCATGCTCTTAGGTTTAACCCTAAGACTTGAGCCACGGCTCAACCCTAGCTGTCATGCCATAACCTAGTTTTACCTTGCTCAACCCTAGCCAAACCCATTCAAAATCGTAGGCTTCGTTAGTTCAAAATTAATTTAATTCTCATTTTCTTTTTAGTTAGATTTTCTAACTTTTTCTTCACGCTTTTAATAAGCTCGCTTAGCAATAAAACCGACTTTCGATTTTCAAAATTCTGATCTCTTGCCACCGATCCCCATTTCCCAACAAATGTTGTCATTTTTGAAAAGTCGAAACAATGAAAAAGCGCTTTTCTCGTGAATAGTGTTTTTACGGCTTTTTCCTGGAAAAACTTTTATTAGAGATTCTATCTCTCCTCAAATAAATGCTATGACGTAATACGAAATTCTCGAAAAAGTACGTTTATTAGCGTTTTTCTCGAAAAAAATTATTTTCTCCCAAAAACCCCCAACACATACATAATCACGTAACACTTAAACTAGGTCATTAGTCACCTAAATCACATAACACATAATAATATCAATAAAAAATTTATTTTATTAGATATTCACATTAAAACCTATTACAAGGTCGCCCAATTTCTCGGTCGTCACAAATAACCTTAAGCTTTTAGAGTAATCGGTAACTTGACATTTGAAAGAGCCTTGATTTCTCAAGGTCTTGGTTCTCCTGCTCTATTAGTGTGTGTGCAACTTGTCATGTGCAAGTGGTTTTAGACATGAAGGGATGTTTTTGAATACATCGTTGGATCCATTTTATAGCAAATTGCTTATAGAGTCTTAAGCAAATTTGGCAGCTTAATAGGTGTCGAATATCCTAAATGCTTCAGATGTGATCTTTGTCTATCCTTGATGGCTAATGTACCAATTCTGTGCTATTGCAACAAGTTTGGCCTTTATTCCATCTCGTGGCCATTCCAAGCACATATATTAAACCTTCTTTAGGTCCTGCTTCCAATTTTGTTTACCATGTAGTGTATATATAGGGGATCTCATATTCAATTTTGCAATAAAAGTTTAAGTTTTAGTGTTTCTAATTCTTTTTTTCCTTATTTTCATTTAAGCAATGGCTTATTGACCCTTTTTTGGTTTGTTCTTCCAAATTACTTAGCTTCCATGTGGAACAATTCAGATTAGACGCTCAATGGTTAAGGTCGAGGCAGATTCGAGACTTGGAAATGCACCATCATTGAACTCATTGGAGGTGGTTAAAATAAGGTATCCATCAGTTGATACTTTATTTATATGTTTTCTACTGCATTGATGACATTTACTATCTTATGAGCATGAATATTGCCATAGGGTGTTCATTTCAAATAATTAAGTATTGCTGAGGCATAGCATAGAGAGGCTGATCTTTAAGGTTAAATAAGTGTGGGTATATGTACCTATTGAATTTTAATTTATTTTAAGTTAAAGTTAGCAGACATTCTACGGTCAAGAGCTTGTCTACTACACGTGAGTGTTAATAGCCTGCTGGATTAAGGTTCTCATCAGTAATTAGACTGGGACTGGATCGAGTCATATTTTTGTTTTAGAGCAGTAGGCAATACTAGGCATAGGAAAACAACCTGCCAATGACCTGTTTCTTAGGGATTAAAGATACATATCAATAAGCTGTCAATTTACTTAATGATTGAGTTCTTTTAGTTATGAGTCTTGTGACGTTCAATTTGTCTTCTTGTGTGATCTTTTACTTGGAGCTGATTGATTCAGTAAGGCTCGTTAAGGTCCTACTCATAGTTGTCATGGCGTCGCCTAGGCAATGACTAGGCGTTCTGGCGCTAGAGAAGAACAAGGCAGCGCCTTGGACGCCGAGCCGTCAAGGCTTGCCCCTTGGTAGCCTGGCCCATGTTAAGTGATTAAGGCATTTTGTACCCATGACTCATCATAACCCATAGACTAGTTATATGGTGTAATTTTTATTATTTATTAGACTTGTAATGTGTGATGATTGTTGACTTGGTTGATACTTTATTCTCTACTCCTACTCTTATCTTTTTGAAATGACCTTTATTTAGTGACAAACATGAAGAATGACTTTCGTTGGTGATTCTAAAATATGAAGTAATATTATTTTTATCGTAATCTGTCTTCTACAGGGATTGGCTGGCTATGTTCTTATCATTCATTAGTCCAAGTCTGTACTTGGAAATCCCTTTTGAGTGGCGCAATCACCTATGGTGGGGACTTAGCCTGTGCAAAAATGGCAACAGCGCCAACATGGCGTTGCAGTTACTTTGGCTTGAATGGGACCCACTGATAGTAGACACTGCCCATGGTTAAACATTGGTCATAGAGAACCCTTTCAACTTGTTTGAATATAGATTCAGTAGATTGGCAGGTGAGTATGCCAAGTAGGAACTCTTGAGGTCTTAGACTAATGCTTGTAATTCATGAATCTTGCTGATTAGATATTGATTTACAGGGCCCACTAGGCCAGAAATAAATGGAAGGACTAGGAAATAATAAAAGAAGAAGCTGAAACTTCAAAAGAATGTTAAAAGGTGATTAACCATAAAATTAGTGAGTTTTTCATTTTACTGCCATTGCAGGATGGGTAGTTAGACGACAGATTTCTAATCCTGCTACATTTTTTTGTTTGTTAAAGAGGCCTCAATTTTTGTTCTGCCTATATATATATATATATATATATATATATATATATGTATATCATGCAACATGACTTCAATTAACCTATTTATCTAGTGTTTACTATTGCTCATATACTAATATACTCCTTCCGTTCCGAATTATAAGATCAATATTGACTTTTGAAAAGTCGATCTTATAATTTGGAATACGGGGAGTATATTATTATAGAAATCCGTATACCAAGTAGAAATGCTGGTATATCATTCTGGGTGATGTTTCTAACTTTTTCTACCCATCTCTCAGTGATAAACCGAGGAGAACAACTTTATCAAGGTATCTTATTGCACTTCTAAATTATGGGGGTGTCCCCAAACAGACCTTCTTGGATTTATTGACAATTGCACTGGAAGATGCTCAGAGCTTATTCTCCAATGAGCATGCTGCAGTAAGAGGTACCTTTTGGAACAAAGTTTTCTGTTGTCCCCTGTCTTTTTTTTGCCTTCTTTTTTTATTTAATAACATTTTTTAGGACATTGTCAGTTCTACAGGTCCTTCTCTCACATGAGTGGTGGGGCCTACCTAATTTTCATGTACGACGAGACCTTGTGGAAGTAACAAAAATTAATGTGGAAATAGCATTCCTTTTTAGGCCATTTGAGTCTGTCCTAAATTGACTTTAAACACTACTTTTTACCCCTCCATCCCCTCTTTTCTCTCTTGAACCCCATTACGCTTCTCGATTAGAAATGACTTTAAATTAGCTCTGCTTAAGCTTGTTTCTCTTTCAGTTTCACTGAACCATAGAGACTTAGATGATGATTCGACCACGGCAAGAATGATATTATCTGGAGTTTCCCTTAATGAACCATGTGTTCAATATCGTTTATCTCGTCTGGCAACTGAAGAAAGGAAAGGGCTTCTAGGGGGAAAGCTCCCAATTAGTGACAGCTTTTATTTGATGGGAACAGCGGACCCCACTGGGCTATTAGAAAGTGATGAAGTTTTTGTCATCCAGTAAGTATACTCATTTTTTATTTAATTTTTATAAATCTTCAAAAATTAGACTAGCTAGACCTTTTTATTAACCAGAGAAAGTAAAACTAGCATGAAATACACCAGTCGAAACTAAAATTCTTTTTTTAATTTAATTTTATAATTCTTCAAAATTAGACTAGCTAGTCATTTTTATTATCTAGAGAAAGAAAAACTAACTTGAAATACACCAGTCGAAACTAGCATGAAATACACCAGTCTATCTGTTTCACAGAGATCAATGTTCCTAATGCAAGTAAATCACTTTTTAACTTTGTGATTCATAATAAAAGTAGGATTATAAATACATACAAGTCACTTTCAATATTTTTCCTTGAATAATTTGCAGTGAGAATGGTCCAATTTGTGGAAAGGTATTAGTTTATCGGAATCCGGGCCTTCATTTTGGGGACATACATATTTTAAATGCTGTCTATTTAAAGGACCTGGAGGATGTTGTTGGGAATGCAAAATATGGTATATTCTTCTCCACCAAAGGCAAGAGATCAGTGGCAAGCGAGATTGCAAATGGTGACTTTGATGGAGATATGTACTGGGTCTCTAGGAACCATCAGGTTGACATTCGTAATTTTCTTTTACCTTTAAGTAAGACAGGTTTTAATCTCTTCTGGGCACATCCTTTGCTGAGATACTTGAAGCACTCATCCAAATGTCAGCTGTGGAAATTAAAACGATGACGATGATATGCATCTTCAATATGAGCTTTTATGGCGCTCAAATTATGTCTCCTTTCTGAAAGCCAGAACACAATGTTATATAAAATCCAAATATACACAACCCTACGTGTATATGTGTGTATGTTCATGTCTGTCATATGCTAGTGCTATAGAGATGTTGTCTGTCATACACTGTGATTTAACCAAAATATTTCAAGTTTACAACCTATATAAGTTATACTTTTCAACAGAGTACCATCCTTATATAATGTTGGATCACATGCTGTAGGCAGTTTAGTTATCTTACTCCCTCCTTCCCTTTAAAGAACGTCACTTTTGCACTTTCGCCAATAACATGGATTCTTAAATATATTCAATTTTATCCTTGTGCTACGATGGCTTATTGTGGTTAAGAACAATTTAGAATTAAGTCAACTTTTCCAATATGGGCTGTTCGGTCTTTCAATTTAGCCATCTTGCTCGTGGTTATTTTTCTATTCCAATTTCCTTTTTGGTCTTTCAAGTTAAACATCAGTTTATTTTAGAGATGAGGGTTTTCTTTGAATCGGTATGTTTTTCCGCACTCAAGGATTAAACGCCTTGTGACGTCACTGACTTATTCTTGCAGCTGTTGCGTGATTTTAAAGCGAGTATACCATGGACGCGTATGCATTCATCACCAAAGGTGTTTCAGAGAAAGCCCAGTGAGTTTCCTTCTGATGAATTGGAGCATGAGCTTTTTGAGCTATTTTTGAATACAAAGAAGCAAAAGTAAGCAATTGCACTTGTAAACTTGAAATATTTTGGTTATATTTCATGAAAATTTGGTCATATGCTAGATCAGTGTGCCTGCAAAATTACAACACCATGATTTCGAATTCAATTATAGTATTGTATGTTTGAGCTCATGGTTGGTTCATACAACTCATTATTAGATGAAATTTCCACTATTTGTATGTTATTAAACTCATGACTTGTTATGCAGCTGTTTGTGTGTAAGCATTGCTAGCTAGTAGCTAGCACCAGACTGTCAACTTATGTCGTCATTCATGTTCATCTGCATGTGTTTCCTGATTAATACCACCTGCGTCCCATTTTGAGAGTCGGATTACCATTCTGGAAATATTCCAAAATGTTTCCACATCTTAAAACCAATTCTCTTTTTAGAATAGTAGCATAGAATGGATTATATCACAGTTTTGAAAATGTAGAAAGATTTATATGCTGACCCACCAACCATTTAAGATACTTTGCATGGTCAAGGGGAACTGTATATTATATGAAATAGATCAACATCCCCCCCTCCTTTTATATAATTGACCATACATGTGAAGATGATAGTAATAAACTGATGGTAATGACTAATAAGATTTAATAAATTTATTTAGTTTAATGATTATCTTGTTTGATTACTGTGTTGCTTCTTTGCTTTGGCTGGATACTAGTACTGCTGAAGCTCTTACAGTGCAAGTTGTGATTCAAAAGACAATAATTTATCAGCATGCTCTGGCTTGGCTGTCGTGTTTTCTGCATCTACAACATATTAGGATCAAGTACTTGTTTATGTAGATTTTCGAGCACGTCTGTGATATTTCCTGAGCTCTTTTATTAAAAGATATAGTCAGACTACAAATATCTCATCGGTGTTACTGATGTTTGAATGCACCTGTGTGGCTGTTTTCTTTTCCAGTATCAGTATGGGAGTGGCAGCTGATAGCTGGTTGGCATTTATGGATCGGCTTCTGACACTGGGAGATGATTGTGCCAATGAAAAGAATGAGTTAACGAAAAAGATGCTCAATTTAATTGACATCTACTATGATGCTTTAGATGCACCTAAAACTGGGAAAAAGGTAGTTCTGCTACTTGTCTCTTTGTAAACACGCTCAAGATTTTAGTATGGGAATGTTGGTGATTTTGCTAATTACTTGTAGTTTCTAAAGCAGAATGTCACTTTAAAATTCATGTTGTCTTTCTTGGTTTTAATGTCGCTGAATCTTCTCGTACCTGGTCTCTTTCCTCTTGAAACAGGTGGTTGTTCCGAATCATTTGAAGGCAGATATCTATCCGCATTACATGGATAGGATGAATGAGTACCACTCTACGTCTGTTCTAGGACTAATTTATGATATGACGCTGTTAAGTCAAACTGAGAAACCGTCAATAGAAGGTGAGCATTCTTCAATAATTGCATTTAGATTATTTGACCAAGATCAATCTCAAGACTACCCATGCATGTAAAGAGTTAAGATACATAAAACAGTAAAAGTATGTAATAATGTGTTCATAAGATGTACGCGTGTGTATATATATACCTTTGTTTCATAAATTTTTTCATATCCCATTGAAAATTTGAGGTGTCATATGAAATGAAGCATTATATTGTGACTGAGAAAGAGTGTTTACTCAACTGATTATTTGTTTTTGAAATTCTTTCACATGTAGAAATCCGGAAACTTCCTTGTTTCGAGCATGTTGAAATCCCTGATGCCTTGTTGATGTTGTGGAAGGAAAGATATGATACCTATAGACAAGAGATGGTTGACGCCTTATCTTGTAACGATGAATCAAAGAAGAGCGCCGCAGATGATGTTATCAATAAATACAAGCAGGTAAGATCGTCACACTATACATACAAATGTGGCTGCATTCTCCATGGGCATGGGCTACTTTCACGGAGCAAAAGAGTAATGTTTCTATTTTTTTCTCGTAGATCTTGTATGATGCTGCAGATTTCGAAGGAAGTTCAAGGAACACGGAAGACATCTATAAGGATGCCCTGGCGCTGTATCATGTATGTTATGATTACGCAGAGCGCAGACGAGATGTCAGTAAATGCAACTTTGCATGGAAAGTTGCAGGTCCTGCCCTATGTAAGTTTCATTGTTTGAAGGTAGCTGACAGGCCCATGTTTTCATGTGATCCGTCTGTTCTTTGCAAGCTGTTAAACTAGTGCAAATATTACATCAAGGGAGCAAAGAGAAGGTTCCCAAATTTGAGATCTCATTTCGACCCTCGCGTTGCTATATTTGTAGAAGAATTAGTCGTGTGTATTATTTGAAGAATGAGTCGTGTGATGTAAATGTGTATTATATGTGATGACAATTTCTATTGTAAGAACTATATTATTATTATTATTATTATTATTATTATTATTATTATTAAGTGTAGCATAATGACTAGTTTGTATTTTCCGCAAGTGGCTTAGATTTTTTTTTTGTGTGTTTATTATTTTAATTTCTGTTTTCTCTCTATTTATATAGTTTTAGTGATTCACATCCGCAACTGCACCGGCGTGGCACCCGCACCCGGCACCTGGGTAACTCCAAACAAGGACACAGACGACCCCACTATTATGACTTCCACGCATAATCCATTTCTATACAATAAATGTCTTCCTTCACCCCACCCGGATATATTGTCTCCCTTATCTCTCTCAATATAGTGGCTTTACATTACTCAACTGTCTCATTTTTATTTGTGCACAATCTTTTAAAATTAAGTTGTTTTAATAGATTTATTTTTAATTTCTGATTTGGAAAGAGAGTTGTTTTTTTAAAAAAAAACAAATTTTCCAAAACGACAGACTGTGTACAAATAAAACATACACAATTGTATATTGTCATATTGTCCATATATATATATATAATGACCTGCATTAAATATTTGCTATAGATTAAAATAGACAAATATTATTTATATCGTTCAATACAAGGATTTAATGATCGGGATTAAAATTGAAAAATTTATGTTTGCAATTATTAATAGCGGGACGGATTACGTCTATTACTAATAGTAATAGACGACGATATTATTTTCAGCTGCATCCGTTATTACTAAAGTTTTTTTTGAAAAATTATTATTATGATTAAAAACTTATCTTTTAATTTACCAATAAAATAATATTTTAGAATCGTAGAATTAATTTTTTAGTTAAAAAATAATAAATTTATTAGGTATTTGACAAATAATTGTACAACCAATGGTTAAACAAATAAACCATCTATTTTATTGATAATAATGTGTTTTTGGACCCCACTGCATAATTTCCACACATTATCCTTTTGTGTAATCAATGTATAGTAAAATATTCAAATATCTATAGCTTAGCCGCCTCATCATACCCCACCTCCCTTCTCCCTTCTGGCTTCTTGTTTTGTCAAAGAGTAATAATGTTATCACATAAATCGCCTCATATATATTCACAATTTCACATACATATTGATATAATCTACATGATTTATTCTACACGTGCTCATACCAATATATATATATATATATATATATATATATATATATATATATAAGTATATGTGAGTAGATATATGAGTGGTTTTAATGTGATAATATATTTATTGTTAGTGAAATCGGTTTGATATTTTTTGACTTTTAAAATTTTAAAATATAAAATTAATTTGAAATTATTTAGTTTTAATACAAATAAATATAATAATTAAAATAAAGTATATTAATGCTGAATTCTGGATTTTATCAATAAAGATTTAAATTTTGTCAAAATAATTTTTTAATATTACGCCAATGAATTTAAGATAATATTATAGTTGTGTGGTAGATTTATAAATTTTGCAAAGTATGCAAGTTGTTATAAAATATTCGTCATTTAATATTCTTTTTTATTTTAATATTCAGACGACTACCAATCATCGCATGAATTCTATTAATCTAAAGAGATTGTCGTAGCTAGAAAACCACAAAATTATCTTTCTATAAAAATAACTAGAGAATGCATCAAAAACCGTTGAACTACCCAAGAAGAAAAGACAAAGAATATGCCAGAATAGATAAGAAGACACGATATCGATTATCGATACTTTCGCGTTGGTAAGTCACGCAATTTACGCTTCAATTATCACTACAGAATCACGATCATATCTCTTATATTATCGATTCAATTATCACACAAAGATCATCCTCAGATAATATGTTATAAGATTAAATCAATAATCGGTATTTATGTTTATAAATGATTAATAATCATTGAAAGATTAAATATGCTGTTGATTAAAAATAAAATGATTTGTGGTAATATTTATTCAATCCTCGATGATATAAAGAGAGATGTTATATGGATTTTTGGTAAGAAATTTGATTATTTTACAAAAATATTTATACGTCATCATCTAAGAGTTTCTTCACAATAAGAATTACCTTTTGAATAGTAAGAATTATCTTCGTGAATAAGAATTACCTTCGCTAATAGTAATTACCTTTCATGAATAAAGAATTACCTTCGCAATAGTAATTACCTTTTTACCAAAGCGCCAAAACCACTTTGTCGCTTCACATTACATTACAATAACTAACTACTGTCGTTTCACATTACAAAGGCGTGTCCAACCACTGTTGCTTCACATTACGATGTCCGAACCACTGGTTGCTTCACATTACAAGCGCCAAACCACTTTTCTTTTCACATCACCACCGCGTGCCCACTGGGCTTTTCATACTAAGTCTTAAAAAGTTTGTAAATCTTCTATAAATAGAGCTTAAAGTCTTATTTTTTTTTTTAATTCAATCGAAACTCTGTAGAAAACTATATAGAGTAGCAAGAAAAGATTCTCGCTACTTCACCTCGCCAATATTCATTCTTCTACGAGTAGGAATATTATTTGTTGTCTTCGTAAGTGTGTTATTCTTCTTCTTATTCACGTAAGAGAACTCGTTGTTATTCCATCGCTTATTATTCTGCTTGGAATAACTCAGTAAAAGCCAGATACCCTATACATAACCTCAGATATGCAGATACCCTATACTTGGTGAAATCTTTATATTATTCCATTCTTATTTATTCTCGCTGAATAATTCTCAGATACGCTTAATCCCCTATACTTTGGTGATCTCCTTCATTATTCCATTCTTTATTATTCTCGTTGGAATATCCTCGTTCGCATGTTTTTACACCTAATTCTTGGTTCCATTGCTTATTATTCAAAGATTTATTATTCTCACGGATCATCCCGTGCGGTGCTAATTTCACCGACCCTTGCCCGTTATTATTATTCTCGCTTGAATAACCTCGTCTATGCCAAGACCGCATTTACTGGTGATTTCTTTTTTGTTATTCCATTCTTTATTATACTCACGATTGGTTAAATCTTCGACTTCTATACTCCATGAAAATTAGTGGAATATCCTCGATATTCAAGGCTTCATCCAAGATCTTTTCATGGAAATATTCTTCCGATCATTCTTGAATTTTACTCACAAAACAAAGATCATTTTGACAATTTGGACGTTAATAATTCCTGGATAAAATAATTTCGAACTTGTTTTATCAATTATTATGTCATCACATCATCCCTCACGTTATATTATTATTATCTTGAACACGCAGATAGATGAACTTAGTATGATTATGACTGCGATCATTCGGTATAATAATCACCATTGTTATAAATGATGTGATAAAAGTCCTCGGTGGCCAGAATGCAGTCAATGATGGATAATTTTTGGTATGATTATGACCAAAAATGATTCGGTATAGATAATTATTTACCATCGATAATTTGATGAATATCCTCGCCGTAGTAGTAAGAAAAAGCGATTCAATGATGTGGATTATTTATTAAAGTTCGAGTCTCAAATTATAATAAATGATGAAAAACCTTTTAAAACCTAAAAGATAGTAGAGATTTTATTCTCTCTACTCGACTTTTTTAATTGATTGCTTATTCCACCGCAGCTTAAACTTGTTGTTTATTGTATTTTATCGGTTTTAATCGTTGAAGGCTAATGATAAATTATTCTGCATTATCTTAGTCCATAATATTTCTTACTCGGCTTATTGAGGTATAGTGATAATATGTCAGTACGTCAATTAACCCTTATTTTGTGGCAGTTGTTTGAAAATGGCATCCGGTAATGTTGAGAATAAAGAATGAAAGACAGGAGACCGCTGATTCTCCACGATCAAAATCGGACACAATGTGCAACAGATGGCGATAATCCTCCCAGTAAACAACAACACCGATCAATCATGAACGACGCAGACGCTTAAGAAGTTTTTAGAATTCATGCAACATCGGCGAAGCGATCATTCCAAAACGTAGGTGGAAACACGGAAAACTCTCGGCAATACCGCTAAACAATTCAAGGAGCCGGACCACCGAGTTTAAGGAGAGCCAAAACCACTTCCTACGCTGAAGCATGGATAAAGCAAATTACCAAGATATTTGATGTCTTGGATGCTCTCGAGGAGCAAAAGGTTCCTTTTGTCGCTTTTATGTTGCGGAGAGGCAGACATCGGTGGAATTCCAGAAACGACTCAACCTCATTGATCAAGATATCTTGGGAGAAGTTCCAGAGTCGCTCAACGACAAATACTTTTCTCGAAAGTATTCGCCACACGGGAGGAGGTGGAGTTTATCAAGTTGAACAAAACAATATGACCGTATCGCAATACGAGGCAAAATTTGTGGAGTTATCACTACCAGATCCCACTGTGGATAATGAAGAGAGAATGGCGCGAATGTTTTTAAGAGGTTTGAAGCGTAGATACGTCAACATCTTATTTCTCATAAACCGCGTTTTTATTCGGATGTTGTAAATAGGGCTCGCTTAGTGGAGCGAGATAACGAGTCAACGTGAACTAAAAGAGAAAGCACTTAAGAAAATTATAATACCAAATGAGAGTAGTCATCGGTGCGGTGACAACAAGCGTGGAGGAATCAATAGCCAAATATGGTAACCACTTTGGTAATCGTACAAAACAATAAGAATGGACATTTCAAGAAAAGGAGATTTAACAATGATGGAAAGACGCCAAAGACCAAAGACCAAGTTGTTAAGGAAGGAGAAAGACCACCTATCATATGCTTCAAATGCGAGGAGAGGACACATCATCCGAATCATGCGCCATGCCGGCCCAAAGCATGTTATAATTGTGGAAGAGAAGGTCACTTAGCTCGATTTTGTCGCCATCAAAGACAAATTCAACTAGGATGGAGGCACCAAAGGTCATCCCCTGCATAAACCAAAGCCGAGTTTAAGAGAGAGCGTTTTTTTCTCGTGACGAGGAACCCGAATAAAATTATCACGAGTAAGTTAATCATAAGCTCTCTCATAAGTCTATACCGTGTTAGATACCGCCTCTACCCACTCTTTTATTTCACCTAGTTGTGTTCAATGTTTAAATTTGACTCAAGAAGTTAAACTTTGACTTATTGGTTGAAACTTCATTAGTAGAGAGCCTTCATATCGCTTACTATTTTTTTTAAATCTTGTTTGATTCAAATAAACATTTTCACGTTACTTGTCGATCTTATCTTTTGAAAAATATTTGCCTTTGATGTGATTTTAGGAATCAATTGGTTAACTACTCATCATGCTTTTCAGTAAGGTTGTTAGCTTTTATATTCATAACCAACTTGTTGTCAGTTGAATTCAAAGTATCCAAACCACTAAAGTCAATCATCATCATATCGCCATAAGTAAAGAGCCCGATCCTTTCGTTGTTGACTTCCTTATGTGAAATGCACCGCCGGACTTTTCTCAGAGGACGTCGCCGTTGATCAAGATGGCAAGTTGATAGGTATCATTGTGAGGTCTTATCCAGTTAAGGGATAGAAGTCACAATTGGTATTAATGTGACGTACTATCCAAGTCTTGGACGAGAGTATGAGCTTTGAATGATATTTCTATCATTAATAAATTTCTTGGCGATTCTTGAAGACTTCCTAGCCTACCCTAGAACGTGAAATCGAATTTTGTATTGACCTAAGTACAAAAAACCCATTTCTTAAACCTCAAATATTTCTTCAACTAAAAGGATCTGCATTTACGTGGATTATGATGAAAGTCATAATAAAAGTATAGAACTGATGAAAATCATGGGTATATGAAGTATTAGTAAGTTTTAAGATGAGTTATGTTGGTTAGTATGTGAAAACATGAAAGTTTCTTAGAAATCACAAAGAGTTGAAAATCGATTTTGGTGAAAAACGTAATATGAAATTCAATCAACCATATCTCTTATTATATTTTGAATTTTGAGTGTGGTCAAGTCCTAGAGTTAGATCTATGAGTTACCTAACTAATCCAAGTGGAATTACTGGAAAAGGTATTGTAGATTTTTGTGTGGACTGATTTTAGCAAAGGAGTGCAAAGCTGCAAAAACCGAAAAAAAGTCACACATGATTTTAGACGGGCTGTTTCGGCCACTTAAATTATGAGAAAAATTCTGGCCTTTTGGGACATGAAGGTATATGGTATAAAAGTACCTCCTGTCCAAAAATGAGCTCATTCTCGACTTAAAATGAGCAAGTTATGACTATTTCAATATTTAGGTTTTTCCAACGAAAAACGCTTATAACCTGAGTTCTATAACTCCGATGACCATGAAATTTAAATCGAAGCTCACATTAACATGTGTAAGGTCCTGCCAAGATTTGGAAATTTTTGGAGTTAAACTTGAGGTAGCTAATTTCTTAAAGAATTAATTATAAATTAATTTTTGAAAAATAGTAAATGAATTTTAAAAATTCCGAGAAAAATATATTTTCATTATGGGACTATATTATGCTAAAACCCAGAAAAGAAATATTTTTGGGACTGATTTGGTATTTTTCATGAAAATAGTTTAGTTACTTAACATATGAGTTAAATATGTTATGTGAGAATAAAAAGTTGAAAAATAAATTTTATGGCTGAGAATCCTATATGTAGATATATGCATATTTTTTTATGAGGATTTGATAATTGGTGATGATATCTTATGAGTATGGCATTTTTGGATGATTAAACGATTATATTTAGAAAGTCGTAAACAATCGAGATAAATTGTTTATAAATTTAAGGTGATTAAAATATTGATATAATATTAATGATATTAGATTATGAGATTATTAAGTGATTGATAACATGGGGATATTCTTGAATCTCGGATAAATTATATTATAAATGTTTAATATTTATCCTTTATCTCATTCGATCGATTCTTTATATCGTTATCCCCACGTTTATATTACGTTGAAAAGTCATCTCATGCCACTTTATAAATAAGATGAACTTTTATGATTATTACGACTGCGGATTGTTCTAAGATAATCATAACCGTAATTGAAAACACGATTATCTTTAGTAGTAGTGCATGGATAATTTATGGTCGTGATACTAATGAATATACGATTATCTTTTGGTACCGTAGTGCATTGGATAATTTATAGTCGCGATACTTATGAATACACGATTATCTTTAGTAGTAGTGCATTGGATAATTTGTGATCGCGATATTAATGAATACACGATTATCTTTGGCAGTAGTGCATGGATAATTCGTGGTCGTGATACTATTAAGCTCGCGTCTCAAAGATTATTGGTTTTTATAAATTGTATATCTTCTACCAGAGAAGCAAAGCATTTAATCATGAATAAATATCTTTACCGGATTGCAGCAGATGAATTTAATGTTTTCAACGATAAAGGTATTCATGTATCCTCACCTCTTTATCATACTAGTATCGTACCTTCTAATTTCGAGGGCTAAATTCCATAAGGAGGGAGATTGTGAGACCTCAGATTTTATCAATAAAGATTTAAATTTTCATTAAATAATTTTTAATATTACGGTGTGAATTTAAGATAATATTATAGTTGTGTAGTAGATTTATAAATTTTGCAAAGTATGCAAGTTGTTATAAAATATTCGTTTGGTATTTAATATTCGTATTGACTACCAATCAATCATTGGTGGACCCTATTAATCCAAGTATTGTCGTAGCTAGAAAACGACAAAATTATCTTTCTATAAAAATAACTACAGAGGTGTTATCTTAAAACTGCTTGAACTACCCAAAGAAGAAAAGACACGATGTACGCCAGAATAGATAAGAAGACACGATATCGATTATCATGCTTACGCATTGAAGTCACGCAATTTATCTTTCAATTATTCTTCACAATGAATTGCGATCATATCTCTTATATTATCGATTCAATTATCATTCACAAGATCATCTCAGATAATATGTTATAAATTAAATCAATAATCGGTACGACGTTTATAAATGATTAATAATTGTTGAAAGATTAAATATGTGTTGATTAAAATAAAATGATTTGTGGTAATATTTATTCAATCCTCGATGTATATAAAGAAATCATTATGGCATATTTGTGGTAAGTTTGATTATTTTATGGGGTATTATATGTCATCATCTAAGAGTCTCTTCAATCAATAAGAATTACCTTTGTGAATAAGAATTATCTTTGTGAATAGTAATTACCTTCGTCAATAGTAATTACCTTTGTGAATAAGAATTACCTTCGTCAATAGTAATTACCTTTTACTGCATCGAACCACTTGTCGCTTTCACATTACAAAGGCCGAACCACTTGTCGCTTCACATTACATGCGGCCAAATCACTTTTCTTTTCACATCACTAAATCAATGCCCACTCGCTTTTTCATACCAAATGGTTAGTAAATCTTTTTATAAATAGAGGCCTAGCTGCTTCATTATTTTTTTCACGAATTCATCAAACTCTGTAGAGAACTATAGTAGAAAGCAAGAAAAGATTCTCGCTACTTCACCTCGCCAATATTCGGTTCTTTCTAAGGTAGTAATATTATTTGTTGTCATAAGTAAGGGTGTTATTCTTCTTCTTATTCATGAAGAGAATCTGTATTCCATCGCTTTATTATTACGCTTGGAATAATCCTAAAAAGTGGATACCCTATACATAACTCAGATATGCCAGACATCCTATATCTTGCATAAATCCTTATATTATTCCATTCTTATTTATTCTGCATTGGAATAACTCAGATACGCTTAATCCCCTATACTTGGTGATCTCCTTCATTATTCCATTCTTTATTATTCTGTTGGAATATCCTCGTCATGCAAGTGTGTTTTTACACCGACCGGCTCCATTGTTTATTATTCAAAGATTTATTATTCTCATTGGATCATCCTGCCGTCAGTGTAATTTCACCGACCCTTGCCCGTTATTATTATTCTCGCTGGAATAACTCGCTCATGCCAAGACTCGCATTTACGTGGTGATTTCTTTTCATATTCCATTCTTTATTATACTCAATTGGTTAAATCTTTGACTTCTATACTCCATGAAATTAGTGGAATATCCTCGATATTCAAGGCTTCATCCAAAGATCTTTTCATGGAAATATTCTTCCGATCATTCTTGAATTTTACTCACAAAAACAAAGATCATTTTCGACAATTTGGACGTTAATAATTCCCTGATAAAATAATTCTCGAACTCTGTTTTATCAATTATTATGCTATCACATCATCCTCACGTTATATTACGTTATCTTCTACTTACGCCACGTAGATAGATGAACTTAAGATGATTATGCACTGCGATCATTCTTGTAAGATAATCACCATTGTTATAAATGATGCGATAAAAGTCCCGATTGCCATCAGAATGCAGTTGGATGATGGATAATTTTAGTATGATTATGACTTTAAAAAGCGATTCGGTATATAGTTATGACCATCGATAATTTGATGAATATCCCTAACAGAAGTAAGCGCGGTGATTCAATGATGTGGATTATTTATTAAAGTTCGAACATCACTTATAACAATGATGAAAAAACCTTTAAAACCTAAAAGATAAGTAGATTTTATTCTCTACTTCGACTTTTTAATGGATTCATTATTCATCATAGCTTAAACTTGTTGTCTTATCAGATTTTATCGCTTTGAACCGTCAAGCTTTAATGATAAATTATTCTCGCATTATCTTACCATAATATTTCTTCTTGCCATTGAACCACCTTTTCTTTCACCGTTTCTTCTTCGTGAAATAAGAATATACCATTTGTGAATCGGGGATCTGAAAGAATGGTCCGGAAGGATATCATTAGTAGTTCTCACTATTCTCGCGAAATAAAGCGATAATAAGAGAATGGCGACTTTCCTTTTGAGTTTATTTGATTCAAACTCATAGCTTTACGTCGATTGTATACCATACGCTATATTAGTAAGTTGTAGATTTGAATTTATGTATTACGTAAGTGGCGACCAAAGATGGCATGACGATACCTAATTTTTAGGCGTCACAATTAATTTTGAGTTTTAATTATTTTTTTGAAATTTTGAATAAAATTATATCAATTTAAAATTTTATAAATTAATTTTAAGAAATTAAAAGGTAACTAACACACACTTTCCTTTAATTCAAGAAAAGACTATATGCTAATTATGCTTGATGCTTTACACCCATATATGGAGTACTATACTATTATGTTAATAGTATTTGTATATATAGCATAGAAAGAGAGGAGCTTAATTAGTTATTCCAGTAAGAATTTGTGGCTCGGACAGAGAAAAGGTTAATTCACTGCAATGGAGACTAGTTTGAAGGATGGTGTTGTGGATTTGGATCCTAAATCCGCCGGTGGTGGCGGTGTTCAGGATGTCTACGGCGAGGATTGTGCCACCGAGGAACAACTCCTCACCCCTTGGACCATCTCAGTTGCTAGGTACAACAAACAATAACTCTACTCTGTTTTTAGTACTTGTTTGCTTACTATATTGAGCTAATTAAGTATTAATACAGTGAAGTATAATTAAACACTACTCCCTTCCACAAGCTAGATTCTAATTTGCAAAATTTACAAACTGTAAGGATGTATTTTCCCCCAATGTTTACCTCCTAAATTTGGTGAGTGTTTAATTTCACTATTGTGATGATAGCAGCACGTGAAACTTTGTTCTGGTACAAAAAATAATTTGACAAATGAGACTCCTTTTGATGAACACGGAGGATCTGCTTTCGCTGGACTGTGCAAGTGTTTAACTAATAGCTGAGCCGATTTTTGAGCTACTTTTTGGACTAACATTGATGTAAGCTAATTTTTGTTTGCTTGGAGAGAAGTTTGAGCTAATTTACATCATAGAGGACTTGTGGTTTGTAACTTTTTTACCGGGAACAGACTGTAGGATCTAGCTTTCTCCTGTGTTATTTTAGTTTTTCCAGATTTTGATTTTTGGGAGTAAATGGTGTTCAAATCATCTGATGCTCTTATATTTATGAAGATGAGGTTTTTTAGTATAGAAAGATCATCTTTTATTTATAAAAAGAAAATGAAACAAAACTAAATCATAAGAATATCTTCGCCTGCATAAGTTTGAAACATTGTACACGCAATTACATTTTGATACTAGGTTTTATTCGAATTTAATTTTAACTAAATTACACGCTGCAGTGGGTATACTTTGCTGAGGGATCCACACCATAACAAGGGGCTGGCATTTACTGAGAAAGAGAGAGATGCTCATTACTTGCGCGGTTTACTGCCGCCAGCATTTATCAGCCAGCAGCTTCAGGTTTACCATAGTTTATTAACAAGAACTCGGGGTCCAAATATCCTTACTTTTATTTTAACAGAGTTCACCGTCATTGTTCTGGCAAAAAAAATTTCACACAAGCAGAGCATAAAACCTACACATTTTAATATGAAAATTGAATTTTTTTTTTTTTGAAAAATTTAATTATTTTTGAACTTTTCAAATTTCTTTCCTCAGGAGAAAAAGTTGATGCAGAGCCTTCGCAATTATGAAGTTCCACTCCATAGATACATGGCTCTGATGGAACTACAGGTAACCTAAAATACACATTAGCTCTACAATCATATCATTCACATATTATCTGAAATCATTCTTGTTTTCCAGGAGAGGAATGAGAGGCTGTTCTACAAGCTTCTTGTTGATAATGTGGAGGAGCTTCTCCCAGTTGTCTACACTCCAACTGTTGGTGAGGCTTGCCAGAAATATGGAAGCATTTTTAGGCGTCCCCAGGGACTCTACATTAGTCTGAAAGAGAAGTATGATTTTCTGTTTGAGCTTTATTACTTAGATTTCCTTTTAAAGAAATTACATTTGACCTTGAATGGCTGGCTGTTGCAGGGGAAAGATTCTTGAGGTGCTGAAAAACTGGCCTGAGAAGAATATTCAAGTTATTGTTGTGACTGATGGTGAGAGAATTTTGGGACTTGGGGACCTTGGCTGCCAGGTAAATATGCTATAATTCCTTGTCTTCCACTTTTACTTTTTAAACATCAGATATATTTAGAAACACACATATGATTCTTGAGTTAAGTTTGGTTTGGCTGGTTGAAACCTTACTATGGATATTTTTTTTACTTGTTATAGGGAATGGGGATACCAGTAGGGAAACTTGCTTTGTATACTGCACTTGGAGGAGTCAGACCTTCAGCAGTAAGAATATTTGATAATGGCAACTTTTCATTTGGTTTGATGACATGCATAAATAATTCACATGAATGTACTTTTCCACATGTTTTCTATGTTTTTTCAAGAAATTTTTAATCATTGTTTACTTGTGATTTTAACTAAAAGCATATAAACTTTAATAACTGAGTTTGGCCCTATCTTTTCCCCATACCATTCTAATTAAGATTTTTTTTTTCTCTAAATTTTCATGTCCAGTGTTTGCCTATAACTATTGACGTGGGTACAAACAACGAGAAGTTATTGAATGATGAGTTCTACATTGGGCTCAAACAAAGGAGGGCAACCGGAAAGGTATACCAATTATATTAAGAAAACTGGCACACAAAAGATTACATCTCATGGTACTCATCAGTTATCTTTAATGTTTGGTAGTACTGACACTTTTTCTTTCTAGGAGTATGCCGACCTTCTACATGAATTCATGACTGCTGTTAAGCAGAACTATGGTGAAAAAGTTCTTGTACAGGTTCTTAAATCATTCCTGGACCCTGATACCTGTTAGAATGTGTCTAATTTTAATAATATTAAAGACCTCAATTTTCTCATGAAGCTCTAATGCTGGTAAATCTTCTAATTGAAACTTTGCAGTTTGAAGATTTTGCAAACCACAATGCTTTTGAGCTGTTGTCAAAATACAGCACAACTCATTTGGTCTTCAATGATGATATTCAGGTACATAGTAACACGGTGGTAACTATTGTTGGTTTGGGAGATCCTATGAGTCTGACTTGTCATTATCCTTGGTGCAGGGCACAGCATCCGTGGTTCTATCAGGGCTTGTTGCATCACTGAAGTTACTTGGTGGGACACTGGCTGATCACACATTTTTGTTCCTTGGTGCTGGGGAAGTGAGAAATAATCTTCTCTTTCTTTTAGTATTGCTGAAAATGCCGAGTGGATGAAAGAAAAAAACAAAAAAAGATTTTAGGCATTTGTGTTTTAATGATTTATCTATCGTACTCTAAACCCTACATTTTAGTGGGAGGATCCCATTTGAGAGCAACATCCCCTACTTCGATGTATTTGATGACCGTTTCATCTTTTTCATTCAGAAATTTGGCTGAAACATTAAAACTGTTTATATTGGAAGCCAATAGATAAATGAAACAAGCCAGATTAAATTGCCATTTTAACTAAAAAATATACGCTTTCATTATTTGATCCTTCGGGACCTGGACGGAAGCGGTCCCTTTACTTTTTTTGTTTCATTTTCAGTATTTTACTCATTTGAACCTTCTTTTGACAATGGTCAATATTTTAGTTATTATGTCTGTCCTCTGCAGAAGCAGTGTTCTGCTTATAAATGATTCAAATATAAGCAAAAAAAACTGTATTATTGACTGCACTTGTCTCATATGTCTTTTCATAATTTCAGGCTGGAACTGGTATAGCTGAACTCATTGCCCTCGAGATGTCGAAGCAGGTATCATCTATTCATCTTAATACCAATGCATGCCTGTTGGTTACTGGATGTGGGAGGATAACATAGAGTAAAATTATTGTATGATTTTTCTGATTCTTTTACATCGACTTTGATATGTTTTCTATAGACGAAACTTCCTGTGGACGAGTCACGTAAGAAGATATGGCTTGTAGACTCAAAGGTAGGAAATGGTTTAATCAGGGGTTCTTGCTACACAATTAATATGCATTCTCTAAACTAATATTTTTTCACATTTTCTTTGTAATAGTGAATTTGAGTGTGCGCGCACTCACTTTTATGTTATTCTCTTGTGCACAAATGTGTGTCGTGTTGTATCTGCCTTTCAGTGTGCATGACTGCTCTTGCAGGGATTAATAGTTAGTTCTCGTAAGGAATCCCTTCAACACTTCAAGAAACCTTGGGCTCATGAACATGAACCTGTTACAACTCTCATTGATGCTGTCAAGGTCTGGTGGACACTCTGTATGTTTATCTTTCAATCTCACATAATAGTTTTGGGTGATTCTTGATCTCTATCGATTTCAAATGACTTCAGGCTATCAAGCCAACGGCCTTAATTGGAACATCCGGACAAGGAAAGACATTTACGAAGGAGGTCACTGAGGCTATGGCTTCCTTCAATAAGGTTCTCTCTCTCTCTCTTACACACAATATCTATCTATTATCTCTTTCTCTTACTCTCAATCCTGAAATATGTCATATTATAAATGAATGACATGTAGAAACCTCTTATTATGGCTCTCTCCAACCCCACCTCACAAGCTGAGTGCACTGCTGAAGAAGCTTATACCTGGACTGAGGTGAATGGAATATGCAGTTTATTTTTTTCATGATATCCATCATTGTTTGTAGTTATGCTTGACTACTTTAAATACGATCAGAGAACTTAACTAAGCCTTGTTCTTTGCTCTTTATATAAAAAACTAGGGTCGTGCTATTTTTGCCAGTGGAAGTCCATTCGACCCTGTAGAATTCAATGGCAAAACTTTCATCCCTGGCCAGGTTCCATGATTTCAATCTTATGCAATGTTATTGTGTTATAATTTCCTTAAAGACGTAAGTTTGACATTATGGAACGAAACGTTTGTTTTGTCTTCATTTGTACAGGCAAACAATGCTTATATTTTTCCTGGATTTGGCCTTGGGTTGGTTATGTCTGGTGCAATTCGAGTGCATGACGAAATGCTTCTTGCAGCATGTAAGTGCACAATATAGTCGGAAACAGTTCATACCCTATTTTGAACTTCGCAATCTGCTACTATCTGTACAAGTAAATATGGTCAAGTGAACACCAACTTTTCATTCTAATCTGCATATTCTTTTGAAACAGCGGAAGCTTTGGCTGGTCAAGTAACACAGGAGCACTATGATAAGGGGATGACTTACCCACCATTTTCTAATATCAGAAAGATCTCTGCCAATATTGCAGCTAAAGTTGCTGCTAAAGCATATGAACTTGGTTAGTATCTAGTTTCTTATATTTAGTTACGTTCCGACTACTTGCCACCTGAAAAAATATGTACAAAGTTTGAACTACATAAACTCTTTCTCAGGTGTGGCAACACGCCTCCCTCGACCTGAAAATCTGGTTAAGTTTGCTGAAAGCTGCATGTACAGTCCCAATTACCGAAGTTACCGGTGAACTGGCAGTAAATCTGTGACTTTAGTTTTCAAGTTCCTTCCCCATCTATGATCAGGTTGTTTGGCGTGCTGTTGCATGTTTTAGTTTTCTGTTGTCTTGTAAGCTGTAATTCCATAAAGTTAAGCACCTCTCGAGTAGAACGGTTGGTTTTGTTTGGAAGTAGTGTCAAGTTTTTGTATCTATGAAGTTGGAACTTGAAAAATAATCACGAAATCTCTGCAAGATGGATCTGACTGTCATTATCAGAACTTGTAAGTAAATAAATTAAAGCCTATAGCACAATAATGTTTTCTGATTTTGTGTTTCGGCCCCAAGGATCAGCCAAAATAGTCTAACTGAAGGAGTGAACCATAATCATTGATGAAGGCAAGCTTGGAAGAAAGAAAAAATCCCATCAATTGACGCAGTGATTCAAATTCGAAAATACCATCAGAAATAATTTGTCAAGAGTAAAAATGATTCATAGGGCCACGGGCGTATGAAGACTGTTGACGCAGTGATTCAAATTCGAAAATACCATCAGAAATAATTTGTCAAGACTAAAACTGGTTCATGGGGCCACGGGCGCAAGTCTGTATGAAAAAACTGACTATGAAAAAACTGACTGGATTCATGAAGATTAATCCGATTGCAGTTGAAAAACTCTCGGTTATCAAAAAAAATATCAAACATATTGTTTTTTTAATCCCTTAACATAAAAGTAAGAAAGGAACACAACCTGTCTGAGTTACACATGATCTACCTTAACAAACAAAAAACAAAGTGCAAATTTGGTAAAAAGAAAAAATAATAGAAAAGCATACATAAGCCCTCCTACTTTTCAATTTACAACAACTTTCCCTGCAGTTCCTCCTACTTTTCAATTTACATGAACTTTATTTTACTTGCATCCCTGCAGTTGGCAGCAAACATCCACTCTAAAACTTCAATGAGATAAATTCCCATGACTACGGAACTTATTTGTATGAATTCCGGTCAGCATGAGTTTCTCTGTATCGCTAGAGAAGATGAGTCTCGCACTTGATTGGGGGGAACCTGAGAGATGGCCCAAGTTTAACAGATAAAAATAAGTAATAGAAGAAATTAGGAAATTGGAATTTGTTCATCAAGACATGCATACAGGTGTTTTAACAAAGTTTTGGCTCAAAATAGTTGCATAAGATACACTTAACATCGTTCTTTCTTTAATATGAAAATCTTTTGATTTGCCAAACCAAAGAGAAAATAATAGTATGTTATGTGGGTCCCATGCAAACCTTAACATAAAATAAATTAGAAAAATAAATAAATAATAACCGCAGAAAATAAATAAATTCAACCCAAAAATAGTTATCTTTTTTGGTATATCAGTTGTTACATAATCCCTAATCTGGAAAATGGAGTCCTACTCTTTTAGGTGGCTTCCATTAAAATTTAAAATTGGGACTCATTTTCTCAAAACATATGGTAACTGGCTTTGCAGAGCTAGCCATAGTAGTTCAATTTAGACATGTATCCTTACTTGGGAGGGTTCTCGTTTGACTGACATGTCGGCAAGCATTCAACAACGCAATCATGACTAGGCTCCACAAAGAATGCAATCTACCCACAAGAAAGTAAACGTGAGGAAAACCATTACCTTTTTTTTCTCCCCGTTAAAGATTTGGCAATAAGAATAATTAAGAGCAAGACATGTAGATGAAAAGCTGTAAAGTATAATTTCAAAATCTTTAATCTTGTAATCCTGCAGGTGAGTTTCAGATTCAGTATTGGCAACACGAAAGAGAAATCTTTTGTTAGATACTATCAAGATGAAAACCTTGTAAACTCGGGATGGGCTATTGAAATAGAGTTGGTGCAGCAAAGTTAAACCCACATTTACTGAACAATAAAGTAAAATCTCAAAATTGGAAATTTACTAAAAGAATTTTAAGATACACGCCTATATATATGATAAAAATGTTATTGCATGATTAACTAAGCACCCTAAACAAATTACCACTGAACTTTTAAAAGCTTCTAAAGGGGCTTACAGAATATCGCTCTTGACCATTCCCCAACACACGGTGTAATGTTGACCTGGATAAATATATTGAAGTAAATATGGGTCACAAAATTGGCATAAAATTGTATACTCCATTCCAAAATATAAGATCACTTGTCTTTGTCAGAATGTTGCGAGTGATCTTATATTTTGGAATGGAGGTGGTAATTTAGAACAGGTTTGATACAAAATCGCATCAAGAGTATGCAAGTCACATATAACGGTGAAACTAAAAATAGCAGCGGTATACAAATTATGGTGATGGAAATAATGACAGGACTCGTGTCTTTCTTGAAAATTTCTACCACCAGTAGATGAAGGCATCAATTCAAAAGACTTCAATATCCTTAGGAAGTTTCTAAAACTTCATGTTTCTCAACATTTAAAGATAACTCAAGACATTAGCTAGGTGCGCATAGCTAGATAAGTTATCAGTCAACTCTCATAAGATACTAGATAATTTTGTGTTATTTTTTGAAAAATGGTGAGTACTACGAATTAAGAACCAGGACACAGTTGAACATTATAGTACAATTTTGTAATTGTTGTGAATGTGATAGATTAATTAACTAAACATCTGACTGATCCAGGAAACATGAAAATCCTAAAGAGTCAATTTATAGAAATCTCTAATGTCATCTATTCATCTCCTGCTCTGTAGGAGGATATAAAAGGAGTTGAATGATAGTTATAAGAAAATGCACATTACCTGAATCTGTTGTTGCTCCAACGCTCCAGCATATCACCAAGATTCACTATGAATGCTCTGAAAGATGAATATCAACGACAAACAAGAATAAACCTTTAAATTAAGGAAAATAAAATTTATACTCTAAAAAAGTTGCCTAATAAATAAGGAGAAAACAGATTATAACATACCATAAAGTACCATGACTAAAATAATGGCAATTCAGAACTTGAGAAAATGCATGTATAGTAAAAAATGTTATCTAAAGTATTACCTCCCTCCTAGCAAAAATATTTCCAGGGTGTTTTTAGATCATTGGCAAACAAACCTGAAAATCTGTGACACTCTTTGCATGACCGAGAAAGTAATAGTTTCGAAAGATTCTAGGGACTCACCCTTTTAATGGAGCTACATATTCCCACAGCCGTGGTTTAGCATCCTTATCCTTGCATATCTGGGGGGGGGAATCCAAAAAGTTACAAAAATCCTAAGAAAATAAAAGGGCCAAGTGACTTAGAGTTGAGCTTCAGTGTATACTTGTAAACCGAGAACATCATCTGTACTCAAGAGGGTGATCAAACCAAAATCAGTATGTGCACCAGCTCCATATATTCCCTTCGTGGGCTCAGAGATGAGACCTAAAGAAATGCAGGGCAGTCAGCATAACAAAAGTATCCCTTCATGCTCGTATTAATGGAGTACATCCTTTGTGATTAGTCTCACTTTCATAATGTAGCAAGCGTAAGATTGCAATTGGGTCACTAAGCACTTCTGGCCGGTCAAAAAAGTCACTCCCTAAATCAAGTGCAAGGGATATGATCCTTGCTACTGCTTTTGCCACCTCTCTAGTTGGATATAAGAGATAGTCGGGAAAACATTATGTGAGAAATGAATTAATAAATAATACAGAAGGTTAATCTTCAAATTCAAAACCCAGGTCATGCGGCTACATGAGTCACTACAAAGAAAAAGTACAGAAAATAATCAAATTGTGAATGAACACTTAATTGCCAAAAATGAATTAAAAATCTAGAACAAGACCTGCTATTCCTTGAAAATAGTGAGGTAATTGGCTACTGACAAACCAACACTTTCAGTGATTGGCAATTATGCCCAAAGTACAATCTGTGCATTCTTATGTTTTTAAACAGAAAAAATTAATGTCACAACTTTAGCCGTGAATAAAAGTGTTATGTTTTCCCCTTAGAAAAGATAAGAGCATCTGCAATATCTAGCAGGATCCATCTTATTAAAGAGACTTAATAATGTTATCTACATTATATTAAAAGAGAAAAGCATCTCGATGCAGAGCATATGCATCAAACTTGAAACAGGTTTGCAATAGATCTAGTTCCTATTCAAAGAGAACTTATAATGCACTCCATGGCGCACATGGAGGAGAGAATTCTTTCCTGCGAAAATAGTATCTAAGCTTCTAATTTTTTTTATCTTGTAGAATTGATAAGAACTCACAATGCCTCTTGATGGTATTTCTCCATTGCTTCTCTCCATCCTGGCAATATATCTGTCAAACACACCAAAGCAGTTCTAAGTTATTAGCAAAAATTCGTGAATTTAATCAAAAGTTCATGGTAAATTAGTAAAGATAAAATCATACATACAAAGAGGAAGTCTTTGTTAAGATATGCCATAAGCTGGGGATATTCTGGTTACTAACTTAACATGTCAAATGCTACTTTGTTCTTATGACCAGAGTAATTTCTGAAAGTTACCTGTTGCAGGCCACACATTTGGGCCATTGAATGGCTTCTGTGCTTTAGGATCATCATCGGGTACTTCAATACCAATATAATATCCCTCCTTGTAATCTCCTGTATCGGCAAAAACAGGATAATCAATAGTTTACCCTCAAAAGCTTTACTCCTTATACCGAGAACACTTGGACATTTTCAAGAGGAACATAAAGGGACCAACTTTAAGGAGTTGAATGCAATAATTTTTCAGTAACCCCATTCTCAAAATTTGTTTCATATGCAAATACACTGGAAGTAACACATGCATAACCTCTTATTTTACTGTTACACTTGCTGCCATATTAGTGCTTTGAACAATAATATATGGAATATGGAAAAGTACAAAAGAGTAGCAGAACAAACCATTAATTTGGTCGACAGGATCAAGATATTCATCTAGGACAGGAGTGTAGCCGCGATGTTTCTCATTCCTTAACAACTTCATTTTTTGCTCAATTGGCAGATCAAAAAACTTCTTGCTTTGGGCAAAAACCTCATCCATAAATTCCTGGCTGATTCCATGATTGACAACATAGAAGAACCCACAATCCAAGCAGGCCTAGTAACCAAGAATCAATTACTAATATTTTTCGTAATCAATTTATTTGTTTCTAGTTTGTTTATTTTTCTAATCAATGACATAGAGGGTATTTTACAAGTTACATAAGGAGCAAAAAAAGAATCTAGTCTAGATCTAGTACTTTTATGCAATCCCAGAAAAATAAAGAACTAACAAAGAACAGTCAAAGAATGAATCCTATAGTTTAAGGACTGGAAAAGACTGTATATATATATATATATATATATATATATATATATATATATATATATAAAGTGGCCAAATTGAGCAACTCTATTGAATCAGCTAAACACCACCTGAGTTGACAAACTCAATATAAAGTCATATAAATAGTTTTGGGGTTATTCACAAAATCCCCTAAAAGGATTAAACATATATATGTACAGAAATTTATATTTAGAGAGAGAAAAGAGAATATATAAATTTATATACTTGTTTAAGTAAAGAAACAGAGTGTTGAATGTCAGGGCAGGAGAGATCAATAGAATTGAGACAAGAAACTTTAGCAGAAGCAGCTGCTGAGAGACCTTCAATATTTTCTTCCTTCGAATACACCATCTTTCTTTTCTTTTTCTTTTATTTTCACCTTAGCTTATATACTTTAAAAATGAAAGATGATATATATATATATATATATACACGGAGAGGATCTAAAGCGGATTTAATAAGCGGACCAAAGAATCTGGATCAAGCGAAAAAACACGCGGGTTTCGTGGTTAACTCATGGGTTGGCCACCCGGACCACCAAATCATGCGTGTTTTTTGCTTTCATCTGCTTTTTTCCGCTTTTATTTATCCATTTTAGATCCTCCCCATATATATATATATATATATATATATATATATATATATATATATATATATATATATTGAATCTTCAAGAAAGATAATCTTTAAATAAAGATAACGCCTTAAATAAAGATAATTTTATCAAAACGACGTAGTTTTGGAGGATTTGAATTAAAGATTTACGGTTCGCTCTTTGGTTCGCTTTTGGGTTCGCTTTTAAATGGGACCAGAGTATATCGGAGAGGCTCTAAAGCGAACCTTAAAATGAACCAAAGACGAACCGTCGTCTTTAGTATCTATAAGACGGTTTGTCAATTCGTCGCCAAAGAAGCTACGTGATTATGGCGACGGATCGAACTGTCGCCATAGAAACTAAAGACGACGGTTTTGCTCTTTGGTTAAATTCTTGCCGTTCGCTTTTAGAATGGATCAGATATCGTAGAGGCTCTGTGGCGAACCTTAAAAATGAATCAAAGATTTAACTGTCTTTTTAGTGTCTATGGCGACGGTTCGACCCGTCGCCAAAGACTACATGGCTATGGCGACGGATCGAACCGTCGCTGTAAGACCCCAACTTATTATAAATAAAATTGAATTTCCTTTATTTATTACTTTTAAATAGTAAGGGTTAATTTGATTAATGTGGTTAGTTATGGGTAAAATGCGCAAATATTTTAAATAAGCAAGTGGTTATAAAATATTCATTTTATCAGGGAATATTCGTTTGATCGTAGAATATTCTTACTGTCGGGGAATATTCGTATGCGACGGCCATGAATTTCAAAAGGCCCCATAACGGAAAGTGATTGGATGAAGAAAACGACAAGTATAAGTTTTTATAAATAACTACAGAATAGTTATTCTGCATTAATCTTTGTTGAAATACTTTTGGTTAAAAACACAAGAAGACACGATATTGCACCAATTATTGATTCTTACGTAGAAGACACTACTTCAATAATTGTTACAAATTATTAGGTATTTTATTTTATTAATTCAATAATTGTTGCGTTGATATATTATATTACTGTTGTTTCAATAATTGTCACTACACAGTATTTTCCATTATCGGAGCAATAATTCATATTATTTGAATAATATTATGAGATAACATTATTGGCAATGTCTAGAAAGTTCTGTCTAAGGAGAGGTTTGGTCATCTAATTGCGTGCCAGTAAGGAGAAATCCTTATTGAAAGCCCTCTTCCTCTGAACCTGCTTGGTTGTCGATGTTGTGATTACGTAATATTATTTGTGAATAATTAATTATTGATTTATATGATGAGAAAAATATTGATTTTATGTGGATATAGATGGAGAAAATTTTTAATGTGACAATTGTTGAAAATTTATATTTTATCTTTTTCTGATAAAATAATTCATTTAAATATATTATTATATTATTATAATATAATAATGGTGATATTTTTACAATGAATATGGGATATATGAGTATATGAGGAGAAATAGTATTTTTGTTGCAATAAATGTTAAAAACATGTTAAACATGTCGGTGGACCCCATTTCTTGACTGAAATTTGATTATAGCTTGTAAAATCGCCCTTTTGTGGATTTCGGTCAATTTTTGTTTGGAATTTGGAAAAACTTTCTTCTGTAAAGTTGTAGATAATGGGATATACTATGGAAAATACATGAGGTTCGAATTTTTCTGACAAAAGGGCTATTTATTATGAATTATTGAAGTTCCGAAGTTCCGAAATAATTGGTTTTTGGAAGTTTTAAATATTTTTAATAAGGAAAAAGTTTTTTTTGATTTAGGTGAGGTGGGTCACTCTTGGTGGCTGATATTTTGATTCAGATTTTGTGTGCGTAGGAATTTAATAAATATATATTAATATTTTATTAAATTTTCTACTTTGGTGTTTTAAGCATTTTCCTATAAATAGGGTGCTTAGGTTAGAATTAAAAATCACACCAAAAACTGAAGTGTTCTTTCTCTTTCTCTTTCGATATATTGAGCATATTCTTGTGAGTATTTTAATACTTTGAGTGTTCATTATCTTGGTGTAAGTTCCTTCAAAGACTATATCCAGCTAAGTCTCATTTTTTTTCGAGGTAAGGGATGTTATTTTTTTTTGTAAATGATATTATTTATTCAATATCATTATGCCAAAATATTGTTATAGATTTTTTTATCAAATTTGGAACTTTTAGTGTCGGGGTTACTATTCACGATACGGACTATTCACGAATACGGCACTATCCATAGAAAAATTAATTTTTTTTTGTCCAAAATATCTATTATGAAATCTAGCTTTGATTGTATCCATGTTTTAATCATTCTTGAATTTTACTCCACTATGATTATTATTGAGGTATTTTTGAACATGGATAAACCGAATTACGAATCCTTAATCCTTAATCCTTGTCTTTTGTTTCACTGGATTCGTTTTTTTAAAAATATTTTTCATCATCCTCAGTCCTAAATGATGATGTTACTGAATATCTTTGGCCTGTAGTGCAAAGATGAACGATTACATGATGAATATCTTTGACCTGTAGTGCAAAGATGAACAGATGTTGAGATGAACATGACCAACTGCGAATATGATTGATTATTTTGGTCGTATTGCAGATATGAGTATTTAATTCAAGATGTATATTGATTGATGTTACAGGGATAAAATATTGATGATGGACTTTTAAATTCATAGATACTAGTAGATTTCATTCTCTACGTAACTCTTCTATGAATTATTATTTCCGCTGCGAATATTGATCTGAAACTTGTTGTCTATTGTATTTTATCAGATTTTTTTTTCCTGTTGAAGACTAAGGATAATTTGTTCTATATTATCTTTGTCATAATATTCTTTACTGGGCTAGTTGAGCTCACCATTTTTCTTGTTCCATTTTTCTTCTCAGGAGGCGAGAATGTAGCGAGTACGAGTCGGGGTATGGAGTGATGTTTCTAGAAGTTGTTTTAATAGTCCTCACCATTTGTATAAAATAATGTATCAATAATTGTGATGAGGATTTATTTGGATGTGAATATTGTCTAGATCACAATATTTGTATTTAAACTCACAGTTTTTATGTTGTATTAATAAAGTTGTTGTAAGACCCTGAATTTAATGAATAAAAGTATTCAATTTTTCTTATAATGATTATTCAGTAAATGGTTAAATTAATAAAAGTTTAAAGTTATGGGTGAAATATGAAAATTTTACAAAATACACAAGTGGCTATAAAAATATTCATTGTTGTCGGGGAATATTCGTTTGGTGGTGGAATATTCTTTTTGTCGGAAATATCCGTACGACGACGCAGTCATTTGTGGGCCCCATAACGGAATAACTGTCGGATGAAGAAAATGACAAGTTTGAGTTTTTTACCGTTAACACCGCTGAATACACGTGGTTAAAATACGATGAATACGCGTTGTTGCAAAGTAAAGACACTAGATTGTATAATATTTTGAATTATTGATTCTTACGTAAGAAGGCACTACTCAATAATTGTTACAAGATGATTATTGTTCAATATTTTATTTTATTAATTCAATAGTTGTCATTGCGTTGATATTTTATATTATTGTTGTTTCAATAATTATCATCGCACAATATTTTCCATTATCGATCAATAATTCATATTATTTGAATAATATTATTAGATAGCATTATTGGCAATGTCTAGAAAGTTCTCATCGAGGAGAGGTTTGGTCATCTAATCATTGCGTGCCGAGAAGGAGAAATCCTTATCTGAAAGCCCCTCTTCCGGAACCGTCTGCGGTTGTCATAATTATGATTCTGTAATATTATTTGTGAATAATTATTTATTGATTTATATGATAAGAAAATATTTATTTGATGCGGATATAAATGATGGATTTATTTATGTGGTTATAAATGAATGAATTAATATTGAGGTGTTTTATCAGTATTTTGTCGGATTGGAGGTATTAAAAACTCAAATCGGTGTTCTTAAAGCTTTGCTGCGTGAGTTATAATTTTAATCCGACCGTTGGATCGTTGTGATTTTTGGATATGTTATACATATATGAGTTGAGTATATGTCTACAAATTTTGAACCGTTAAAAATTTACGCATGATTTTTTATGAATTTTAAAAGGTGTTGAAATAATGTTTAAAATCATCCGTTTGTGAATTTCGGATATTTTTGGTCTGGAATTTGGAAAAACTTTCTTCTGTAAAGTTGTAGAGAATTCGATTTCATATGGAATGGACATAAAATTTGAATTTTTCTTATAAACGGTCTATTTTCTATGAATTGTTGAAGTTTCGAAAAATAAAATAATTTTTATTAAAATTATGGGTGGGACCCACTTTTACTTTTCAAACCATGTGCTAGAATTGTTTTGTCAAAAGTGGTGGCTGGTCTTTGATGGCTGGTGTGGTGGCGTAAGAAATGAGAAAATAATAATAATAATAATAATAATATATTTTATTAATTTAGTCTCCTTTGGTGTTCTAGCATTTTCCTATAAATAGGTGCTAATGTTAGAATTAAAAATCACACCAGAAACATAAGTTTTCTCTCTCAATATTGTTGAACATATTTTTGTGAGTACTTAGATACTTTGAGAGTTGTTATTCGGTGCAAGGTTCCTTCGGCTTTTCATCCGATATTTCAGTCAGAAGTACTGCTCTTTTGAGGTAGGGGATTTTAAGGGTTATTATGTTTTTCAGTTTCGTACTTTTTTCGACCTTCAAAAATTCTGAAAAAATTTAAAATGATAATTTGATAAGTTTTATAGATTGTTTCCAAAAATGGCGATTTTTGGATGTATAGATTGGGAGTTATGAATTTTATGAGAAAAGACTATTTTAAAAGTAAACCCTTATAACTCCTTGTGGTTAACTCCAAAATTGGTGAAATTTTTATTGGGAGTACATGTATATAATAGAAGTATACTCTGTAAATTTTGAAATTTTTGGACAAAAGTACAATTTATGATAAATGTCTAAATATTCGGCGATTTTGGCCATATGAAAAATAGAAAACGACTTTTAAAAATTCTGAGAAAAATATATGTTCAATATGGGAATATATTCTGCTAAATCCCAGAAAAGAAATATTTTTAGAACTGATTTGGTATTTTTCATGAAATTGGTCTAGTTATGAGTAAATGAATTAAATATGTTATAGGAAGGAAGAAAATTAGAAAATATGATTTTATGGCTTGAGAATCATATATGAGGTATATGCAGATTTTTGATGAGGGTTTTAGTTATTGGTGATGAAATCTTATGAGTTTGGTATTTTATGATTAAATGCATTAATTAGTAAATTGTAAATAATTTAAATAAATTGTTTATAAGTTTAAGAAATTATTAAATATTGTTGTAATATTAAGAATATTAAGATTTTGATATTATTAAGTGATTTATAATATTTGGATTAAGGTGTTATAAATATTGATATGGATTTTATCAGTGAAATTTTATCTCTTTGTGTTGGGGTTACTATTCACGATATATGACACTTATTCATGAATATACCTATTATTCAATAAAAATAAAATCTTCCTTTTTGTTCAAGATGTCTATTATGGTTACTATCTTTGATTGAATCCATGTTTTGATAATAATATTTTTATTATCATATATAACATTTTTATAATCTCGATGATGAATTGTTTATAAGTTTAAGAAATTATTAAATATTGTTGTAATATTAAGAATATTAAGATTTTGATATTATTAAGTGATTTATAACATTTGGATTAAGGTGTTATAAATATTGATATGGATTTTATTGTGAAATTTTATCTCTTTGTGTTGGGGTTACTATTCACGTATATGACACTATTCATGAATACGACACTATTCACTGAAAAATAAAATTTTCCTTTTTGTTCAAGATGTCTATTATGGTTACTATCTTTGATTGAATCCATGTTTTGATAATAATATTTTTATTATCATATATAACATTTTTATAATCTCGGTGATAAAATTTCTCTTTGACTTGAGTGTAATGATGGGTAGATTATTGACTTGAGTGCATTCAACAGTATAACGCTCTTTGACTTTATTCTCTACTTGACTCTTTTAATGGATTGTTTATTTCCGCTGCAGTTTTTGATCTAAAACTTGTTGTCTATTATATTCTATCAGTTGTTATACTGTTGAAGGCTAATGATAATTTATTCTCGCATTATCTTAGTCATAATATTTCTTATCGGGCTAGTTGAGCTCACCTTTTCTTTTACTTTTCTCTTCAAAATGAGAATATAGCTATGATTTAGCCTGGGGAACGGGAGTGACAATCCGGATGATAGCATTAGTAGTCCTCACTATTCTCGTGAAATAGTGTGATAATAAATGTAATGAGGACTTATTTGTGTTTGAATCACCGCCTAGAAGACAATATTCGAGTTAAAACTCACAAGATATATTTGTCGTATGTTACACTACGACGGTTGTATAATTAAGTTTGTATTTGATTTATGTACCATGTAAGTGGCGACCCAAGATGGGTGACGATACCTAATTTTGGGGCGTCACGGCTGGTATCAAAGCTTAGGGATATGATCCCTAGTGAGATGTGAGACAAGAACTAGGAGGGAAAGACGGGAATTCCTTCGCTAGTATGACCTACCTAAGTTTATTTGGTATTTAATTGGTCGGTTGTAGTATAGGATAATATGTGATATGTCAATTAACCCTTGTTTTGTGACAGTGTTTGTATTCAGATGTTGTGAATAGAGCTTAGTTATTAGAGTGCGATAATGAGTCAGCTCAACCAAAAGGTAATGACCGACGACACGATAATAATCATCTGGCATTGTATGGCCCATCTAACAACGATAACCATCGTGGGGAAATTATTATGCTAAGAATGGTAACCACTTTGGTGGTAATCATGGCCAAGATAATAGAAGTGGAAATTTCAAGAAGAGAAGGTCATTTAGCTCGATTTTGTTGCCAGGCACCAAAGTCAAGTCCAGCTGGGACGGTGGCACCAAAGGCAGATACGGACAAAACAAAGTCGGTGGTTTTAGGAAGAGCGTTTTTTGTGACTTCTCAAAAAGCGAGTAACCCGAATGAAGTTAGCACGGGTTAGTTAATTATAAATTCTTGCGAAATCTATACCTTATTAGTTATTGGTTCTACCCATTCTTTTATCTTTCTTGCTTGCATTCAACGTTTAAATTTGACTCCTGAGAAGTTAGACTTTAACTTATTGGTTGAAACTTCGTTAGTAGGAGCCTTCTTTACCTCCACTATTTATAAATCTTGTTGATTCAAATCGACACTTTCACGTTACCTGTTGATCTTATCTCTTTGAAAATATTTTCATTGATGTGATTTTTGGAAACGATTGGTTAACTACTCATCATGCTTTTCTTAAGGTGGTTAACTTTCATACTCCTAACCAACCTGCTATGCGAATTCAAAGTAACCAAACCACTAAAGTCAATCATTGTCATATCAAGCCATAAGTAAAGAGCCCCGATCCTTTCGTTGTTGACTTCCTTGTGTGGAATGCACCGATGCCAGACTTTTCGTAGGCGACGTCATGAATGACGATGGCAAGTTGATAGGAATCAATGTAACGTACTATCCAAGTCATGGAGGAGAGTCACAATTTTGAATGATATTTCTATTGTTAATAAAATTCCTGACGTATTCTTGAAGACTTCTTAGCCTACCCCTAGAGCGTGAAATCGAATTTTGTATTGACCTCAGTACAAAAACCCATTTCTTAAACCCTCAAATATTTCTTTACTTAAAATAAACGTATCATGCGCCAAAGACGTTGACTCGAGCTGTTGAAGATTACAATAGTACCATTCAATACCATCCGTAGGAAAAACGAACATGGTAGCTGACGCGTTGAGTAGAAGATCGTACGCAGTTACAAGTGCGAATATACGAACCCACTTAAGGATAACAAATATACGAGTAGAATCGACTTTAATCGATAAAGTTAAAGCCGTTCAAGCTACACACCCGGAGCTGATGAATGTGAAGAAGAAGGTTCAAAAGGGCGTTATTCTAGAAGCAAGAATCAACGAAGAGAGGAAATCTCAACCCTCGATTTAATTGGCCCATTTGAAATCCTCGATCGAGTAGGAACTGTGGCCTATAGACTCGTATTACCGCCAAAAATGTCGCGTGTTTATAATGTTTGTAACGTATCGAAGTTATATAAATATGTGGATGACCCGAACCACATTAATGATTTAGAACCGGACGAGATAGCGGATAATTTAACGTATAAAGATGTACCTGTTAAAATCTTGGATAAGAAGAATCGTATTCAACACTCAAAGGTTATACCTCGAGAGTTAGAATCTGAAATGAAGTCAAGGTATCCTCACCGTTTTAAGATACTGTGTATGCGTCGACGTAAATTTTTAGGGCAAAATTCCATAAGGAGGGAGAGATTGTGAGACCCAGATTTTATGAATAAAGATTTAAATTTCTAAAAATTTTTTAATATTATGGTGTGGATTTGATATAATGTTGTAGTTGTGGGTAGTATTTATAAATTTTGCAAAGTATGCAAGTTGTCATATTATATTCGATTGGTGGGAAAATATTCTTTTGTCGTAAATATCCGCATTTACGGTACAATCATTAGTGGACCCCACAACGGAATTATTGGCCGGATTGAGAAAATGACAAAAATATTTTTATGAAAATAACTATGGAAGTTTTATCGTTAAAACCGCTTGAACTACTCTATTAGTAAAGAACGATGTCTGCGCGTGGTTGCATAAGAGCAGACACGGTATTGATTATTGATGCTTCGTGAGAAAACACTCGCTTTGTTTAATTATTGCTACGAGTGGTTGTTGCAAGTATCTCAAATTATTTGATTCAATTATTGTTGATTTATACGCTTTTGTTTTATTAGTATTATTAACGTAATAAAATGTAAACATCTTTTATATAAAATGTAATACTTTATTAAAGTTATTCTATAAATAGAATATATTATATTTTATTATGCATAGTGTTTGCATAGTACCTGCATAGTGTTTGCATATAAAAATCTTTTTATATAAATAGAATATATTATATTTTATTTAAAAATTTTAATTTAAATATGGAGCGTCGATTAAAGTAAATCAATCGTCCGCTTCACGAAGTTAATTACTTATGCATTCCATTCTTCTATAAATAGAAGCTCATTTTTAAGAGACCCAAATTATTAATAAATGAAATTTATTTTCCTCTATTTATTATTTTGAAATAGTAAGGGTCGATTTGATTAATGTGGATAGTTATGGGTAAAATACGCAAATATTTCGGAATAAGCAGTGGTTATAAAATATTCATTATTGTCTTGGAATATTCGTTTGGTCGTGGAATATTCAGCTCACGGGGAATATTCGCATGCAAGCGCAGTCTTTTGTGGGCCCCATAACGAAAGCGATTGGATGAAGAAAACGACAAATATAAGTTGTTTATAAATAACAGGCGTAGTTATTCTCATTATCTTGTTGGAATACCCGTGGTTAAAACACACTAATCACGCTTTGTTGAACAAAGAGCACGGCGGTATTGCACCAATTATTGATTCTTACGTAAAAGGCACTACTCAATAATAATTATTACGAGAATTACTCGCTTCGAGATTTTATTTTATTGATTCAATAATTGTTGCGTTGATATTTTATATTCTTTGTTGTTTCAATAATTGTCATTACACAAAGATTTTTTATTATCGAAGCAATAATTCATATTATCTGAATAATATTATTAGATAACATTATTGGCAATGTCTAGAAAGTTCTGTCTAAGGAGAGGTTTGGTCACCTAATTGCGCCAAGAAGAAGAGAGAAATTTTTATTGAAAGCCCTCTTTCCTTTAACTGCTTGGTTTGTCAATAATGTGATTACGTAATATTATTTATGAATAATTAATTATTGATTTATATGATGAGGAAAATATTGATTTTATGTGGATATAGATGGAGAAAATTTTTAAAATGACAATTGTTGAAAATTAATATTTTATCTTTTTCTGATAAAATAATTCATTTAAATATATTATTTTAATAATATATTAACGATGATATTTTTACAACGAATGTGGGATATATGAGTATACGAGGAGGAAGAGTATTTTTGTTGCAATAAATGTTTAAAACATGTTAAACATGTTTGTGGACCCCATTTCTTGATCGAAATTTGATTATAAACAGTAAAATTGTCCGTATGTGGATTTCGGTCAATTTCTGTTTGGAATTTGGAAAAACTTTCTTCTGCAAAGTTGTAGAGAATTGAATTTCCTATAAAAAGTCGCGAGATTCGAATTTTCTGATAAAATGGCTATTTATTATGAATTATTGAAGTTCTGAAGTTCCGAAATAATTGATTTTTGGAAGTTTTATTTATTTTTATTAATAAAAACGTTTTTTATATGTTGAGGGCATATTTAACATGTGCATGGTGGCTGAATTCAGATTCAAGATGTGGGCGTATGAATTTTGTTTATATATAATATTATTATATTCAATTTTCTGCTTTGGTGTTCTAAGCAATTTCCTATAAATAGGGTGCTTAGGTTAGAATTGAAAATCACACCGAAATCAAGTTTTCTCTCTATATTATCGAGCGTATTCTTGTGAGTATTTTGAGTATACTTTGAGTATTGCTATACTGGTGCAAGTTCAAGTCATAGCTTATATCCTGTTTCAACTAAGTACTTGCTTTTCGAGGTAAGGATGTTATTTTCTTCTCAAATGATATTATTTCTTCAATATCATTATGCTAAAATATTGGTTGGAACTTTTTATCAAATTTGGAACTTTTTCATGTCGGGTTACTTATTCATGAGTTACTATTCACGAGTTACTATTCACGAGTACTATTCATGCATGAAGCGTGAAGATGTTTTTGTGGAATTTCTATCTTTTGGTGTCTGAGTTACTATTCACGATACTTTAACTATTCACGAATCGACACACTATTCAATCGAAAAATGAAAATTTTTTTTTCGTCCTAAAATATCTATTCGGATACTAGCTTTGATTGTATCCATGTTTTGATCATTCTCGAATTTTTACACCCCTATGATTATTTTTGAGGTATTTTTGACGTGGATAAAACAAAGTACGAATCCTTAATCCTTAATCCTTGTCATTTTGTTTCAATCGGATTCGCTTTTTTAAAAATATTTTCATCATCTTCAGATCTTAAATGATGATATTATGGAATATCTTTGGCCCGTAGTGCGAGATGAATGATTTCTGAAGAATATCTTTGGCCCGTAGTGCAAAGATGAATAGGTGTTTAGATGAACATGACCAATTAATCGATGAATATCTTTGGCTCATAGTGCAAAGATGAATATTTGATTCCGATGTATATTGATTGATGTTACAGGGATAAAATATCGACGATAAACTTTTAAATTCATATATAGAAGATAGTAGTTTGCATTCTCTACTTAACTCTTCTAATGAATTATTATTTCATTGCGAATATTGATTTAAAATTTGTTGTTTATTGTATTCTATTAGATTTTTCCTGTTGAAGACTAACGATAATTTGTTGTATATTATCTTAGTCATAATATTCTTTATCGGGCTAGTTGAGCTCACCCTTTTCCTTGTTGTTCCATTTTCTTCTCGTGAGGCGAGAATGTGGCGATGAGTACTAGCTGGGGTATGGAATGAAGGTTCTAGAGAGAGTTGTTTAGTAGTCCTCACCATTTTGTAAAATAATGTATCAATAATTGGGATGAGGATTTATTTGGGTATGTATATTGTCCTGAAGAGACAATAATTGTATTTAAACTCACAAGATATATGTTGTCGTATTTTGCACGACAAATGTATTAATAAAGTTGTAGTTATTTCGCATACCATGTATTTGGCGACTCGTAATGGGTTGGATGGAATGGACCTATTTTGGGGCGCCACAATTGGTATCGAGCTTAGGATATGATCTCCATGAGATCGGGGAATAGAACTAGGAGGAGAGATTTAATAAATCCTTCGCTAGTGTGTCCTACCTAAGCTTATTTGTTAGTTGGTTAGTATATAGGGATATTATGTGATATATTGATTTCCTTAATTAACCCTTATTTTATGACAAGATTTGAGAATGTCGATTTGAGAATATTAACAATGGAGTAAATGAGACCGTGGAGATGCCTCAGTACTTACCAACGAGGAGAACGTCTAACAAGTCGGCAATGTTCCTCCCGTGAACAACACCACCGAAAGCGATGATGAACGAGGGATGTTTAGAAGCTTTTTGCGCTCATGCAAAAAATCGCACGAAGGAGACTCGTGTTCAAAATACGAGGAGGAAATGATAGCAATTCACGTGGTCACAACCAAACAGTTGAAAGAGTTAGGACCACCGCACTGGGAAAACCGGATCCGATTAAAGCGCGAGACGTGGGTCAAACAAATTACCAAGATATTCGATGTCTTGGGATGCACGAGGAAACGTAAAGTTCCATTCGCTACTTTTATGTTCCTTAACGAGGCGGACATCTTGGTGGGAATCGTAAGCGCACTCCATCCACCTTTCACTCAAAGATGTCATGGGAGACGTTTGAAGCAGTTCAATGACAAGTACTTTCCCGAAAGTATTCGTCATATGAAGGAAGTGGAGTTTATTAGACTGAGGCGAATAACATGGCGGTGTCCCAAAGATGAGGCGAAGTTCATGGAGTTATCGTGTTCAGACCTCATTTGGTGGAGAATGAGGAACGTATGACGCGGATGTTTCGAGAGAGGTTTGAAACCCTAAGATACGCCAAGATCTCATTTCTCATAAATTTTCTCTCTATTAAGATGTTGTCAATGAGGCTCATTGTTAGAAGCGAGATAACGAAAGCGCTCAACCGAGGGACCATAACCGAGATTATATCAAGATAGCGCCATCGAATAACGATAACCAAATGGAGAAAGAAGAATACGGACAAAGGCGGTAACCACTCCGTGGTAATCATGGCCATGAAAATAGAAGAAGCGAGTCGGAGGAGATTTTAAAAGAGGAGATTCAACAACGACCATGTGAAGATGTCAACCAAAGCAAAGAAGAATCGGGTTCCAAGGAGGAGAAAGACCACCGGGTCAGACATGTTACAAATGCGGAAAGAGGGATATCATTGGCAAACCGCCCACAAACAGCTTAAGGTATGCTATAATTGTGGAAAAGAAGGACATATCGCTCGAGATTGTACGATATCGAAACCCAGTCAAGCGGGAATGGTGACTCAAAAGGATTGTTAGGTTTGTAATATTCATGTGCGCAATCAAATTGCATAAAAAGTGCGGAAGCGTGTAAAATCAGAGTTTAAAAAATTTACAAACCATATACCCGGATCATCCTTTATGCATAATTATTAATTAAACGAAAAGATAAAGAATAAATCATACCCTTGAAGATCGAGCTTCCTCAGGTACAAGTTCACCTCCAAATCCTTTCGCGTTCAATCTTGAATCCACCGGGTTTGGTTCCTTCCTTTGATCAACGTTAGCCACCCAAATGTTTGGCCTCTAGAGGTGATCCACCAAGGAAGAATAAAATTCAAGAAGATGGGTGTTTGGCTAAACCCTAGTTTTCTATCTCTATAGAAAAAGGGGTACTCTCCCAACAATTGGAATAACGTATGTTGAAAAAGTCAACAACCCATACCACCCATAATAAGACTCCTCTTATTTATAGATGTGGGCAACCCACCTTAACAATTAAGGAATTGGGTTTTAATTAATTAATTCTTTTAATTAATTAAGCTCCCTAATCTTATTAGGGATAATTAATTAAACTCCTTTAACTAATTTTCCTTCCTAATCCAATTAGGAATAAATGAGAGTACTTATATTAAATTAATTCCTAAACTCTTTTAGAAATTAAAATAATAATAATTGTAATAATATTAATAAGACTCCTCTTATTAATTTATATTTAATATTTCTAAAATATTAAATAATAAATATTAAGCTATTTAATTTATTCTATCACCATAGATTAAATTAAATATACATAACATATTATTACGATTATGCCATTTACTTCTTAAATAATTATTCTTCCTTTTATGGTGTGACCCTTTAGGTTCTCCATATTAAACCTATTGTGAATAAATTAATTAGAACAATTCTAATCTTATTTAAATAAATAAATTAAACAATTAATTTATTTAAATAATATTTATTCTATAATGTGGATAAGCCTCCCAGCGATCAACGACTTTCCGGATAATATAGATTTCAACATTAATCATTAAAGAACCTTTGAGTAAATAGTTACCGTACAATTCAATCCTTCCACCATGCAATGTCCCAATTAAATATAAGACATGGAATTCTTCACAAGTCTTATTTTATTTAATTATATGTATTTCGATCCTTAAATGCACAACTCCAAATAATGCAAATTAGAAACTCCTTTCTAATTTCATTACGCCTTAACCAAGGACTCTTTGGTTGTCATTTATCGAATCACATAGGACATTTCTCTTCTTTTATTAGAAGTGGTAGATTCTTTATTGATCATACATTATCTCCATGTATAACTTATTATACCCAAGCATACCCTTTGATATACCCTAAGGGTCTTAAGGAATAAGTCAAAGTATAACTCATCATACACAAGATACTATGATGATCTCAAGTCCAAGGATTACTTGTACTACTATCACTACAGAAATTCCTATTGACGAAAAATAAAACTCCATTAGGTATTCCTTAGCGAGCCACGTTCAAAGGAACTTATTCTCTAATAAGCACCTACATATACTGGCTTTAGTGTCTCCACACAAATGATCATGAGATCAATCATCCTCATCCAATGAAAGCAAGAACGATGTACCAATCTATCCTGGATTCACTAATCCCCAATTTAGTAATCCAATGATTGGGAACTATTTTAGTTTTAAGCTTTCTAAGAATTTAGATCTCATTAGAATGATCATCATCATTATTCTAAAAGCATTGCTTAAAACTATGGGTTTATCACATATTATAAAACAAAGATCATGTAGATAATTAAAAGCCTTTAATAAATTAATACTTTTTATTAATAAATGAATAAGATTGTTCAAGTATATGCTTTATCATCAAACATGATTGGCTTGTGTGCATACTACTTTCAATCTCCCACTTGCACTAAAAGCCAATCGCCATTGTATCTTATACTCTTCTTCTCTAAGTGACGATTATCCTGGCATTGGATAAGCTTTAGTTAATGGATATGTAATGTTGTTCATGAGAGTCCACTATCTCTATAGTGATTTCCCATCTTTCAATGATTCTAATAATCAAATGAAAGTGCCACAACACATGTTTAGATCCAAGATGAGACATAGGAACTATTCTAGTTCAGAATGAACTTTATCCAAACAATCAACTTGTAGCTTCATTTATAGCTATATACTTTGTCTTTATCACTAAACCAAAGAACTCTTTGTCGTTTGAACCTTTCCAATTCAACTGCACCTTTGTTCAAGGTAACACTTTACCTTAAAGTGGATTTTCGATCGTCTTGGTCTCATCTCGAAAAACTTGAGTCTCAGAAAGCCCTCTAGTTTTAATTCGGACCCACCATGTTTGCTCACATCTTTAGTGCCGGTTAAGAACTTTAAGATGTTTTTCACTAACTCATAGTGAACTTCTCCAGAATATGACTGATCAACATCAGGTCTCGTATATTTCATTGCATACATGATAGTCACTCATGCGACCTCTCTTTTTAGGAGTCTGTGGGGACTATAAAGAGAGATACACTCCATAGCTCATCAACATGAGACATCTCTTGGAGTTTGCCATGCTAAACGACTTTAGCATCAAATGAATATATGTTCCTTGGGTTAAGTTGAGCATCCTTTTAAATCTATCTATATAGATTTGCATCCCCAATAATGATACTCTTCCCAAATCATTCATGGAGGAATGTTTAGACAACTTTATCTTTACTGATTGTAGCATTGGTATGTCATTCCTTATCCGTAGTATATCAACATATAATACTAGAAATGTCACGATGCTCCCACCTTTTTTTGTGCACACTAGAACTCTTACCTCATCGTATATAACTCGGATCATCTTCTTATGATGTGTACCTCATCATCATCATCCATGATGAATCCATACCTCCTAGGTATCTTCTTGACTATTCCGCGATTTACGATTCTATTGGTGGTACAATAGGTCTATCTATAGGTTCCTCTTATTTGACTTATAGTGTTTTGTGGTTCTTGAACTTTTCAAGATCTATTATCCTCCCACTAGCCCCTTTTAATGATAAACACCTTTATCTTAGAAGCGGCGTGTTTTACAACAAACACCTTTTGCTAAGTAGGATTATAGAACATATACCCTAAACTTACTTTAGATGTCCCACAAATCATACACTTGTCAAATCTTGTCCCAAGCTTATCCTTTGAAACTTTTTCACATCACTTGGACAACCCCTTATCTTAACATACTTAAGATTAGAATCCTCCCTCGTCATAACTTTTATGGAGTCTTGGGGCTGGATTTTGAGGTTACCATTTTGTAGATATGCAGACCATTTCTAGGACATGACCATGAGGGATCTTTGGAATGTCGGTAAAATCATTATGGACCGCACCATGTCCAACAAGGTACGATTTTAATTCGATACATCAATCAATTATTGCGTGTCGATGATGTGTCCATTATGAGAAAACCATTTAAGATGATCTAAAACTTATTGCACAAGTATTTATTCCTTGATCTAATCAAAGAATCTTAATACTTTGTCAATTTGTTTCACATCACGAATTCTTTGAACCTTTCAAATAATTTACACTTGTATTTCAACAAATACATACATTCAACTCTTTGAATGATCATCTCCTTTTCTTATACTAATTTGTTCAATATGCAAAATTATTTTCATGTAAGTCAAGTATACAAAATTTATTAAGTAATATTCCATTCTATACAAAACATTATTATTATAAATAGAACAACAATTGTTTTTAATTATAATACCAAAGTTTTCATTGTCCAACAATAAAATGGAAATAATATTTTTAACAAGAATGGAATACAATAACAACTTATCGACTTAATAGATTTTCCGTAGGCATTAACTAAACTATAAGTTTCTATGGCTAATGCAGCAACCTTTGCTTCATTTTCCACACATAGGATTACTTATATTTGTTTAGCTTTCTACTTCTGCTTGGTCCTTTCATAAATCTATATTTATGATAACCAAAGTCGATATCCAATATCCAAGTAGAATCTTGACTTAAAGAAAAAATTATTTTAAATCTTGAACAAAAACTGTATTGTAACCGAAACTTCACTAAGCTTCTTTGGTTAGCCTCTGCAAGATGCTTCTCGCAGTTTATATCCAGTGTCCAGGCTTATTGCAGTGGAAACAAACTCCTTTGCTATCCATATCAGTTTTGTTCTTATTATCCTTTGTTTTTGCCTTTTTCTGTTTACCTTCTTTGAATCGTTCTTCTTTTCAGAAGATCCTTTTGCCCCTACCAGTAAGACATGGTCTTTCTTGGTTGGAAAGTGACTCTCATCATCTTTCAACATGTTAAGCAAATCAGCGAGACTGATATCTAGCTTGTTCATATGAAAAATTCACAACAATTGTGAAAGGAGTCCGGGAGTGAGGCAAGATCAAATCTTGGCTCAACTCTCCATCCATGACAAAACCAGTTGTCCTAATTGATCAATCAAATTGATTATGTTAAGAACCTTTTTTCAGCATATATAGTGCCATTGGCCATTCTAGATCGGAAGAGCTCCTTAGATATCTCGATATCAATCGGTCCCTATTTTCCTCACCATCAACTACTTGATGTGCGGGAATATAGTAAGAAAACATCCATAGTTTCATCGCCGAAGCTCAAGTTTACTCATGGATGCGAGCATGATGCATTGAGCCAACTGTGCACCATTTTGCCACTTTCTAAAAGTAGCAATCTCTTCCTCAGAGGCATTGTCTGCAACCATTGCAGGGATAGGCGTATTAAGGACATAAGATAGCTTTTCAGCTATGAGAACTATTCTCAAATTCCTTAACCAATCCGTTTAATTCGATTGCGATTAATTTAGCATCTAATATACTTCGCATGATGATAGTAATTTTAGACATTGTAAAATTCTGTAAATGAATTTGTAATTAACAACATTTTAACATACATTCTTTTATTAATTACCAAAATAAATTAGGTCTTGTTTTAAATTGGTATCTCCCACTATTTTCTTCAAACTATATTACCCTCACTTATATAGTTCTAAAAAATATAATTAAAGATTTACTAGTGAGAATAAGGATCCCATTTCAAATGTATATAGCCTTGTGGTGACACAACAAACTATATATAAATAAATAGGTAGACAACTCTTGTCAATTACATCAACTATGCAACTCAGATTATTTTGCCTCTTAGATTATTTTGATCAAGGTGGCACATCCGAATCAAAATTATCCAAGTTAAGTCCGACCTAGCACTCTATATATTCAAAAAGAAAAATATCATCCTTGTGGTGACACAACAAAACAATATTGTTCAATTTTCTTTATAAGCATCAAATGTGATAAATTAACATCTTAAATACTTAATACTTGCCTTGTGGTGACACAACAAACTCATATTAAATATTTAATACTCTATTAATTTTATCATGCTAAAGCGACGTTCGATATTCCAAATATCTTTGAACGCTTAGGACTTAATATAAAAATTGAGGGTTTTGTTATTAATTTGTCTCATCTTGTTTAATATTTTTACATATATATATAAAATACGCGTCATATTAATGAACATGCGAAGCATGTTTGCATAATATATATAATATATATAGTATAAGCATGCACATATAGAATACTATATTCTACCCGGATTGATTATGGACTTTTATTCTAGTTTGGTTCACTTTAGAGCCACCAAGTGAACCAAAAGGTCAAATCTAGGGGTGCAAGAATAATATTTAAATATAACAATTACATTTAAACCCGGGCTCCATTACAAACGGGTCTTCAAGCGCTCCTTGCTCCTTGATCTCTAATTCTTCAAAATTAATTCTAAATATTCCTATTACAAAACTATTTAAAATAAATAGAAACCTTGATCGTGATCGAGGGAAGTACATAGGAGAGAGATAGAATTTACATTAAGAAAAATTAGAAGGCAAGGCATGTGAGACCCCATTTAATAAAACCCATACATTCATGCATCCAACTAAAATAAAATCCAATCACATTGGTCAATAGTCCATAATCAATCCCATTTATTATCATACACATCACCATATGCATCAATAAATAACATTCATCTCATGAATAATAAACATTTAATATATATATTGATATCATTTAATGGGCAAATTTAGTTAGTATAAAATCTATTTTTGAATCAAAATAAACTCCTTTATTTTAATCCAAATTTAAATCAAAATAAAACTATTTTATTTTAATTTATCCAATTTTGAATAAAATATACTATTTTATTTTAATCAAAATTTTAATCAAAATAAACTCCTTTATTTTAATTAATTATGGAATCCAATTCCATATATATATATATAAAAAAAAATCTTTAATTAAAATAAACTCTTTTATTTTAATTAATTATGAATCCAATTCCATGTAAAAAAAAATCTTTTATTAAAGGAAACACGGATATTCTTTCCTATTCACAAATAAACTCCTTTATTTTGAATAATATGAAATCTTATTCATATTTAAATAAACTCTTTTATTTAAGGAAATACGGATTTTCTTTCCTATTCACAAATAAACTCTTTTATTTTGAATAATATGAAATCTTATTTCATATCTAAACAAACTCCTTTATTTAAGGAAAGATGGATTTACTTACCTATTCACAAATAAACTCCTTTATTTTAGGAAAAATAAAATCCAATTTCAACTCCAATTAGTTATTATGGAATCCAATTCCAACTCTAATTAGTTAGCATGAAATTCTAATTTTAAAATTAAAATAAATATTTTTATTTTAATATTTAAAATAAACCTTTTATTTTAAAATTAAAATAAACTTTTATTTTAAGATTAAAATAATTATATATATATATAATATTCAATTTTAAAATTAAAATAAACTCCTTTTTATTTTAATATTAAAATAAACTTTTATTTTAAAATTAAAATAAACATTTTATTTTAATTATAAAATAATTAAGAATAATATATATATATATATATATATATATATATATATATATATAACCATTATATATATATATATAATATAATAACCTAAATATATATATATACCGTGCATTCTTTTTAAACCAAAAAAAAAAATGGTTATACCCATGCATCAAAACAACACCCACGTGGATAATATTTGAAACCAAAAGATTTAAAAGCAACTTTTACTTTTTATGTTGTCTTTTACTTCGTTATTTCCAGTGAAACAAAAGAAATATTTCAGTACATTTTGCTTCGTAATCCAACGGGTTTATGTAAAACTATGAAAAATGGATCACGGTTTTCAAAAAAAATCCTGCTTTGCTTTTTTTTTTTTTTTTTAAATTTAATACAATAAAATTATGCCCAACTAAATTGTTCTAAACACATATCAATATACAAATTAAATCGAAGCAATTAATAATTCGCATAAAGGTTTGGCTCTGATGCCAATTATTAGGTTTGTAATATTCATAACACAGCAATCAAATTACATAAAAAGTGCTAAGCGTGTAAAATCGAGTTTAAAAATTTACAAACCATATATCCGGATCATCCTTTATGCATAATTATTAATTAAACGAAAAGATAAAGAATAAATCATACCCTTGAAGATCGAGCTTCCTCGGTACAAGTTCACCTCCAATCCTTTCGCGTTCAATCTTGAATCCACCGGGTTTGGTTCCTTCCTTTGATCAACGTTAGCCACCCAAATGTTTGGCCTCTGGAGGTGATCCACCAAGGAAGAATAAAATTCAAGAAGATGGGTGTTTGGCTAAACCCTAGTTTTCTATCTCTCAGAAAAGGGGTACTCTCCAACAATTGGAATAACGTATGTTGAAAAAAGTCAACAACCCATACCACCCATAATAAGACTCCTCTTATTTATAGATGTGGGCAACCCACCTTAATAATTAAGAATTGGGTTTTAATTAATTAATTCTTTTAATTAATTAAGCTCCCTAATCTTATTAGGGATAATTAATTAAACTCCTTTAACTAATTTTCCTTCCTAATCCAATTAGGAATAAATGAGAGTACTTATATTAAATTAATTCCTAAACTCTTTTAGAAATTAAAATAATAATAATTGTAATAATATTAATAAGACTCCTCTTATTAATTTATATTTAATATTTCTAAAATATTAAATAATAAATATTAAGCTATTTAATTTATTCTATCACCATAGATTAAATTAAATATACATAACATATTATTACGATTATGCCATTTACTTCTTAAATAATTATTCTTCCTTTTATGGTGTGACCCTTTAGGTTCTCCATATTAAACCTATTGTGAATAAATCAATTAGAACAATTCTAATCTTATTTAAATAAATAAATTAAACAATTAATTTATTTAAATAATATTTATTCTACAATAGGGATAAGCCTCCCCTAATGATCAACGACTTTCTAGATAATATAGATTTCAACATTAATCATTAAAGAACCTTTGAGTAAATAGTTACCGTACAATTCAATCCTTCCACCATACGAATGTCCCAATTAAATATAAGACATGGAATTCTTGTCAAAGTCTTATTTTATTTAATTATATGTATTTCGATCCTTAAATGCATGACTCAAATAATGCAAATTAGAAACTCCTTTCTAATTTCATTATGCCTTAACCCAAGGACTACCGGGTTGTCATTTATCGAATCACATAGGACATTTCTCTTCTTTTATTAGAAGTGGTAGATTCTTTATTGATCATACATTATCTCCATGTACAACTTATTATACCCAAGCATACCCTTTGATATACCCTAAGGGTCTTAAGGAATAAGTCAAAGTATAACTCATCATACACAAGATACTATGATGATCTCAAGTCCAAGGATTACTTGTCTTACTACTATCACTACTGAGAATGAATTCCTATTGACAAAGCAAATAAAACTCCATTAGGTATTCCTTAGCGAGCCACGTTCAAAGGAACTTATTCTCTAATAAGCACCTACATACTTGCTTTAGTGTCTCCACACAAATGATCATGAGATCAATCATCCTCATCCAATGAGCAAGCAAGAACGTATGTACCAATCTATCCGGATTCACTAATCCCCAATTTAGTAATCCAATGATTGGGAACTATTTTAGTTTTAAGCTTTCTAAGAATTTAGATCTCATTAGAATGATCATCATCATTATTCTAAAAGCATTGCTTAAAACTATGGGTTTATCACATATTATAAAACAAAGATCATGTAGATAATTAAAAGCCTTTAATAAATTAATACTTTTTATTAATAAATGAATAAGATTGTTACAAAGTATATGCTTTATCATCAAACATGATTGGTTTGTGTGCATACTACTTTCAAGGATGTCCCAGAAAAGTCAAAGTCAACGATTCCTGGAAGAGCGTTTGTCGTGACCGGTCAAAAATGAGGAACCCGAACGGTTAAGCGGGTTAGTTAATTATAAATTCTTGCGAAGTTTATACCATACTAGATATCTGGGTTCTACCCATTCTTTTATCTCTCTTGCTTGCGCTCAACGTTTGAACTTGACTACGGAGAAATTAGACTTTGACCTATTTATGGAGACTCGTTAGAGAAAACTTTCATTACATCCGTTGTTTAGAAATCTTGCTTGATTCAGTTGGCACTATCACATTACACATTAACCTTATTTCTATAGAGATATTTGCTTTTGATGTGATTTTAAGGTTAACTACTCATCACGCCGAAATTGATTACTTTTCGTAAGGTTGTTAGTTTTCATATTCCTAAGCAACTTGTTACTCGAATTCAAGCAATCAAACCATTGTAGTCAAACATTTTCATATCAAGCCATGAAGTCATTCGTTTATTATGGATGTCAAGTTTTCTTAGTCCATGTTATGGATTTGAATAAAGACACGTCAGATTTGAATAATATTCCTGTTGTTATTGATTTTTCCTGACGTATTTCCTGAAGAATTTCTTGGTTTACTCCCAAAGACTGATATTAAATTTTGTATCGACTTTGAACCCGGTACAAAACTCATTTCTAAAATCTCATATCGAATGGCTCCTATTGAACTTCAAGAGTTAAAAATTCAACTATAGAATTTGGTACCTGAGCCTTTATCTGGTGACTTCCTTTGTGGAATGCACCGCGAGACTCTCAAGTAGGGGACACCATATTAAATGCGATAGTAAAGGCGATAGGTGTCATTGTAACGTCTTATCCAAGGTTGGGATATGAGTCACGATTGAGAACAACCTAAGTCGGTGAATCGAAATCGTAGCTTTCAGGCTTAGTTGGTTATTATCGAGATTCGTTGAAGGATATTCTCGAATCGCTATTCCATTAACGCAAACTAAATCTGGATAAAAATTCGAATGGAGCAAGGAATGTGGGAAGAGCTTGAAGAACTCGAAGAGGAGACTCATTTCACCCATGTTACGACCATGCCATCCTGGAAAGCGAACGTGGTAGTAGCGTGTTGAGTAGAAGATCGTATACAAATCTGAGTACGATATTATCAAAGACTCATTTGAATAATTTACAAATAATAGAGATGGAGATGAAAACTCTAGTTACCCACGTGATGATATACTGAGTATAATCGACTTTAATCGATAAAGTTAAAAGTCGCTCAAGCCACACACCGGAGAATGATAAATTTGAAGAAGGAGGTGCAAGAAGTTGTTATTTCAAAAGTGAGAATCGGTGAGGTGAGGAAAGCTTAAACCTTCGATTTGTTAATCCATTTGAAATTATCGATCGAATAGGCATCGTGGCCTATAGACTCGTTTTACCGCCGGTGTATGGCGCGTGTTCATAACGCTTTTCACGTATCGATGTTACGTAAATATGTGGACGACCGAACCACGTCATTGAGTTAGAACCGGACGAGATAGCCAAGACTTAACGTATGAAGAGGTACACCGTCAAGATTTTGGATAGGAAGGAGCATGTCCTACGTCGCGAAGGTCATACCACAAGTTAAAGTTTTGTGGAGAAACCATGCTATATGAGGAAATGACACAGGGAGTTGGAAAGCGGAAATGAAAGCGAGGTATTCTCATCTTTTGAAACACACAGTACGTCGTCAATTTCGAGGACGAAATTTCATAAGGAGGGAGGTTGTAAGACCCCAAATTATTAATAAATGAAATTTATTTTCTCTATTTATTATTTTGAAATAGTAAGGGTCGATTTGATTAATGTGGATAGTTATGGGTAAAATACGAAATATTTGAATAAGCAGTGGTTATAAAATATTCATTATTGTTGGGAATATTCGTTTGGTCGTGGAATATTAAATACTATCGGGGAATATTAAATGCGACCATGGCCGATCTTTATGGGCCCCATAACGGAAAGCGATTGGATGAAGAAAACGCACAAATATAAGTTGTTTATAAATAACTTGCAGTAGTAGTTATTCTTATTATCTTGTTGGAATACCCTTGGTTAAAACACACTAATACGCTTTGTTGAGCAAGATGGCACACAGGTGTTGCACCAATTATTGATTCTTACGTGAAAGGCACTACTCAATAATTATTACGAAGAATTAATTTATTCGATATTTTATTTTATTGATTCAATAATTGTTTGCGTTGATATTTTATATTCTTGTTGTTTGATAATTGTCATTACACGATATTTTTTTTATTATCGAAGCAATAATTCATATTATCTGAATAATATTATTAGATAACATTATTGGCAATGTCTAGAAAGTTACATACAAGGAGAGGTTTGGTCACCTAAATGCGCGCCAAGAAGGAGAAATTTTTATTGGAAAGCCCTCTTCCTGCGGAACCTACACAGTTGTCGATAATGTGATTACGTAATATTATTTATGAATAATTAATTATTGATTTATATGATGAGGAAAATATTGATTTTATGTGGATATAGATGGAGAAAATTTTTAAAATGACAATTGTTGAAAATTAATATTTTATCTTTTTCTGATAAAATAATTCATTTAAATATATTATTTTAATAATATATTAACGGTGATATTTTTACAACGAATGTGGGATATATGAGTATCTGAGGAGGAAGAGTATTTTTGTTGCAATAAATGTTTAAAACATGTTAAACATGTCAATTGGACCCATTTCTTGGTGAAATTTGATTATAGCCCATAAAATTGTCCGTATGTGGATTTCGGTCAATTTCTGTTTGGAATTTGAAAAAACTTTCTTCTGCAAAGTTGTAGAGAATTGAATTTCCTATAAAAAGTCGCGAGATTCGAATTTTCTGATAAAATGGCTATTTATTATGAATTATTGAAGTTCTGAAGTTCCGAAATAATTGATTTTTGGAAGTTTTATTTATTTTTATATAATAAAAACGTTTTTATATGTTGAGGGCATATTTAACATGTGCATGGTGGCTGAATTCAGATTCAAGATGTGGGCGTATGAATTTTGTTTATATATATATATTATTATATTCAATTTTACTCTTTGGTGTTCTAGCAATTTCCTATAAATAGGGTGCTTGGGTTAGAATTGAAAATCACACGAGAAGAAGTCAAGTTTTCTCTCTATATTATCGAGTATTCTTGTGAGTATTTTGAGTATACTTTGAGTATTGCTATACGGTCAAGTTCAAGTCATAGCTTTATGTCATCCTGTTTCAACTAAATACTATCTTTTCGAGGTGAGGATGTTATTTTCTTCTCAAATGATATTATTTCTTCAATATCATTATCTTTGAAATATTGGTTGAACTTTTATCAAATTTGGAACTTTTTCATGTCAGGGTTACTTATTCATGAGTTCTTATTCACGAAGTTACTATTCATGAGTTACTATTCACGAAGTTCTTATTCACGAGTACTATTCATGAAAGCGTGAAGATGTTTTTGTGGAATTTCTATCTTTTGGTGTCTGAGTTACTATTCACGTATCTGGAACTATTCACGAATCGACATTATTCACCTAGAAAATGAAAATTTTTCTTTTAAATAAAATATCTATTACGGATACTAGCTTTGATTGTATCCATGTTTTGATCATTCTTGAATTTTAGACCCTATGATTATTTTTGAGGTATTTTTGAACGTGGATAAAATAAAGTATGAATCCTTAATCCTTAATCCTTAATCCTTATCATTTTGTTTCAATTGGATTCGTTTCTTTAAAATATTTTCATCATCTTGATCTTAAATGATGATATTATGGAATATCTTTGGCACATAGTGCAAAGATGAATGATTTCTGAAGAATATCTTTGGCCCGTAGTGCAAAAGATGAATAGGTGTTTAGATGAACATGACCAAATCGATGAATATCTTTGGCACCTTAGTGCAAAGATGAATATTTGATTCGGATGTATATTGATTGATGTTACTGGGGATAAAATATCGACGATGAACTTTTAAATTCATATATAGAAGATAGTAGTTTGCATTCTCTACTTAACTCTTCTAATGAATTATTATTTCATTGCGCGAATATTGATTTAAAATTTGTTGTCTATTGTATTCTATTAGATTTTCCTGTTGAAGACTAACGATAATTTGTTGTATATTATCTTAGTCATAATATTCTTTACTAGGCTAGTTGAGCTCACCCTTTTCCTTGTTGTTCCATTTTTCTTCTCGGGAGGCGAGAATGTAAATGAAGTACTAGTGGGGGTATGGAATGAAGGTTAGAGAGAGTTGTTTAGTAGTCCTCACCATTTTGTAAAATAATGTATCAATAATTGGGATGAGGATTTATTTGGGTATGTATATTATGCTAGAAGACAATAATTGTATTTAAACTCACATATATATATGTTGTCGTATTTTGCACGACAAATGTATTAATAAAGTTGTAGTTATTTCTGTACCATGTATTTGGCGACTCAGAATGGGTTAGATGGAATAGACCTATTTTGGGGGCGTCACATCATTCCTTCATTATTTCTTAGAAATTCACTGAAACTCTAGAGAGAAAATTATAGAGAAACTATAGAAAAGTATTCTGCTACTTCCCTACTCTTATATCCAGTTTCTTTTACGGTAAGGGATATTATTTGTTGTACCCGTAAGGGATATTATTCTTTTGTATTCATTAAGAGAACTCCTATTATTCCATTTCTTATTATTCTATTGGAATAACCTGTATAAGCGGGCAACCCTATACTTGGTGACATTCTTTTATTATTAAAATCTTTATATTTACGCTTTAATATCACATGCATGTATTATCTGTAGGACTGGTTCCATTTATTATTACATCTTTATTATTACATTGGAATATCACGTGCATGCTATATATGGGACTGGTTTCCGCTTTTAATTATTCATTCATTCTGTTGGAATATCTTTATCATGCTATGATACTGCCTAACGGGATTCCCGCTTTAATTATTCATTCATTCTGTTTGGAATATCCCATCTGTCTATATCGGGACCGGGTTCTATTTTAATTATTCATTCATTCTCATTGGAATATCCCATGCATCTTTATCTGTAGGACTGGTTCCGCTTTTAATTATTTATTATTCTTTGGAACATCCCATGGGTGCGTGAATTTCACGACCTCGGTTCCGTTATTATTATTCTGTTGAATAACTTTGTCTCATCTGCAATACCGCATGCATGGTGATTTCTTTTGTTATTCCATTCTTTATTATACTCGATTGGTGAAAGTTTTGATTTCTATACTCCATGAAATTAGTGGAATATCCTTGATATTTAAACATCCAATATCTTTTCATGGAAATATTCTTCTGAGGATTCTTGAATTTTACACCACAAAACAATATCTTGTTGACAATTGGGACGTTATTGGTTCCTGGACAAATTAATTCTTGAACTTGTTTTATTGAATTCATATATCATTATCATCATCCTCATGTTTATATTCTGTTGAAAGTCATCTGTGGCCTGTAGTGTATAGATGGACTTGGTATGATTATGACCAGGGACTATTCGGTATAATCATAATCGTAATGTTACAAATGATGTTAAAAAAGTCCTCAATGACCCGTAATGCATTGATGGACAGTTTTTGGTATGATTATGGCTATGGATTCTCTTCGGCCAAGGGAGCAAAGATGAATTGTTTTATGACATGATCATAACCGTTGATGAAAACACGATTATCTTTGGCCCGTAGTGCATGGATAATTCGTGGTCGTGATATTAAAGAATATCCTTGGCCTGTAGTGCAGAGATGATTTAATGATGTGGATTATTTATTGAGCTGAGTCTCAGCGATAAAAGTGATGAAAAACTTTTTAAATCATAAAAGATAGTAGACTTTATTCTCTACTTGACTCTTTTAATGGATTACTTATTTTCATTGCGCTTTTTGATCTAAAACTTGTTGTCATTATATTCTATCGGTTGTTATCTTTGTTGAAGGCTAAGGATAATTTATTCGCATTATCTTAGTCATAATATTTCTTACTGGGCTAGTTGAGCTCACCCTTTCTTTTACTGTTCTCTTCAGGAAATGAGAATATAGCTGTGACGAGTTGGGGAACGGAGTGACAGTCCAGATGATAGCATTAGTAGTCCTCACTATTCTATGAAATAGTGTGATAATAAATGTAATGAGAACTTATTTGTGTTTGAATACTGTCTAGAAGACAATATTCGAGTTAAAACTCACAGTATATATTTGTCGTATGTTACACGACAGTTGTATAATTAAGTTTGTATTTGATTTATGTACCATGTAAGTGGCGACCCAAGATGGGTGACGTATACCTAATTTTGGGGGCGTCACACCTGTAGTGCAAAGATGACCTGTTGTTGAATATCTTTGGCCTGTAGTGCAAAGATGACCTGTTGTTGAATATCTTTGGCCTGTAGTGCAAAGATGAAATGATAATGAATATCTTTAGCCTGTAGTGCAAAGATGAATTATTGATGAATATCTTTGGCCCGTAGTGCAAAGATGAATTATTGATGAATATCTCTGGCTTGTAATGCAAAGATGACCTGTTGTTGAATATCTTTGGCCTGTAGTGCAAAGATGAAATGATAATGAATATCTTTAGTCTGTACTGCAAAGATGACCTGTTGATGAATATCTTTGGCCCGTAGTGCAAAGATGAATTTATTAGTATGATTATGAACATGAACTGTGATTTGGTATAACCATGATCTTTGATATTTCAGGTGATGAAAATTATCTTTGTCCTGGATGAGAAAAGGAATTTAGAACTACAAATATGATTATGAGTTATTTATATGATTGTGGAAAAGAACTGTTGATTGATGTTACAGGGATAAAACATTGTTGGTGGACTTTTAACGTGGAGAAGATAATAGACTTTATAGTCTATTTTACTCTTCTAATGGATTGCTTTCGTTCACCTACTGACTATGGTTGAAAAGTTTTATCATCTACCATATGTTCTAAATCTCTGATTTATTACTGATGAAGGCTATTGATAATTTATTTATCTTTAGTCATGATATTCTTTACTGGGATATTTGTGCTCACCCTTTAACTTCACAATTCTTTTCAGGTAATAAAAAAGTGTAGGCTTTGGGTCGGCCCGGGGATAACGAGGGAATAGAACGGTGGTCTATAGTTGTTGAGGTTCTCCCTAAAGAGAGTATGGAAATGATTTTATTGAGGACTTTAGATAAGTGTGTTTGTATTTTATCGTCATTTAATAGTTATATTTGGTGAATCAAATAGGGTGAGGCGAACCCATTTTTGGAAGGGTGTTTTGTCACTATCATACAAGATGTCTAATGACATACAATCTCGTGTTATCATAAAAATGGGGTTGTGCACATCCTCTTCTTTGAGTATATCTACGAGCACTACCGTATGATCTTGGAGTTTGGTTGAAATATAATTTTCAATTGCAGACAGTGGAGATAGTTATATGTCAAGAGAAGACTCAACATTGGAAAGAACATGATAGTAATTTTTTCGTTTTTCTTTGGGGTCTATTGGATCAACCAAGGATAATTCTGTGGACATATGATATCTATCATAACCTAGACGCATGGCCTCCTATGTACGAAGGTTTTCTTGATCATTTTCCAAAGATTTTAATTTCTAAAAGCAGCTTATTACCAGACCTTTATATAAGGTGCTTGTTGGGACACGAGATTCTGATTGGTATATATTTGTATCAAAACTCACAACTTATGTATTGTTGTATTTTGCACGACAATTGTAGTAATAAAGTTGTAGTTATTTTCTGTACCATGTATTTGGCGACTCAGAATAGGTAGGGTGTTGTATACCTATTTTGGGGTTGTTACAGTTGTAGTTATTTCTGTACCATGTATTTGACTACTCAGAATGGGTGATGTATACCTATTTTGGGGGCGTCACAGTCGCCATATAAACCAAAGACGACGGTTCGTCTTTGGTTCGCTTTAAGGTTCGCTTTAGAGCCGGACCGTATATCGGAGAGGCTCTAAAGCGAACCTTAAAAAACGAACCAAAGACGAACCGTCGTCTTTAGTGTCTATGGCGACGGTTCGACACATCACCAAAGACTACATGGCTATGGCGACGGATCGAGCGACTGTCATATAGAAAAAAACGACGGTTAAATCTTTGGTTACGCTCTTTAAGGTTAAACTTTAGAGCGGTGATCAGATATCGGAGAGGCTCTAAAGCGAACCTTAAAATAACGAACCAAAGATCAAATGTAAATCTTCAATCTCAATGTGAAAATTGAAATTGAGCTAAGCGGAGCGGGCATAGAATAAAGTGATGTTTGATAAAATTGAATAATTAAAATTTGAATGGTTAGTATATTTTAATAAATTAGATGTGAAATAATATCTAAATTTAAAAAATTGTTTGATAACTAAAAAATATAAAATATCTGAATGAATTTTAAATTTAAAAATATCTTAAATTGACTTTTCAAAAATCAATAATGATCTTAAAATTTGGAATAGAGGGAGTGCAATATTTATAGAGACTCTATAGATTTAAAATTTTCATTAAGATACAACTCTTAATAATTTATATTTTTCTCTTATCGATTAAGAGACGATAAAAGACAAATAAAATTTTATCAAACAACTTTACTCTCTTACCGAATCAGATGTGAATCTATTAAGAGGTATTAAGAGGAAAACAAACACCACCTAAACATGATTACATTTTATTTTTATTTTTTTGTTGATATGGTGAGTCAAATAGATTTTAATAAGATTTGTTACTAATAATTACGAGAAAAAATATATATATGTTTATGTGCGTCATAATCGAACCTTAAATATGTTAAGCATACATAAAAAAGTTTAATAAAAATATATTTTAAGTAGGCAAGTTTTCAAAGGGAGGTTCTATAATTTGGTATATTTTTTGTATTAATGAGTTATTTTTTTCTACATTAACAAACACATCCTCCTTGCTGTCATCAAAAATTGTATTCTCGACCTCATAAAAATTATGAGGCAAGTCATACCGCTGGGCCAAATACGATGCAATAATACATCTATCTAATAAACTACTTATTTTGAATTTTCCGCTAACTTTAATAAATTATCTGGGCTGTCCAAAGTTTGAAATAAATTTTACTGTCCATGTAGTGCCGGAGGTACAAGACACAACTAGTACATGCACATTTTGCCAACCAAACAACTGTATTTAAGATGCATAAACATACATATTCTTCTTTTCAATATAAATCAAACTAATCCATTCAAGTTGGCCGAGTGCATGAATCATTTACGTTCTTTTATTCAAGAAATTAATGCATGTAACTAAAAATATAATGTTGCCGGACTCGTACATAATTAATCTCTTTTGTAAATTTTTAGTAATAATAATGCAAGTTGATATAACATTTTCATATTTATTATCACAATTTTATTATCATACTGTACTATTAAACTGACCACTTAATTTTTTTTAGGTACATATAAATATATTCAGTAATTGCAAATTTATAAATAAGACTCTTTAAAATGTATATCTGATGAAATATATAGTACTGAATTATGTGCCAGATATATAATATTTAGATATACATACGTGTATATTGTGGGTCCCGTCTGACATGTTAAGTCTACAAATATATGTATGTGTGTATATGAGTATTATGTGAATTTTTTTTTATGTGATAGTAACATTATTTCAAACAAAAGCACTGAAATATTTAACTATCAATATAATTGATGAATATTGTTGGATCCATCGGTGATAACTTTTATCTATTTATTACTTTCTCTATACTTTATTACTTGGCATTTTAGAGAAATATATTTAATTTTTTTATATGTTTGTAAATTTTAAGAAAAAATAATGACTTAATATCATATATTATTTTTAAATTAAATATTGATTTATTTCATTGTCATTTAGTTTTTCTGTCCGACTTTACTTGCTCTAGTTGGATTTAAAGTCAAATAAATCATATTTAAAATCAAAAATTAAGCAAATGTATTAAAAATTTTGAAATCAATTAAGTTGAATTGATTTTAATTATAGTCAATTTAACTGTAAAAAGTCAACTATAATAAATAAAATTATACAGAAAGAGTACTAACTAAAAATGACAATGGGGCGGGGTAGAGATTACACATTTTACCTCCATCTCCGATCTTATAAAAATTTCTCATACTCGCTACGGGGAATTTATATCACCACGAAGATTAATATTGTGTTTATTTTTAAATAAAAAAATTTAATATTAGTTATATTTACAATAATACATATATGAAAATTAATTATATTTTAACACAGTACATGATAAAATTTTAAAAAAGAGTCAAATAATAATAATAATATATAAAATATTCACACAAAGACATATACTTTAATTATGTAATATATAATAGTTTAAATATTAATTTAATTAATATATAATTATGCGGGAGTGGGGGAGGCAAATATCATCCGCTCTCCATCCTTTTATATATATATATTCAGTAGTTTTCCATTCCCAAACTCATACTCGGTCAAAATCAAAATCACTGTTCCATTCGAAAAGAGGGGGAGGGGCCGTATGGATCACCGTAGATACGAGACAAAATTGTCATCCCTAGTCATCTTTCTAATGAACTTTAAAATGAGTTAAAAAGATAATATTAAAATTTTTAATATCTAATTAAATTAATCAAATAAAATATTAATTATATTTCTTAACATATATACTTCCTCCTAAAATTTTAATTATAAAAGAAAGAAGCTTGTGACGCCCCCAAAATAAGTATACATCACCCATTCTGAGTCGCCAAATACATAGGTACAGAAACAACTACAACTTTATTAATACAATTGTCATGCAAAATACGACAACACATATACTGTGAGTTTAAATACAAATATTATCTTTTAGACAGTATTCAAACTAAAATAAGTTCTCATTACAATTATTGATACTTTATTTTAAAAAAAATGAGGACTACTAAACAACTTTCTAGAACCATCATTCCATACCCCGACTAGTACCTGCTACATTCTCGCCTCTTGAGAAGAAAAATGGAACAAAAAGGAAAAGAGTGAGCTCAACTAGCCCAGTAAAGAACATTATAACTAAGATAATATAGAACAAATTATCGTTAGTCCTCAACAGGAAAAAATTTGATAGAAGATAATAGACAACAAGTTTTAGATCAATATTCGCAGTGAAAATAACAATTCATTATAAGAGTTAAATAGAGAATGAAATCTACTATCTTCTATGATTTTAAAGTCCATCATCAATATTTTATCCCTGTGACATCAATCAGAATATATCTTGAATCAAATACTCATATTTGCAATATGACCAAAATATTCAATCGTATTCTCAGTTGTTCATGTTCATCTCAATACATGTTCATATTTGCACTACAGGCCAAAGATATTCATCATGTAATCGTTCATCTTTGCACTACAGGCCACAGATATTCAGTTATATCACAATTTAGGACTGAGAATGATGAAAATAATTTAAAGAAAATGAATCCAGTGAGATAAAAGAACAAGGATTAAGTGTAAGACCTCGAATTTTATGAAATAAAAGTATTCAATTTTTTTATAATTAATATTTTATTTCGTAAATGGTTAAATTGATAAAATGTTAAAGTTAAGGGTGATATGTGAAAATTTTGCAAAGTATGCAAGTTGTTATAAAATATTCGTTTGGTCGGGAAATATTCTTTTTGTCGAAGAATATTTGTACGATAACACAATCATTGGTGGACCCCACAACGGGAGTATTGTCGTAGTAAGCAAACGACATAATTATCTTTTTATAAAAATAATGGCGAAAGTGTTACTAAGTTAAAAGCATTGAACTACCGGTAGTAAAAAAATGCTGATGTCGCGTGGTTGAAAAGTAGCACTTGTACGGTATTGATTATTGATGTTTACGTAAAAAATCCATAGAAGACCCCACTTTTATGAATAAAATGAATTTTTATAATTATCATTTTGAATATTATGGAGTGAATTTAATATAATGTTATAGTTGTGGGTAATATTTATAAATTTTGCAAAAGTGTATGAAGTTGTCATATTATATTCGATTGGTGGGGAATATCACAGACGACATTTTGATCATTGGTGGACCCCACAACGGAATTATTGTCGGATTGAGAAAACGCGACAAAAATATTTTTATGAAAATAACTGGCGGAAGTTTTATCGTTGATCTTTGTTGAGCTACTTTCGGTAGTAAAAGTCTGAATGTCTGGCGTGGTTGCATAAGTAAAGACACGGTATTGATTATTAATGCTTACGTAAAAGTCACTCGGTTTTGTTCAATTATTCTTTATAGTAGTTGTTGTAAATTAGGCGTATTATTTAGACCCCATTTACCTATTTTTCAACATTATTGGTAGAAGTTATTTAAATATAATGGGACCCTTGTGATTATGACATGTTGGGGGGAGGGGAACATGTGAGGCCCACGGTATTAAAAATTGAATGGTTGGAAGTTTTTTTCAAAATGGGTGTTTGGTTTATACGGAAGGAATGCAATTATTATCATTATATATATATAATATATATAATATATTTTATTTTAAAGATTTTGCTTTAAATATGGATAGTCAGATTAAAATAAATCAATCTGGGCCAGATTCATGAGTTAATTCTTATGCAAATCCATTTTTCTATAAATAGAAGATCATTCCTTCATTATTTTCTTACGAATTCACTTGAAACTCTGTAGAGAAAATTATAGAGAGAGAAAGAAGAAAGTCTGCTAACTTTCTTTTCTATATCTAATTTCTTTTCTGATGAGGGTGTTATTTCTTTTGTATTCAAGAAGAGAACTTACATTATTCTATTTCTTTATTATTACATTGGAATAACCTATATCTGGCCAATTTACCCTATACTTGGTGATATTCTTCATTATTATTACATCTTTACTATTATGTTGGAATATCATGTATACATGTTTTTTACCGGACTTGGTTCCGTCTTATTATTACATTGGAATATCACATGCGTGTGTTTTACACCGGACTTCAGTTTCGTCTTTATTATTATTCTATTGGAATATCACATGCATGTGTTTTTACAGGACTGGTTAAAATCTTTATTATCATTACATTTGGAACATCCTGCATGCATGTGTTTTACATCGACTGGTTCCGCTCTTTATTATTCTCGTTGGAATATCCTGTTTTGTGTGTTTACACCGACTTCGTTCCGCTTTTTATTATTTCGTTGGAATATCCTCATGCATGTGTTTTACAGGACTGGTTAAAATCTTTATTATTACTGTTGGAATAACTTTGTACATGCAATCTGCATGCACGGTGATTTCTTTTGTTATTCCATTCTTTATTATACTCAGTTGGTTAAAGTTTTGACTTCTATACTCCATGAAATTAGTAGAATATCCTTGATATTTGCGCTTCATCCAATATCTTTTCATGGAAATATTTTTCTGAGCATTCTTAAATTTTACACCACAAAACAATATCTTGTTGACAATGTGGACGTTATTGGTTCCTGGACAAATTAATTCTTGAACTTGTTTTATTGAATTCATATATCATTGTCATGATCCTCATGTTTATATTATGTTGAAAGTCATCTGTGGCACCAAGTGCATAGATGGACTTGGTATGATTATGACCGAGGATTATTCGGTATAATCATGGCCAATAATGTTACAAATGATGTGGTAAAAGTCCTCATTGGCCCGTAGTGCATTGATGGATGATTGTTGGCATGATCATGACCATTGATGAATACACAAATATCCTTGGCCGTAGTGCATGGAATTTGTGGTCATGACCACTAATGAATATCCTTGGCGCAGCAGCTTGGGGATGAAGTGGATTATTTATTTAATAGAAGTCTCAAATGATAAAAGTGATGAAAAACTTTTAAATCATAAAAGATAGTAGATTTTATTCTCTACTTGACTCTTTTAATGGATTGCTTATTCATTCTGCAGTTAAACTTGATGTCTATTGTATTTTATCGGTTTAACATTGTTGAGACTAATGATAATTTATTACGCATTATCTTAGTCATAATATTTCTTCTTTGAAGGCTAGTTGAGGTCACCCTTTCTTTCACCTTTGTTCTTCTTGAAATGAGAACGTAATGGGAGACGAGTCGAGGAACGGAGTGACAGTCCAGATGATAGCATTAGTAGTCCTCACTATTCTGTTAGATAGTGTGACAATAAATGTATTGAGGACTTATTAGTGTTTGAATATTGTCTAGATGACAATATTCGAGTTAAAACTCATTGTATATATTTTGTCGTATCTTACACGACTGTTGTATAATTAGTTTGTATTTTTATTCAGTATCATGTAAGTGGCGACTCAGAATAGGTGATGTATACCTAATTTTGGGGGCGTCACAGTTGGTATCAAAGCTTAGGGATATGATCCCTGGCTAAGATGTGAGACAAGAACTAGGAGGGGAGGCAGGGAATTCTTCGCTAGTATGACCTACCTAAGTTTATTTGGTATTTAATTGGTCGGTCATAGTATAGGGATAATATGTGATATGTTAATTAACTCTTGTTTTGTGACAGTGTTTGCAAATGGCATCTGAAAATGCTGAGATAAGTTATGAAGCACATGAGAGCTTTGATTCAGCTCAACCAAAAGGTAACGACCAACAACACGATAATAATCGTACCGGTGGCAACGGTCATCGGAACAATGATAACCATCGTGGGGGAAATTATCATGCCAAGAATGGTAACCATGTGAGACCCCAGATTTTATAAATAAAGATTTAAATTTCTCGAAATAATTTTTTTTTATATTATGGCGTGGATTTGATATAATGTTATAGTTGTGGGTAGTATTTATAAATTTTGCAAATTATGCAGGTTGTTATATAATATTCGATTGGTCGGGGAATATTCATTTTAGCAGGGAATATTAAATACAACGGCAAGAAATCATTGGTGGACCCTAGCGGAAACGGAAGCACCGTAAATAGTTAGAAAAGCACAAAATATTTTATGAAAATAACGGCGGAGGTTTTACCGCTTAAAATTGTTGAACTACTTTCATTAGTAAAGAAATGCGATGTCTGGCATGGTTGCATAGTAGCACCTATTAATTATTAATATTCACGTGAGAAGTCACTCGGTTTTGTTCGATTATTGCTACATGAGTTCTTTGCGTAGTATCTCACGTTATTTGATTCAATTATTATCGATTGTTATATTATATATTTAAGCTTTGTTTTATTAGTATTATTAGCGTAATAAAAGCGAAACATCTTTATATAAAAATGAATACTTTATTAAAGTTATTCTATACATAGAATATATTATATTTTATTATGCAGTGTAGTGTTTGCCGATTACTATAGTTTTACAAAGAAAATCTTTTTATATAAATAGAATATATTATATTTTATTTAAAAGATTTTGCTTTAAATATGGACCGTCGATTAAAGTAAATCAATCTGGACCGTTCATGAGTTAGTTACTATGTATTCCATTCTTCTATAAATAGAAGCTCATTCCTTCATTATTTTCTTACGAATTCACTGAAACTTTAGAGAGAGAAAATAATAGAGAGAAAGAAGAAGAGAAGTCTGTTAACTTTCTTTTCCTATATCTAATTTCTTTTACGGTAAGAATATTATTTTTTGTATTCAAGAGAGAACTTACATTATTCCATTTCTTTATTATTACGTTGGAATAACTTTGTATCTGTGGGCAACCCTATACTTGGTGACATTCTTCTATTATTCATCTTTACTATTCCGTTGGAACATCACATACATCTTATCTGTGGGACTTGGTTCCATTTTTTAATTATTCATTCATTACATTGGAATATCCATGCATGCTGTATTTATCTTAAGCCGGGTTCCATTTTAATTATTCATTCATTACATTGGAATATCACATGCATCTTTATCTGATCTCGGTTCCGTGGTTAAAACAGATCACCAAGATATTTGATGTCTTGGGATGCTCCGAGGAGCAAAAGGTTCCCTTTACCACCTTTATGTTGCGTGAAGAGGTAGATTACTGGTGGGAATCTGTAAAATATACCCAGCCTGACGCACTCAAGATGTCTTGGGAGAAGTTCCAAGAGTTATTTAATGACAAGTACTTTCCTAAAAGCATTCGTCACATGAAAGAGGTAGAGTTCATTAAACTGGAGCAAAACAACATGACCGTGTCGCAGTACGAAGCCAAGTTTGTCGAGTTGTCCCGATTTGCGTCCCATTTGGTTGATAATGAGGAGAGAATGACGTGAATGTTTCTAAGAGGTTTGAAACCTGAGATACGTCAATATCTTATCTCTCATAAAATGTGTTTGTATTCAGATGTTGTTAATAGGGCTCAGTTATTGGAGTAGCGATAATGAACGAAAAGACAACCAAAAGCTAACGACCAACAACACGATAATAATCGTCATCATAATTGGCAACGGTCGTTAGAAAATGATAACCATCGTGGGGAAATTATCATGCCAAGAATGGTAACCACTTGGTAGTAATCATGGCGAAGATAATAGAAGTGGAAATTTCGAGAAGAAAGATCATTTAGCTCGATTTTGTCGTGCACACAAAAGTCGAAGTCCAATTTGGGATGGTGGCACCAAAGGCGGATACGGACAAAACAAAGTCGGTGGTTTCAGGAAGAGCGTTTTTCGTGACTTCTCAAAAAACGAGTAACCAGAACGAAGTTATCACGGGTAAGTAAATCATAAACGCTTGCGAAGTCTATACCTTATTCGATACCGGTTCTACCTATTCTTTTATCTCTTTTGCTTGCGTTCAACGTTTAAATTTGACTCCGAAGAAGTTAGACTTTGACTTATTGGTTGAAACTTCGTTAGTAGGAGCCTTCGTTACCTCCACTGTTTATAAATCTTGTTTGATTCAAATCAACACTTTCACATTACCTGTCGATCTTGTCTCTTTGAAAATACTTGCATTGATGTGATTTTTGGAAATGATTGGTTAACTACTCATCATGCTTTTCGTAAGGTAGTTAGCTTTCATATTCCTAACCAACCTGTTATGCGAATTCAAGCAATCAAACCACTAAAGACAATCATTGTCATATCAAGCCATAAGTAAAGAGCCCCGATCCTTTCATTGTTGACTTCCTTGTGTGGAATGCACCGAAGCCAGACTTTTTGTAGGCGACATCGTGAATGAAGATGGCAAGTTGATAGGTATCATTGTGAGGTGCTATCCAGGTTAAGAGATAGAAGTCACGGTTGGTATCAATGTGACGTACTATCCAAGTCTTGGATGAGGGTCGCAGTTTTGAATGATATTTCTATCGTTAATAAATTTCTTGGCGTATTATGAAGACTTCTTAGCCTACCCTAGAGCGTGAAATCGAATTTTGTATTGACCCCAGTACAAAAACCCATTTCTTAAACCCTCAAATATTTCTTTACTTAAAACGGACGTATAATGCGCTAAAGACGTTGACTCGAGCTGTTGAAGATTACGATAGTACTATTCAATATCATCGTGGAAGAGCGAACGTGGTAGCTGACGTGTTGAGTAGAAGATCGTATGCGTTTACAAGTGTGATGTTGTTAACACGAAGACCCATTTTGTATAACTTACAAATGATGAAGATAGAGTTAAAGACTCGAGGGACCCACATGAAGATAATGAATATACGAGTAGAATCGACTTTAATCGATAAAGTTAAAGCCGTGCAAGCTACAGACCCAAAGCTGATGAATACTAAGAAGAAGGTTCAAGAGGGCGTTATTTTAAAAGCAAGAGTTAATGAAGAGAGGAAATCTCAACCCTCGATTTAATTGGCCCATTTGAAATCCTCGATCGAGTAGGACCTGTGGCTTATAGACTCGTTTTACCGCCAAAAATGTCGCGTGTTCATAACGTTTTTTACGTATCGATGTTACGTAAATATGTAGACGACCCAAACCACATTATTAATTTAGAACCGGACGAGATAGCGGATGATTTAACGTTTGAGGAGATACGTGTTAAAATCTTGGATAAGAAGAATCGTATTCAACACTCAAAGGTTATACCTCAAGAGTCAGAATCTGAAATGAAGTCAAGGTACCCTCACCTGTTCGACATACCAGGTACGTACGTAAATTTCGAGGGCGAAATTCCATAAGGAGGGGATATTGTGAGACCCCAGATTTTATAAATAAAGATTTAAATTTCTCGAAATAATTTTTTTTATATTATGGCGTGGATTTGATATAATGTTATAGTTGTGGGTAGTATTTATAAATTTTGCAAAGTATTCAAGTTGTTATATAATATTCGATTGGTCCGGGAATATTCGTTTTAGCAGGGAATATTCGTACAACGACGCAATCATTGGTGGACCCTAACGGAAACCTTTATAAGTAGTTAAAAACGACAAAAATATTTTATGAAAATAACGGCGGAGGTTTTACCGTTAAAACTGTTGAACTACTCGGTAGTAAAAGTACAGTAATACGCGTGGTTGCATAGTAGCACACGGTATTAATTATTAATATTTACGTGAGAAGTCACTCAGTTTTGTTCAATTATTGCTACAGTAGTTGCTGCATAGTATCTCACGTTATTTGATTCAATTATTGTCGATTGTTATATTATATATTTAAGCTTTGTTTTATTAGTATTATTAGCGTAATAAAACAGAAACATCTTTTTATAAAAAACAGAATACTTTATTAAAGTTATTCTATAAATAGAATATATTATATTTTATTATGCATAGTGTTTGTATAGTGCCTGCATAGTGTTTGCACAGTAAAAATCTTTTTATATAAATAGAATATATTATATTTTATTTAAAAGATTTTGCTTTAAATATGGATGATCAGATTAAAGTAAATCAATCTGGACCGTTCATGAGTTAATTCTTATGCATTCCATTCTTCTATAAATAGAAGCTCATTCCTTCATTATTTTCTTACGAATTCACTGAAACTCTAGAGAGAGAAAATTATAGAGAGAAAGAAGAAAAGTCTGCTAACTTTCTTTTCCTATATCTAATTTCTTTTACGGTTAGGAATATTATTCTTTTGTATTCAAGAAGAGAACTTATGTTATTCCATTTCTTTATTATTCTGTTGGAATAACTTGTATCATGACGACCTATACTTGGTGACATTCTTCTATTATTTTGTCTTTACTATTCCGTTGGAACATCCTCATACATCTTATCATGCCGGACACGGTTCCTTTTAATTATTCATTCATTACATTGGAATATCCTGCATACATCTTATACACCGGACACGGTTCCGTTTTAATTATTCATTCATTTTGTTGGAATATCACATCATGCAATATACCTCTGACTTGGTTCCGTTTTAATTATTTATTATTACATTTGGAACATCCATCGCTTGTGATTTTCATCCATTGGTTCCGTTATTATTATTTTATTGGAATAACTTTTGTCTATCTGAAGTCTGCGCATGCGTGGTGATTTCTTTTGTTATTCCATTCTTTATTATACTCGGTTGGTGAAAGTTTTGACTTCTATACTCCATGAAATTAGTGGAATATCCTTGATATTTGCGCTTCATCCAATATCTTTTCATGGAAATATTTTTACGAGCATTCTTGAAATTTACACCACAAAACAATATCTTGTTGACAATTGGAACGTTATTGGTTCCTGGACAAATTAATTCTTGAACTTGTTTTATTGAATTCATATATCATTGTCATCATCCTCATGATTATATTATGTTGAAAGTCATATGTGGCTTTGAAGTGCATAGATGGACTTGGTGTGATTATGACCGAGGATTATTCTAAGATAATCATAACCGTAATGTTACAAATGATGTGGAAAAAGTCCTCGTTGGCCTGTAATGCATTGATGTACAATTTTGGTATGATCATGGCTATGGATTCTCTTGACCATTGGAGCAAAATGAATTGTTTTATGGCATGATCGGGACCGTTGATGATAACACGATTATCTTTGGCCGTGGTGCATGGATAATTTGTGGTCGTGACCACTAAAGAATATCCTTAGCCAGTAGTGCGGGGTGATTCGATGATGTGGATTATTTATTAAAGTGAGTCTCTCGGCGATAAAAGTGATGAAAAACCTTTTAAATCTTAAAAGATAGTAGATTTTATTCTCTACTTGACTCTTTTAATGGATTGCTTATTTCATTGCGCTTTTGATCTAAAACTTGTTGTCTATTATAATCTATCGGTTGTTATCTTTGTTGAAGGCTAAGGATAATTTATTACGCATTATCTTAGTCATAATATTTCTTCTTGGGCTAGTTGAGCTCACCTTTTCTTTCACCGTTTCTTGAGAAAAATGAGAGCGTAGTAGGGACTAGTCGGGGAACGGAGTGATGGTCCAGATGATAGCATTAGTAGTCCTCACTATTCTGTGAAATAGTGTGATAATAATTATAATGAGGACTCCATTGTGTTTGAATACTTTCTAGAAGACAATATTCGTTTCAAAATTCTCAGCTATATTTTGTCGTATGTTACACGACAGTTGTATAATTAAGTTTGTATTTGATTTATGTACCATGTAAGTGGCGACCCAAGATGGGTGACGTATACCTAATTTTGGGGGCGTCACAAACTACTTCGGTGGTAATCATGGCCAAGATAATAAAAGTTAAAATTTCAAGTAGAGAAGGTTCAACAATGACGTGAAGACGTCGGCACCAGCACCCGTTTCAAAGGAAGGAGAACGATCGCCGGTCGTATGTTTTAAATACGGAGGGGAGGGACATATCAGTACAAACTGTGTGATGCAGTCCAAAGCATGTTACAATTATGGAAAAGAAGGTCACCTAGCCCGATTTTGTCATTCACCGAAGACAAGTTTAGCTAGGATGGAGGCACCAAAGACCGTTCCAGAAAAGTCAAAACCGGTAGTGTAAGGGAGAGCATTTTTCGTGACTTCTCAAAAAGCGAGTAACCCGAACGAAGTTAGCCTTGGAGGTTAGTTAATTATAAATTCTTCTTGAGTCTATACCTTATAAGATCTGGGTTTCTACCCATTCTTTTATCTCTCTTGCTTGCGCTCAACGTTTAAATTTTGACTCCAGAGAAGTTAGACTTTGACTTATTGGTTGAAACTTCGTTAGTAGGAGCCTTCATTACCTCCACTGTTTATAAATCTTGTTTGATTCAAATAAACACTTTTACGTTACCTGTCGATTTTATCTCTTTGAAAATACTTGCCTTTGATGGGATTTTTGGAAACGATTGGTTAACTACTCATCATGCTTTTCGTAAGGTTGTTAGCTTTTGTAAGACCCCGACTTTTTATTAATAAAATAAAGTTTTCTCTATTTATTATTTTGAAATAATAAGGGTTAATTTGATTGATGTGGTAAGTTATGGGTAAAATGCGCAATTATTTCAAACAAGCAAGTGGTTTTAAAATATTCATTGTTCACGGGGAATATTTGTTTGGTTGTGGAATATTCTTACTGTAGGGGAATATTCGTACGACGTCGCAGCCTTGTGTGGGGCCCATAACGGAAAGCGATTGGATGAAGAAACGACAAATATAAGTTGTTTATAATGACTTGCGTGTAGTTATTACTGATTAATTACATTAAAATACTAGGTGGTTAAAACACACGATGACACACGGTATTGCACCAATTATTGATTCTTACGTAAGAAGGCACTACTCAATAATTGTTATAATAATTACTGTTCAATATTTTATTTTATTGATTCAATAATTGCTGTGTTGATATTTATTATTACTGTTGTTTCAATAATTGTCACTACACAGTATTTTCCATTATCGGAGCAATAATTCATATTATCTGAATAATATTATTAGATAACATTATTGGCAATGTCTAGAAAGTTCTGTCTAAGGAGAGGTTATTTAATTGCGCGCCAGTAAGGAGAAATCTTTACCGGAAGGCCCCCTCTTTCCTGGGAACTGCCTGGTTGTCAATATTGTGATTCTGTAATATTATTTGTGAATAATTAATTATTGATTTATATGATGAGGAAAATATTGATTTTATGTGGATATAGATGGAGAAAATTTTTAAATGTGACAATTGTTGAAAATTAATATTTTATCTTTTCTGATAAAATAATTCATTTGAATATATTATTTTAATAATATAATAATGGAGCTATTTTTACAGTGAATGTGGGATATATGAGTATATGTGGAGTAGGAGTATTTTTGTTACCAAAAATATTTAAAGTATGTTAAACATGTTTGTGGACCCCATTTCTTGACTGAAATTTGATTATAGCGTGTAAAATCGTCCGTTTATGAATTTCGGTCAATTTCTGTTTGGAATTTGGAAAAACTTTCTTCTGCAAAGTTGTAGAGAATTGAATTTCCTATAAAAAAGGCACGAGATTCGAATTTTCTGATAAAAGGCTATTTATTATGAATTATTGAAGTTCTATAGTTCCGAAATAATTGATTTTTTGAAGTTTTAATTATTTATATCAACAAAAACGTTTTTCAAATGTTTGTGGGCATCTTTAACATGTGCTTGATGACTGATTTTAGCTGGTGGTGTGCGTAGGAAGATGTGGAAAATAATAATATTATTAAATTAAATTTTCTGCTTTGGTGTTCTAAGCATTTTCCTATAAAGAGAGTGCTTAGGTTAGAATTGAAAATTACACCAGAAACTGAAGTTTTCTCTCTCTTTCTCTCTCTATAATATCGAGCGTATTTTGTGAGTATTTTAGTACTTTTAGTATTGCTATACTGTGCAAGTTCTTTCGAGACTATATCCGAAATTTCGATCGAAGTACTATTCTTTCTGAGGTAAGAGATGTTATTATTTTTTTTCGTAAATGATATTATTTCTTCAATATCATTATGCCGAAATATTGATCTAAAGTTTTTATCAAATTTGGAACTTTTGGTGTCGGGATTACTATTCACGTATACGACACTATTCACGTATACGACACTATTCACGAATACGGCACTATTCACAGAAAAGTTAAATTTTTGTTTTTGTCCAAAATATCTATTATGGATACTAGCTTTGATTGTATCCATGTTTTGATCATTCTTGAATTTTACTCCACTATGATTATTTTTGAGGTATTTTTGGACTTGGATAAACCGAATTACGAATCCTTAATCCTTAATCCTTGTCTTTTGTTTCACTGGATTCGTTTCTTTAAAATTATTTTCATCATCCTCAGTCCTAAATGATGATGTTACTGAATATCTTTGACCTGTAGTGCAAAGATGGTTGATTTTCTTATGAATATCTTTGGCCCGTTGTGCAAAGATGAACAGGTGTTGAGGTGAACATGACCAATTAATGAATATCTTTGGCCTGTAGCGTAAAGATGAATATTTGATTCAAGATGTATATTGATTGATGTTACAGGGATAAAATATTGATGTTTGACTTTTAAATTCATAGATAATAGTAGATTTCATTCTCTACTTAACTCTTCTATGAATTATTATTTCCGCTGCGAATATTGATCTGAAACTTGTTGTCTATTATATTCTATCAGATTATTCCCTGTTGAGGACTAACGATAATTTGTTCTATATTATCTTAGTCATAATATTCTTTACTGGGCTAGTTGAGCTCACCCTTTTCCTTGTTGTTCCATTTTTCTTCTCAAGAGGCGAGAATGTAGCGAGTACGAGTCGGGGTGTGGAATGATGGTTTTAAAAAGTTGTCTTAGTAGTCCTCACCATTTTTGTAAAATAATGTATCAATAATTGTGATGAGGATTTATTTGGGTATGGATATTGTCTAGAAGACAATAATTGTATTTAAACTCACAGTATATATGTTGTCGTATTTTTCACAACAAATGTATTAATAAAGTTGTAGTTATTTCTGTACCATGTATTTGGCGACTCAGAATGGGTTGGATGGAATGGACCTATTTTGGGGGCGTCACAGTTGGTATATCGAGCTTAGGATATATGATCTCTGGCGGAGATCGGGAATAGAACTAGGTGGGAGAGGCGAGTAAATCCTTGCTAGTGTGTCTACCTAAGCTTATTTGTTGGTTGATTCGTAATATAGGGGTATTATGTGATTTGTTAATCTGTTTAATTAACCCTTGTTACTATGGCGGTGTTTGAGAATGTCGATGAGAATGTTAACAGTGGAGTAAATGAGACCGTGGAGACGCCTGTACTCACCAATGAGGAGAACGTGCAATAAGCGAAATAATGTTCCTCCCAGTGAACAACGCCATTTGAGCGATGATGAATGACGGGATGTTTAGAAGCTTTTTGCAGTTCATGCAAAATCGACGAGGAGACTTCGTGCACAAAATATAGGTGGAAATGATGACAACGCAGCGGTTTATTCTGACAAGCATTCAAAGAGTTGGGACTACCGAATTCCTTGGAAAGCGGATCCGATTATAAGCGGAAGCGTGGGTCAAACAAATTACCAAGATATTCGATGTCTTGGGATGCGCGGAGAAACGAAGGTTCCATTCGCCACCTTTATGTTCCGTGGTGAGGCAGATTATTAGTGGGAATACGTAAGCGTACCCATCCAAACCGCACCGGCATATCTTGGGAGACGTTTCAGAAACTGTTCAATGACAAGTACTTTCCGTAAAGTATTCATCATATGAAGGAGGTAGAGTTTATTAGACTAGAGCAAAACAACATGACGGTGTCCCAATACTAGGCAAAGTTCGCAGAGTTATCCAGGTTTGCACCTCATTTGGTGGAGAATGAGGAGCGTTATGGCGGGATGTTTTGAGAGGTTTAAAACTCGACATACGTCAGTATCTCATTTCTCATAAATTTTCTCTCTATTCAGATGTTGTCAACAGGGCTCAATTGTTAGAGCGAGATAACGAGTACGTTCAACCGAGGGACCATAACCAGGATCATACTGGTGACAGCAGTCATTAGAACAACGATAACCAGCAGAGAAAGAAAAAGATGGACAAAAATGGTAACCAATCTGGTGGTAATCACGGCCATGAGAATAGAAAAAGTGAGTCGGGAAGAGATTTTAAAAAGAGGAGATTCAACAACGACCATGTGAAGACGTCAGCGTTAGCAACAACTGGTTCCAAGGGAGGAGAATGACCACCGGTTATGTGCTATAAATGCGAGAAAGAGGGATATATCAGTCCAAACTGTCCACAACAATTCAAGGTATGTTATAATTGTGGAAAGGAAGGACATATCGCTCGCGATTATACGGTAGCGAAACCAAGTCCAGCGGGGATGGTGACTCAAAAGGTCATCGAGAAAAAAGTCAAAGTCAACGGTTCTGGAAGAAGCGTTTGTTGTATTTGGTCGAGAATCGAGAAACCCGAACGGAAGTTAGCACGGGTTAGTTAATTATAAATTCTTGCGAAGTTTATACCTTACTAGATACCGGTTCTACCCATTCTTTTATCTCTCTTGCTTGCGTTCAACGTTTGAACTTGACTACGGAGAAATTAGACTTTAACCTATCTGTGGAGACTCCGTTAGGAGAAACTTTCATTTCATCCACTGTTTAGAAATCTTGCTTGATTCAGGTTGGCACTATCACATTACCTGTTGACCTTATTTCTTTAAAGATATTTTCTTTTGATGTGATTTTAAGGGTAACTACTCATCATGCCAAAATTGATTGCTTTCGTAAGGTTGTTAGTTTTCATACTCTTAAGAAACCTGTTATTCGAATTCAAGTAATCAAACCATTGTAGTCAAACATTTTCATAACAAGCCATGAAGTCATTCGGATGTCAAATTTTCTTAGCCCATGTTATGGATTTGAATAAAGACACGTCAGATTTGAATAATATTCCTGTTGTTATTGATTTTTCTGACGTATTTCCTGAAGAATTTCTTGGTTTACTCCCAGAGCGTGATATTAAATTTTGTATCGACTTTGAACCCGGTACAAAACCCATTTCTAAAATCTCATATCGAATGGCTCCTATTGAACTTCAGGAGTTAAAAACCCAACTATAGAAGTTGGTACCCGAGCCTCTATCTGGTGACTTCCTTTGTGGAATGCACCGAAGTCAGACTCTCCGTAGGGGACGCCATATTTGTGCGGTAGTAAACTGATAGGTGCCATTGTGACGTGCTATCCAAGATTGGGATATGAGTCACTGTTGAGAGCAACCTAAGTCAGTAATTGAAATACGTAGTTTTTGGGCTTAGCTGGTTATTATCGGAGATTAGTGGAAGGGTTTTCTCGAATCGCTACTCCATTAACTCATCTAACTCGGAAGGATACAAAATTCGTATGGAGCGAAGAATGCGAGAAGAGTTTCCAAGAGCTTAGAGGAGACTTATTTATTTTGTTCTAACAATACCATCTGGTTCGGATGGATTTGTTATCTACATCGATGCTTGAGCAAAGGGTTAGGATGTGTTCTCATGCAACGTGGGAAAGTCATAGCCTATGCCTCATGACAACTTAAAGAATATGAGAGGAATTATCCTACTCATGATCTAGAGTTAGCGGCCCGATCGTTTTAAGCTTAAAGATTTGGAGGCACTATCTATATGGGGAGAAAGTGGAGATATAAAAGCCTCAAATATTTCTTCACTTAAAAGGAACTCAACATGCGGCAATGACGTTGGCTCGAGTGGTTGAAAGATTATGACCACACTATTCAATACCATCCTGAAAAAGCGAACGTGGTAGCTGACGCATTGAGTAGAAGATCATATGCAGGAACGAGTGCGATGATGTCAAGTATACGTATAGAACCAACTTTAATCGAAAAAGTTGAAGTTGCTCAATCCACAGACCCAGAGCTAATGCGGATGAAGAAGAAAGTGCAAGAAGGTGCTATTCCAGAAGCAAGAATCGATGAAGAAGGAATACTTCGAGTCCATTCCAGACTTTGTGTTCCTAACGATTCTGATTTGAAGTACAAGATCATGATGGAGGCACACAATACACCGTTCGCAATCCATCCTGGAAGTACCAAAATGTATCGTGATCTTCGACATACATTTTGGTGGAACAATATAAAGAAAGAGATCGCGGAGTTTATCTCGAGGTGTTTAACTTGTCAACGTGTAAAGGCGAAGCATCAAGTGCCTAAGGGTCCATTGCAACCACTTGAGATTCCGAAATGGAAGTGGGAACATATTACCATGGATTTTGTTACGGGTCTTCCCACGGTTTCTCAAGGCATAAATGCTATTTGGGTTATTAATGATAGATTAACCAAGTCTGCTCATTTCTTGCCTATACGAGAAACTTATTCCCTTGAACGTCTAGCTCGTATGTATGTAAATGAGATTGTGAGAGTGAATGGCATGCCAGTATCCATAGTTTTGAATCGTGACCCAAGATTCACTTCACGATTTTGGGTTAGCTTGCAGAAAGCTATGGGTACGGATTTATGATTTAGTTCGGCATACCATCCTCAAACGAACGGACAATCAGAGAGGACTATCCAAACTCTTGAAGATCTATTAAGTCTCTGTGTCCTAGACTTTAAAGGGAGTTAGGATAAGTATTTACCATTTGTGGAATTCTCCTACAACAACAGTTATAAGGCAAGTATAGGTGTGGCTCCATTCGAAGCATTGTATGGACGAAAGTGTCGCTCTCCAATATATTGGGATGAGGTGGGTGAAGCAACATTGTTGGGACCCAAGTTGGTACGTATGACTACGGAAAAGATCCAAATGATTCGATAACGTATACAAACGACACAGGATCGACAAAAGAGTTATGCGGATCTTCATCGAAAGGACGTGGAATTTAGTATTGGGGATCACGTATTATTGTGTGTAGCTCCATGGAAGGGAGTTACAAGAATTGGAAAACGAGGAAAGCTCAATCCACAATTTATTGGTCCATTTCAGATTCTTGACCGAGTAGGAAATGTAGCCTATAGACTCGCGTTACCTCCGAGTATGTCTCGTGTTCACAATGTGTTTCACATATCTGTACATCGTAAATATGTGAAAGACCCGAACCACGTTATTGAGTTAGAACCGGACGAGATAGCCGAGACTTAACGTACGAAGAGGTACCTGTCAAGATCTTGGATAGAAAGGAGCATGTCCTACGCACGAAGGTCATACCACAAGTTAAAGTTTTATGGAGGAACCATGCTATAGAGGAAATGACCTGGGAGTTAGAAACAGAAATGAAAGCGAGGTATCCTCACCTTTTGAAACACACGAATGCGTCGTCGTCGATTTGAGGACGAAATTTCATAAGGAGGGGAGGTTGTAAGACCCCGACTTTTTATTAATAAAATAAAATTTCCTCTATTTATTATTTTGAAATAATAAGGGTTAATTTGATTAATGTGGTAAGTTATGGGTAAAATGCGCAATTATTTCAAACAAGTAAGTGGTTTTAAAATATTCATTTTTGACGGGGAATATTCGTTTGGTTGTGGAATATTCTTACTGTCGGGGAATATTCGTACGACGACGCAGCCTTGTGTGGGCCCCATAACGGAAAGCGATTGGATGAAGAAAACGACAAATATAAGTTGTTTATAATGACGGCGTAGTTGTTACCGTTAATACTGTTAAAATACTCGGTGGTTAAAACACAGTAGCATACGGTATTGCACCAATTATTGATTCTTACGTAAGAAGGCACTACTCAATAATTGTTATAGTAATTACTGTTCAATATTTTATTTTATTGATTCAATAATTGCTGTGTTGATATTTATTATTACTGTAATTTCAATAATTGTCACTACACAGTATTTTCCATTATCGGAGCAATAATTCATATTATCTGAATAATATTATTAGATAATATTATTGGCAATGTCTAGAAAGTTCTGTCTAAGGAGAGGTTATTTAATTGCGTGCCAGTAAGGAGAAATCTTTACCAGAAGGCCCCCTCTTTCATGGGGCTGCTACTCGTTGTCAATATTGTGATTACATAATATTATTTGTGAATAATTAATTATTGATTTATATGATAAGGAAAATATTGATTTTATGTGGATATAGATGGAGAAAATTTTTAAATGTGACAATTGTTGAAAATTAATATTTTATCTTTTACGATAAAATAATTCATTTTGAATATATTATTTTAATAATATAATAATGATAATATTTTTACAATGAATGTGGGATATATGAGTATATGTGGAGGAGGAGTATTTTTGTTACCAAAAATATTTAAAGTATGTTAAACATGTTTGTGGACCCCATTTCTTGACTGAAATTTGATTATAGCCTGTAAAATCCCCCGCTTGTGGATTTCTATTACGATTTTCGTTTGAATTTGGAAAAACTTTCTTCTATGCAAAGTGTAGAGAATTGAATTTCTTATAAAAGGCACGAGATTCAATTTTTCGATAAAAGGGCTATTTATTATGAATTATTGAAGTTCAGTAGTTCAAAATATTGATCGAAGTTTTATCAAATTTGGAAATTTTGGTGTCGGGGTTCATTCACGATACGACACTATTCTGTTATTTTTTTCGACCTTTATTCATGAATACGACACTATTCACAGAAAAGTTAAATTTTTGTATTTGTCCAAAATATCTATTATGGATACTAGCTTTGATTGTATCCATGTTTTGATCATTCTTGAATTTTACTCCACTATGATTATTTTTGAGGTATTTTTGGACTTGGATAAACCGAATTACGAATCCTTAATCCTTAATCCTTGTCTTTTGTTTCACTGGATTCGTTTTTTTAAAATTATTTTCATCATCCTTAGTCCTAAATGATGATGTTACTGAATATCTTTGACCTGTAGTGCAAAGATGGTTGATTTTCTTATGAATATCTTTGGCCCGTAATGCAAAGATGAACAGGTATTGAGGTGAACATGACCAACTGATGAATATCTTTGGCCTGTAGTACAAAGATGAATATTTGATTCAAGATGTATATTGATTGATGTTACATGGATAAAATATTGATGATGGACTTTTAAATTCATAGATAATAGTAGATTTCATTCTCTACTTAACTCTTCTATGAATTATTATTTCCGCTGCGAATATTGATCTGAAACTTGTTGTCTATTATATTCTATCAGATTATTCCCTGTTGAGGACTAACGATAATTTGTTCTATATTATCTTAGTCATAATATTCTTTACTGGGCTAGTTGAGCTCACCCTTTTCCCTGTTGTTCCATTTTTCTTCTCAAGAGGTGAGAATGTAGCGAGTACGAGTTATGGTGTGGAATGATGGTTCTAGAAAGTTGTCTTAGTAGTCCTCACCATTTTTGTAAAATAATGTATCAATAATTGTGATGAGGATTTATTTGGGTATGGATATTGTCTAGAAGACAATAATTGTATTTAAACTCACAGTATATATGTTGTCGTATTTTTCACAATAAATGTATTAATAAAGTTGTAGTTGTTTCTTTACCATGTATTTGGCGACTCAGAATGGGTTGGATGGAATGGACCTATTTTGGGGGCGTCACAACTTTCATATTCTTAACCAACCTATTATGCAAATTCAAGCAACCAAACCACTAAAGTCAATCATTGTCATATCAAGCCATAAGTAAAGAGCCCCAATCCTTTCATTGTCTACTTCCTTGTGTGAAATGTACCGAAACCAGACTTTCTGTAGGCGACATCGTGAATGAAGATGGTAAATTGATAGGTATCATTGTGAGGTGCTATCCAGGTTAAGGGATATAAGTCACAGGTGGTATAGTTAATAAATTTCTTGACGTATTCCTGAAGACTTCCTAGCCTACCCCTAGAGCGTGAAATCGAATTTTGTATTGACCCCAGTACAAAACCCATTTCTTAAACCCTCAAATATTTCTTTACTTAAAATGAACGTAACATGAGCCAAAGGCGTTGACTCGAGCTGTTGAAGATTACGATCGTACCATTCAATATCATCGTGGAAAAGCAAACGTGGTAGCTGACGTATTGAGTAGAAGATCGTATGCGTTTACGAGTGCGATTGTGTTAACACAAAGACTCATTTCGTATAACTTACAAATGATGAAGATGGAGTTAAAGACTCGAGGGACCCACATGAAGATAACGAATATACAATTAGAATCGACTTTAATCGATAAAGTTAAAGCCGCTCAAGCTACACACCCGGAGCTGATGAATGTAAAGAAGAAGGTTCAAGAGGGCGTTATTCTAGAAGCAAGAATCAAGGAAGAGAGGAAATCTCAACCCTCGATTTAATTGGCCCATTTGAAATCCTCGATCGAGTAGGAACTATGGCTTATAGACTCGTTTTACCGCCAAAAATGTCATGTGTTTATAAAGTTTGTAACGTATCGATGTTACGTAAATATGTGGACGACCCGAACCACATTATTGAGTTAGAACCGGACGAAATAGCGGAAGACTTAACGTATGAAGATGTACCTGTTAAAATCCTGGATAAGAAGAATTGTATTCAACACTCAAAGGTTATACCTCAAGAGTTAGAATCTGAAATGAAGTCAAGGTATCCTTATCTCTTCGACATACCAGGTATGTACCCTAATTTCGAGGGCAAAATTTTATAAGAAGGGAGATTGTAAGACACCACTTTTATGAATAAAAATAAATTTTCTATAATTATCATTTTTAAATATTATGGAGTGAATTTAATATAATTTTATAGTTGTGGGTAATATTTACAAATTTTGCAAAGTATGCAAGTTGTCATATTATATTCGATTGGTCGGGGAATATCCGTACGATGGTACAATCATTGGTGGACCCCACAACGGAATTATTGTCGGATTGAGAAAACGACAAAAATATTTTTATGAAAATAACAATTTGAAGTTTTACCGTTGATCTTGTTGAGCTACTTTCGGTAGTAAAAGAACAAGAATCTGGCGTGGTTGCATAGTACCACACGGTATTGATTATTAATGCTTACGTAAGAAGTCACTCAGTTTTGTTCAATTATTGCTATAGTAGTTGTTGTAAATTAGGCGTATTATTTAGACCCCCATTTACCTATTTTTCAACATTATTGGTAGAAGTTATTTAAATATAATGGGACTCCTGTGATTATGACATGTTGGGGGGAGGGGAACATGTGAGGCCCACAGTATTAAAAATTGAATGGTTGGAAGTTTTTTTCAAAATGGGTGTTTGGTTTATACGGAAGGAATGCAATTATTATCATTATATATATATATATATATATAATATTTTATTTAAAAGATTTTACTTTAAATATGGACCGTCAGATTAAAGTAAATCAATCTGGACCGTTCATGAGTTAGTTACTATGCAGTCCATTTTTCTATAAATAGAATCTCATTCCTTCATTATTTTCTTACGAATTCAATGAAACTCTAGAGAGAGAAAATTATAGAGAGAAAGAAGAAGAGAAGTCTGCTAACTTTCTTTTCCTATATCTAATTTCTTTTTACTAAGAAGTGTTATTTCTTTTGTATTCAAGAAGAGAACTTCATTATTCTATTTCTTTATTATTCTCATTGGAATAACTTTGTATATCTGGTTACCCTATACTTGGTGACATTCTTCTTTTTTCTTACGTCTTTTTCGCATTGGAATATCACATGCGTGTGTTTTACACCCGACTCGGTTCCGCTCTTTATTATTCTGCTGGGATATCCTCATGCATGTGTTTTACACCGGACCCCGGTTTAAAATCTTTATTATTATTCTTTGGAATATCACATGCATGTGTTTTACACCGACCGGTTCTGCTTTTTATTATTATTCATTGGAACATCCATGTCATGTGTTCTACACCGGACTGGTTCCGCTTTTATTATTTTGTTAGAATATCCTGTGCATGTGTTTTACACCTGACACGGGTTCCGTCTTTATTATTCTCATTTGAATAACTCTTTCTATGCGCAATCTGCATGCATGGTGATTTCTTTTGTTATTCCATTCTTTATTATACTCAGTTGGTTAAAGTTTTGACTTCTATACTCCATGAAATTAATAGAATATCCTTAATATTTGTGCTTCATCTAATATCTTTTATTGGAAATATTCTTTTGAGCATTCTTGAATTTTACACCATAAAACAATATCTTGTTGACAATGGGGACGTTATTGGTTCCTGAACAAATTAATTCTTGAACTTGTTTTATTGAATTCATATATCATTGTCATCATCCTCATGTTTATATTATGTTGAAAGTCATCTGTGGCCTGTAGTGCATAGATGGACTTGGTATGATAATGACCAGGGATTATTCGGTATAATCATGATCGTAATGATACAAATGATGTGGTAAAAGTCCTCATTGGCCCGTAGTGCATTGATGGACAGTTGTTGGCATGATCATGTCCATTGATGAATACACAAATATCCTTGGCCCGTAGTGCATGGAATTTGTGGTCGTGACCCTAATGAATATCCTTGGCCGTAGTGCAAGGATGATGTGGATTATTTATTTAGTTGAGTCTCAGCGATAAAAGTGATGAAAAACTTTTTAAATCATAAAAGATAGTAGATTTTATTTGTGAGACCCCAGATTTTATAAATAAAGATTTAACACTCAAAAGGTTATACATCAAGAGTTAGAATCTGAAATGAAGTCAAGGTATCCTCACCTGTTCGGCATACCGGGTACGTACGTAAATTTTGAGGGCGAAATTCCATAAGGAGGGGAGTTTGTGAGACCCCAGATTTTATAAATAAATATTTAAATTTCTCAAATTATTTTTTTTAATATTATGGTGTGGATGTGATATAATGTTATAGTTGTGGGTAGTATTTATAAATTTTGCAAAGTATGCAAGTTGTCATATTATATTCGATTGGTCGGGGAATATTCTTTTTGTCGGGGAATATCCGTGCGACTCAGTTAATCATTAATGGACCCCACAACGGAATTATTGTTGGATTGAGAAAACGATAAAAATATTTTATGAAAATAACGGCGGAAGTTTTACCAATTATCTTTGTTGAACTACTTTCAGTAGTAAAGTACGATGTCTACGCGTTGGTTGCATAGTAGCACGGTATTGATTATTGATGCTTACGTGAGAAGTCACTCAGTTTTGTTCAATTATTGCTATAGTAATTGTTGCATAGTATCTCACGTTATTTGATTCAATTAATATCGATATTTTTATGTTATTAAAATTATTAAGGTGATTTTTATGAAGTTTTGCTTATTTTATGGACCTCCCATTTGCCCAGTTTTAAATAATCGGTAGAAAGTTATTCAGTATATTTATAATGGGACCACTTGTGATTATGAGATGTGGGTGGGAGGGGGACACGTGGGACCCACGTGTGGAAGAAAAAAAAATGAAAGGGGTTTGGGTTTTGGAATTACGGATGGTTGATTGTTTAAAAAAAAAACATGTGTGGAATATATATATCTTATATGTGTTAGTGGGTTTTGGTGGAAAAGTACTGGAATGAGTATTAGTATTATATAAAATAGTGTGAGTGGGTGATGATGTGTGTATTTGTAATGTTAGTGGAGGATGGTGGAAAAGGTGGAGTGTATTATATATATATATATATATATATATTATTTGTGGTGTGGATAATATATATATATATATATATATATATATATATATATATATGTGAGGAGTGTGTGTGTTGAATTTAAAAAAAATGAAAGGAATCTGTTATGTGGGGTTGTGGGAAGAATAATGTGTGGGGGAATTCTTGATTGTTGATGGGTATTAGTATAATGTTATATATATAATAGTTGATTGAGTGAGTGGTTTTTGGTGGAGGGAATATGTGGGGTGAGGTTGGAAGAAAGAAAAATGGGGGAGAGAAGAAAAAATCCTAAGATTGTCGGGTGGGAGTATTTTGTTTATTACTTTATTTCATTTTAGCATGTGTTGGTTATTATATATATATTACATTTGGTAGGCTTTAATCTTATTGGAGGAAGGCTTGACTTTGGCATCCGTAGATTATCAAAATTTCATCCGTGAATTATTGCGTCTGTAATATTTTCCTTACACAGTGTCCTTCCATTCTCCTATAAATAGAAGCTCATTCCTTCATTATTTTCTTACAAATTCACTGAAACTCTAGAGAGAGAAATTATAGAGAAACTATAGAAAAGTATTCTGCTACTTCCCTATTCTTATATTCAGTTCCTTTTACGGTAAGGAATATTATTCTTTTGTATTCAAGAAGAGAACTTCTGTTATTCCATTTCTTTATTATTCTGTTGGAATAACCTGTATACGCGGGCAACCCTATACTTGGTGACATTCTTCTATTATTCTGTCTTTACTATTCCGTTGGAACATCCTATCTGTGCTATACGCCGGACCTGGTTCCGTTTTAATTATTCATTCATTCATTGGAATATCACGTCTGTAAGTTTATCTGTGGGACCGGTTCCGCTTTTAATTATTCATTCATTACGTTGAATATCCATGCATCTTATACGCCGGACACAGTTCCGCTTTTAATTATTTATTATTCTCATTGGAACATCCCAATTTGTGAATTTCACCCGACCTAGTTCCGTTATTATTATTCTGTTGAATAACCTATTTATCTGCAAGCACTCGCATGCATGGTGATTTCTTTTGTTATTCCATTCGTTATTATACTTAGTTGGTTAAAATTTTTGACTTATACTCCATGAAATTAGTGGAATATTCTTGATATTTAAGCCTCATCCAATATCTTTTCATGGAAATATTCTTCTGAGGATTCTTGAATTTTACACCACAAAACAATATCTTGTTGACAATTGGAACGTTATTGGTTTATAGACAAATTAATTCGTGAACTTGTTTTATTGAATTCATATATTATTGTCATCATCCTCATGTTTATATTATGTTGAAAGTCATCTGTGGCCTGTAGTGCATAGATGGACTTGGTATGATTATGACCAGGGATTATTCGGTATAATCATGACCGTAATGTTACAAATGATGTGGTAAAAGTCATCTGTGGCCGGTAGTGCATAGATGGACTTGGTGTGATTATGACCAGGGATTATTCGGTATAATCATAACCATAATGTTACAAATGATGTGGAAAAAGTCCTCATTGGCCCGTAATGCATTAATGGACAATTTTTGGTATGATCATGGCTATGGATTCTCTTCGGCCATTGGAGCAAAGATGAATTGTTTTATGGCATGGTCAGGACCGTTGATGAAAACACGATTATCTTTGGCCCGTAGTGCATGAACAATTTGTGGTCTTGACCCTAAAGAATATCCTTGGCCGTAGTGCATGGGTGATTCGATAATGTGGATTATTTATTAAGCTGATCCCAGCAATAAAAGTGATGAAAAACCTTTTAAATCTTAAAAGATAGTAGATTTTATTCTCTACTTGACTCTTTTAATGGATTGCTTATTTCCGCTGCAGTTTTTGATCTAAAACTTGTTGTCTATTATATTCTATTAGTTGCTATACTGTTGAAGGCTAAGGATAATTTATTCTGCATTATCTTAGTCATAATATTTCTTACTAGGCTAGTTGAGCTCACCCTTTATTTCACTGTTCTCTTCAGGAAATGAGAACGTAGTTGGGACGAGTCGGGGAACGGAGTGACAGTCCAGATGATAGCATTAGTAGTCCTCACTATTCTGTGAAATTGTGTGTTAATAAATGTAATGAGGACTTATTTGTGTTTGAATACTGTCTAGAAGAGAATATTCTTATTAAAACTCACAGTATGTATTTTGTCGTACTTTACACGACTGTTGTATAAATAGTTTGTATTTGTATTTATGTACCATGTAAGTGGCGACCCAAGATGGGTGATGTATACCTAATTTTGGGGGCGTCACAGTTGGTATCAAAGCTTAGGGATATGATCCCTGACTAAGATGTGAGACAAAAACTATGAGGGGAGAGACGGGGAATTCCTTCGCTAGTATGACCTACCTAAGTTTATTTGGTATTTAATTGGTTGGTCAGAGTATAGGGATAATATGTTATATGTAAATTAACCCTTGTTTTGTGGCAGTATTTGAAAATGACATCCGAGAATGTTGAGAATAGCAATGGAGCATAGGAGACCGTTGAATCTCCACAGATCAATAATCAGGATGATGTGCATCAGGAAGGTGACAATCCTCAGGCAGACAACAACACTGGCCAAATGATGAACGATGGAACGTTCAGAGGCTTTATGCAATTCATGCAACATCAGGCAAGAGCGGATCCTGTCCAAAATACAGGTGGAAACACTGGCAACTCTCGGACGGTCACCGCTAAGCAGTTCAAGGAACTGGGATCACCGGAGTTTATTGGAGAGCCAAAACCACTTAAGGCGGAGACTTGGATAAAGCAGATTACCAAGATATTTGATGTCTTGGGATACTCCGAGGAACAAAAGGTTCCCTTTGCCACCTTCATGTTACGAGGAGAGGCAGATTACTGGTGGGAATCTGTAAAGCGTACTTAACCTGCCGCACTAAAGATGACTTGGGAGAAGTTCCAAGAATTGTTCAACGACAAGTACTTTCCCGAAAGTATTCGTCACATGAAAGAGGTAGAGTTCATCAAGCTAGAGCAAAAAAACATGACCGTGTCGCAGTACGAAGCCAAGTTTGCCGAGTTATCCCGGTTTGCGTCCCATTTGGTTGATAATGAGGAGAGAATGACGCGAATGTTTCTAAGAGGTTTGAAACCCGAGATATGTCAATATCTTATCTCTCATAAACTATGTTTGTATTCAGATATTGTTAATAGGGCTCAGTTATTGGAGCGCGATAATGAGTTAACCCAACCAAAAGAGAGCAGCCGTCAAAATGATAATACCAGTGATAACAGTCATCGAAGAAGTGACAATAAGCGTGGAGAGAATTAACATGCCAGAAATGGTAACCACTTCGGTGGTAATCATGGCCAAAACAATGATAATGGATATTTCAAGAAGAGGAGATTCAACAATGATGGAAAGACGTTAGCACCAGCACCCGTTTCAAAGGAAGAAGAACGACCACCGGTCGTATGCTTCAAATGCGGAGGGGAGGGACATATCAGTCCAAACTGCGCGATGCCGTCCAAAGCCTGTTACAATTGTGGAAGGGAATATCACCTAGCCCGATTTTGTCATTCACCGAAGACAAGTCCAGCTGGGAAGGAGGCACCAAAGGCCGTCCCAGAAAAGTCAAAGCTGGTAGTGCAAGGGAGAGCGTTTTTCGTGACTCCTCAAAAAGCGAGTAAACCGAACGAAGTTAGCACGGGTTAGTTAATTATAAATTCTTGCGAAGTCTATACCTTATTAGATATCGGTTCTACCCATTCTTTTATCTCTCTTGCTTGCGCTCAACGTTTAAAGTTGACTCCGGAGAAGTTAGACTTTGACTTATTGGTTGAAACTTCGTTAGTTGGAGCCTTTGTTACCTCCACTGTTTATAAATCTTGTTGATTCAAATCGACACTTTCACGTTACCTGTCGATCTTATCTCTTTGAAAATACTTGCCTTTGATGTGATTTTAGAAATCAATTGGTTAACTACTCATCATGCTTTTCATAAGGTTGTTAGCTTTCATATTCCTAACCAACCTGTTATGCGAATTCAAGCAAACAAATCCTAAAGTCAATCATTGTCATTTCAAGCCATAAGTAAAGAGCCCGATCCTTTCGTTGTTGACTTCCTTGTGTGGAATACACCGAAACCAGACTTTCTGTAGGCGACGTCGTGAATGATGATGGTAAGTTGATAGGTATCAATGTGACGTGCTATCCAAGTCTTGGATGAGAATCACAGTTTTGAATGATATTTCTATCGTTAATAAATTTCTTGACGTATTCTTGAAGACTTCTTAGCCTACCCTTAGAGCGTGAAATCGAATTTTGTATTGACCCCAGTACAAAAAACCCATTTCTTAAACCCTCAAATATTTCTTCAATTAAACGAATGTAACATACGCCAAAGACGTTGGCTCAAGCTGTTGAAGATTACGATCGTACTATTCAATATCATCATGGAAAAGCGAACGTGGTAGTTGACGTGTTAAGTAGAAGATCGTATGTGTTTACGAGTGCGATGTTGTTAACACAAAGACTCATTTCGTACAACTTACAAATGATGAAGATAGAGTTAAAGACTTGAGGGACCCACATGAAGATAACGAATATACGAGTAGAATCGACTTTAATCGATAAAGTTAAAGCTGTGCAAGCTACAGACCCGGAGCTGAGGAATACTAAGAAGAAGGGTTCAAGAGGGCGTTATTTTAAAAGCAAGAGTTGCTGAAGAGAGGAAATCTCAACCCTCGATTTAATTGGCCCATTTGAAATCCTCGATAGAGTAGGAACTGTGGCTTATAGACTCGTTTTACCGCCAAAAATGTCGCGTGTTCATAATGTTTTTAATGTATCGATGTTACGTAAATATGTGGACAACCCAAACCACATTATTAATTTAGAACTGGACATGATAGCGGATGATTTAACGTTTGAGGAGATACGTGTTAAAATCTTGGATAAGAAGAATCGTATTCAACACTCAAAGGTTATACATCAAGAGTTAGAATCTGAAATAAAGTCAAGGTATCATCACCTGTTCGGCATACCAGGTACGTACGTAAATTTTGAGGGCGAAATTCCATAAGGAAGGGAGATTGTGAGACCCCAGATTTTATAAATAAAGATTTAAATTTCTCAAATTATTTTTTTTAATATTATGGTGTGGATGTGATATAATGTTATAGTTGTGGGTAGTATTTATAAATTTTTCAAAGTATGCAAGTTGTCATATTATATTCGATTGGTCGGGGATTATTCTTTTTGTCGGGGAATATCCGTATTTACGGATAATCATCAGTGAACCCCCACAAATGTAATTATCATTTGATTGAAAAAACAAAGAAAATATTTTATGAAAATAACGGTGGAAGTTTTACCGATTATCTTGTTGAACTACTCGGTAGTAAATGTACAAATGTAATGGCGGGTTGCATAGTAGCACACGGTATTGATTATTGATGCTTACGTGAGAAGTCACTCAGTTTTGTTCAATTATTGCTATAGTAATTGTTGCATAGTATCTCACGTTATTTGATTCAATTAATGTCGATATTTTTATGTTATTAAAATTATTAAGGTGATTTTTATGAAGTTTTGCTTATTTTATGGACCTCCCATTTGTCCATTTTTAAATAATCGGTAAAAAGTTATTCAGTATATTTATGATGGGACCACTTGTGATTATGAGATGTGGGTGGCAGGGGGACATGTGGGACCCACGTGTGGAAGAAAAAAAAATGAAAGGGGTTTGGATTTTGGAATTTACGGATGGTTGATTGTTTTAAAAAAAAACATGTGTGGAATATATATATATATATATATATATATATATATATATATTTGTGTTAGTGGGTTTTGGTGGAAAAGTAGTGGAATGAGTATTAGTATTATATAAAATAGTGTGAGTGGGTGATGATGTGTGTATTTGTAATGTTAGTGGAGGATGGTGGAAAAGGTGGAGTGTATTATGTGACGCCCCCAAAATAGGTATACACAACACCCATTCTGAGTCGCCAAATACATGGTACAAGAAGCAAACTACAACTTCAATAATACAAATGTCGTGTGAAATACGACAATATATACTGTGAGTTTAAATATAATATTGTCTTCTAGACAATATCCACACGCAAATAAATCCCCATCATAATTATTGATACATTATTTTACAAAAATGGTGAGGACTACTAAACAACTCTCTAGAACCTTCATTCCATACCCAGACTAGTACTTCGCTACATTCTCGCCTCCCGAGAAGAAAAAAAATGGAACAACAAGGAAAAGGGGTGAGCTCAACTAGCCTAGTAAAGAATACTATGACTAAGATAATATACAACAAATTATCGTTAGTCTCCAACAGGGAAAAATCGATAGAATACAATAGACAACAAGTTTCGGATCAATATTCGCAATGAAATAATAATTAAGTAGAAGAGTTACGTAGAGAATGAAATCTACTATAATCTATGAATTTAATACGGTCCATCATTAATATTTTATCCTGTAACATCAATCAATATTCATCTCAAATCAAATATTCATCTTTGCACTTCACAGCCAAAGATATTCATCAATCCATCATGTTCATCTCAACACTGCTCATCTTTGCACTAAAGGCCAAAGATATTCATCACTCGGTCCATGTTCATTTAAACACTTGTTCATCTTTGCACTACAAAGCCAAAGATATTCTTCTTCTGAAAATCATTCATCTTTGCACTACAGCCAAAGATATTCAATAATATCATCATTTAAGACTGAGGATGATGAAAAATATTTTTAAAGAACGAATCCAGTGAAACAAAATGACAAGGATTAAGGATTAAGGATTCGTACTTTGTTTTATCTATGTCCAACAATACCTCAAAAATAATCATAGTGGTGTAAAATTCAAGAATAATCAAAACATGGATACAATCAAAGCTAGTATCCAGAATAGATATTTTGACGAAAAGAAGAAATTTTATTTTTGATGAATAGTCTTAGATATCGTGAATAGTCTTAAGTATAAGTGAATAGTCTTCAGTATCGTGAATAGTAACTCAGACACCAAAAGATAGAAATTCCACAAAAACATCTTCACGCTTCATGAATATAGTACTCGTGAATAGTAACTCGTGAATAAGAACTCATGAATAGTAACTCGTGAATAGTAACTCATGAATAGTAACCCCAATATGAAAAAGTTCCAAATTTGATAAAACTTCAGATCAACATTTCAAAGATAATGATATTGAAGAAATAATATCATTACAAAAAATAATATCCCTTACCTCAAAGAATCAAGATTTCCGAATGAAAGGTCGAAGTGATCTTTGAATGAAACTTGTCTTGAATAAAGAACTCTCAAAATATCTAAATACTCACAAAATACGCCAATAATATAGAGAGAGAAAGAGAAAAGCTTATGTTTACGGTGTGATTTTCAATTCTAACTTAGCCCTCTATTTATAGGAAAATGTTAGCCCTACCAAGCAGACTTGACTGCTACCGATGGCTTTTTACCGCTACTATTGCCACCCACCATATTTGAAATAAAATTCAGCACATTTTTCACCAACCACAAGTGGGGCCCACCAATTCTAGAATTTTCCACCAAAATCATTTATAACCTAATTTACAATCAGTCACCTCTTAAAATTCATAATAAATTATACGCTCATTTTTAACGGTTCAAAATTTGTGGACATATACTCAACTTATATATGTATAACATATCCAAAAATTACAACGATCCAACGGTTTGGATTAAATATTATAACTCACACAATAAAGTCAGTATAACACCGATTTGATCTTTTAATACCTCCAATCCGATAAAATACAAATAAAACATCTCAAAGATTAATTCCTTCATTAATAACCATATAAATAAATCCATCATTTATATTCATATAAAATAAATATTTCCTTATCATATGAATCAATAATTAATTATTCACAAATAATATTACGTAATCACATTTATGATGACCAGTCGTTCCTGTGAAAGAGGGGCTTTCGATAAGGATTTCTCCTTCTTGGCGCGCAATTAGGTGACCAAACCTCTCCTTGACAGTAACTTTCTAGACATTGCCAATAATGCTATCTAATAATATTATTTAAATAATATGAATTATTGATCCGATAATGGGAAATCTCAGTCGCGGACAATTATTGAAACAATAATAATATAAAATATCAACGCAACAATTATTGAATCAATAAAATAAAATATTGAATAAGAATTCATGTGAAAATTATTGAGTAAAGCCTTCTTACGTAAGGATCAATAATTCAACAATCTTTGTGTAATACCGTAAGCTATCTTTATGCAACCACGCCAGACATCTTTGTTTTTAACCAATGGTATTCCAACAGATTAATGGTAACAATTACGCCGTTATTTTTAAACAACTTATATTTGTCGCTTTCTTCATCCAATCGCTTTCAGTTATAGGGCCCACATGGTACGGTCACAAATTTGCATTTAATATTCCCAAATGACAATGTCATTTAATATTCCACGACCAAACGAATATTCCCCTCGACAACAATGAATATTTTATAACCACTTGCTTATTTTGAAATATTTGCGTATTTAACCCTTAACTATCCACATTAATCAAATCATCCCTTACTATTTCAAAATAATAAATAAAGGAAATTTTTTATTTAAAAAAAAATTAAGGGCTGATATATTATATATATATATATATATTATTTGTGGTGTGGGTAATATATATATGTAATATATATATATATATATATATATATATATATATATATATATATTATATATGAGGAGTGTGTGTGTTGAATTTAAAAAAAATGAAAGGAATCATTATGTGGGGGTTGTGGGAAGAATAATGTGTGGGGGAATTCTTGATTGTTGATGGGTATTAGTATAATGTTATATATATATATATAATAGTTGATTGAGTGAGTGGTTTTTGGTGGAGGGAACATGTGGGGTGAGGTTGGAAGAAAGAAAAATGGGGGAGAGAAGAAAAAATCCTAAGATTGTTTAAAGGGAGTATTTTGTTTATTACTTTATTTCATTTTAGCATGTGTTGGTTATTATATATATATTACATTTGGTAGGCTTTAATCTTATTGGAGGAAGGCTTGACTTTGGCATCCGTAGATTATCAAAATTTCATCCGTGAATTATTGCGTCTGTAATATTTTCCTTACACAGTGTCCTTCCATTCTCCTATAAATAGAAGCTCATTCCTTCATTATTTTCTTACAAATTCACTGAAACTCTAGAGAGAGAAATTATAGAGAAACTATAGAAAAGTATTCTGCTACTTCCCTATTCTTATATTCAGTTCCTTTTACTAGTAAGGAATATTATTCTTTTGTATTCAAGAAGAGAACTTACATTATTCCATTTCTTTATTATTCTCGCTGGAATAACTCAGATATGTCACGAAAACCCTATACTTGGTGACATTCTTCTATTATTCATGTTTTACTATTCCGTTGGAACATCCTATCTCAGTGCTATATCATGGGACCGGTTCCGCTTTTAATTATTCATTCATTCGTTAGAATATCCTGGCGTCTGCTTCTATACGCCGACACGGTTCCGCTTTTAATTATTCATTCATTCATTTGGAATATCCCGTCTCGTAAGTTATACGCCAACCCGGTTCTGCTTTTAATTATTTATTATTCTGTTGGAACATCCTGTCGGTGTGAATTTCACCTGACCTAGTTCCGTTATTATTATTCTGTTGGAATAACCTATTTATGTGAAGTACCGCATACATGGTGATTTCTTTTGTTATTCCATTCGTTATTATACTTAGTTGGTTAAAATTTTGACTTCTATACTCCATGAAATTAGTGGAATATTCTTGATATTTGCGCTTCATCCAATATCTTTTCATGGAAATATTCTTCTGAGGATTCTTGAATTTTACACCACAAAACAATATCTTGTTGACAATTGGAACGTTATTGGTTCATAGACAAATTAATTCGTGAACTTGTTTTATTGAATTCATATATTATTGTCATCATCCTCATGTTTATATTATGTTGAAAGTCATCTGTGGCTTTTGAAGTGCATAGATGGACTTGGTATGATTATGACCGAGGATTATTCGGATAATCATGGCCCGTAATGTTACAAATGATGTGGAAAAAGTCCTCATTGGCCCGTAATGCATTGATGGACAATATTTGGTATGATCATGGCTATGGATTCTCTTCGGCCATTGGAGCAAAGATGAATTGTTTTATGGCATGATCAGGACCGTTGATGAAAACACGATTATCTTTGGCCTGTAGTGCATGAATAATTTGTGGTCGTGACCCTAAAGAATATCCTTGGCCGTAGTGCAGGGGTGATTCGATGATGTGAATTATTTATTAAGCTGAGTCCCAGCGATAAAAGTGATGAAAAACCTTTTAAATCTAAAAAGATAGTAGATTTTATTCTCTACTTGACTCTTTTAATGGATTGCTTATTTCCGCTGCAGTTTTTGATCTAAAACTTGTTGTCTATTATATTCTATCAGTTGTTATACTGTTGAAGGCTAAGGATAATTTATTCTGCATTATCTTAGTCATAATATTTTTCTTACTGGGCTAGTTGAGCTCACCCTTTATTTCACTGTTCTCTTCAAAAAATGAGAACGTAGCTGAGACGAGTCGGGGAACGGAGTGACAGTCCAGATGATAGCATTAGTAGTCCTCACTATTCTGTGAAATAGTGTGTTAATAAATGTAATGAGGACTTATTTGTGTTTGAATACTGTCTAGAAGACAATATTCTTATTAAAACTCAGAGTATGTATTTTGTCATACTTTACACGACTGTTGTATAAATAGTTTGTATTTGTATTTATGTAACATGTAAGTGGCGACCCAAGATGGGTGATGTATACCTAATTTTGGGGGCGTCACATTATTCTCTACTTGACTCTTTTAATGTATTACTTATTCCGCTGCAGTTAAACTTGATGTTTATTGTATTTTATTAGTTTAACATTTTTGGAGACTAATGATAATTTATTCTGCATTATCTTAGTCATAATATTTCTTGTTGGGCTAGTTGAGCTCACCCTTTCTTTTCTTTATTCTCTTGAAATGAGAACGTAATGGGAGACGAGTCGGGAACTGGAGTGACAAATCGAGATAATAGCATTAGTAGTCCTCACTATTCGCATTAGATAGTGTGACAATAAATGTATTGAGGACTTATTTGTGTTTGAATACTTTCTGAAGACAATATTCAAGTTAAAACTCACAAGATATATTTGTCGATGTTATACGACACGATTGATAATTAAGTTTGTATTTGATTTATGTACCATGTAAGTGGCGACCCAAGATGGGTGACGTATACCTAATTTTGGGGGCGTCACAGTTGGTATCAAGTATTAAAAGTATTAAAATTTTTATTTTGGTGAATTGTTAAATTGATAAAAGTTTAAAGTTAAGGGTGACATTTGAAAAATTTTCAAAGTAGCGATGATGAAGTGTTGTTTTATTCATTATTATTAACGTAATAAAATAGAAAAACTTTTATATAAAAATGTAATACTTTTATAAAGTTATTTGTTTTATTAGGCTAATAGTAAAATCTTTTTAAATAAAATGCAATACTTTTATAAAGTTATTCATTTTATTAGACAATAATTAGATTATATTATATTTTATTATGCATAGTGTTTGCATAGTGCCTCATAGTGTTTGCATAGTAAAACTTTTTATAAAGTTATTCATTTTATTAGATTATAAATAGAATATATTATATTTTATTTAAAAGATTTTGCTTTAAATATGGACCGACAGATTAAAGTAAATCAATCTGGACCGTTCATGAGTTAATTACTATGCAATCCATTTTTCTATAAATAGAAGCTGATTCCTTCATTATTTTTTACGAATTCACTGAAACTCTAGAGAGAAAACTATAGAGAGAAGGAAAAAAAAAGTATTCTGCTACTTCCCTACTCTTATTTTCAATTTCTTTTACGGTAAGGGATAATATTATTATTGTAAGGGGTTTTATTCTTTCTTATTCATGAAGAGAACTTCTGTTATTCCATTCTTTATTATTCATTGGAATAACTCAGATACGCTGACATACCCTATACATAACTTTGTATAAGCGGCGATACCACATGACTTGGTGAAATCCTTATGTTATTCCATTCTTATTTATTCATTGAATAACTCAGATACGCTGTGATTACCGTGATACCGGTGAAGTCTATTGTTATTTAATTCTTTATTATTCTGTTGGAATAACCTGTATATGCGGATTACCGTATACCTGGTGAAGTCTGTTGTTATTCAATTCTTTATTATTCTATTGGAATAACCTGTATACGTGGATTACCGTATACCTGGTGATTTCTGTTGTTATTCCATTCTTTATTATTATGTTGGAATATCCTGTCTGTGCGTTTACGCATGACCTGGTTCCATTATTTATTATTTCGTATTTATTATTCTATTGGAATAATCTGTCTATGCGAAGTACCGCATGCATGGTGATTTCTGTTGTTATTCCATTATTTATTATTCTTTTGGAATAACTTGTCTATGCGAAGTACTTCATACATGGTGAAATTCTTTTATTAGTCCATTCTTTATTATATTGTTGGTTATTAGTTTTATAGTTGTATGTCTTTGGCCTGTAGTGCAAAGATGATATGTTGTTGAATGTCTTTGGTCTGTAGTGCAAAAATGATCTGTTATTTGATAGCTTTGACCCGTAGTGCGAAGATGGACAAGTGTATGACATGATCATGACCACTAGTGATACTAACGAATATCCTTGGCCGTAGTGCATGGATAATTCAATGATGTGATTGGTATGATCATGACCATTATTTTTAATAGTTGAATATCTTTGGCCCGTAGTGCAAAGATAGACAACTGATTGGTATGATCATTATTATTACATTTGAATATCTTCAGCCTTTGGGGTAAGGATATTGAGTAAACATTCTATTAATTCTTTGTGGCAAGGAGAAACTATTGATTTACATGATTATAAATATGAATTGTGAACTTAATTATAATCTTTAGTGGTTCAGGTGAATACATGTGATGAAAGTTCTCTTTATCTTGGGTACAACAAAGAACTGTTGATGAGTATTACAGGAATAAAATATTAACGATTGACTTTTAATCTAGAGAAGATAGTAGACATTATGATCTACTTGACTCTTCTAATGGATTGTTGATTATGTTGCAATTATGGTTGAAAACTTTTATTATCTTCCATATGTTCTAAATCTCTGATTTATTGTGATAAAGACTGTTGATAAATTAATTATCTTAGTCATGATATTCTTTACTGAGCTATTTGTGCTCACCCTTTTGCTTCACAATTCCTTTCAGGTAATAAGAGTGTAGCTGGGTCGAGCGGGGATAACAAGGAAATAGTGTGATGGTCCGAGACTGTCGATGTTTCTCAATACATTATAAAACGACATGACATACAATATATAATTGTATTGAGGACCTAAGATATGGGTGTCGTATTTTATACGTCACTTAATAATTGATTTTGGTGAACAACAATAGGGTGATGGGAACCCGACTTTGAAAGAGTCAAAAGTGCACCTCATTAGAATGAATATAATAGTAATCTTCCCGTTCTTCTTTGGGGTCTTAAAATATTTGCTGCTGTATTTTATATGGCATTATAATAATTTGAGTTTAGATACTATCTATGAGACAATACTGTATTAAAACTCACAGTTAACTGTTGTCGTATTCTATACGACAGTTCAACAGTTGTATAAATGAAGTTTGTATTTGATTTTTATAGTGTGATATCTGGCGACTCAGATTGGGTCGTGTGGACCTATTTTGGAGGCGTCACAATTGGTATCAGAGCTTAGGGATATGGTCGCTGGCGGAGATATGAGTCTAGAACTAGGAGGGGAGAGACGAGTAATATACTTCGCTAGTGTGTGACTTACCTAAGCTGAAATTATTTACTTGATAAGTTGAAAAATTATGATATGTCAATTAACCTTGTTTTGAAGTATATTTTAGAATGATATCTTAAATACAGGAGATGAGCAATGGGAAAATTATGATACAGAGAAAATAACCGAAAAGGTACAATCCAAAAATAAAGCAAGGTATTCTCATCTCTTCGAAATACTAGGTACGTAAGTAAATTTTGAGGGCGAAATTTCATAAGGAGGGGAGATTGTGAGACCCCGAATTTTATGAAATAAAAGTATTAAAATTTCTATTTTGGTGAATAGTTAAATTGATAAAAGTTTAAAGTTAAGGGTGACATTTGAAAAATTTTCAAAGTAAGCAATGATGAAGTTTTGTTTTATTCGTATTATTAACGTAATAAAACATAAAAACTTTTTATATAAAACAGAATACTTTTATAAAGTTATTTGTTTTATTAGGCTAATAAGTAAAATCTTTTAAATAAAATGTAATACTTTTATAAAGTTATTCGCTTTATTGTATAATAATTAGATTAGATTATATTATATTTTATTATGCATAGTTTTTGCATAAGTGCTCGCATAGTGTTTGTATAGTAAAATCTTTTATAAAGTTATTCGTTTTATTAGATTATAAATAGAATATATTATATTATATTTTATTTAAAAGATTTTGCTTTAAATATGGACCGTCAGATTAAAGTAAATCAATCTGGACCGTTCATGAGTTAGTTACTATGCAATCCATTTTTCTATAAATAGAAGCTGATTCCTTCATTATTTTTTACGAATTCACTGAAACTTTAGAGAGAGAAAACTATAGAGAGAAAAAAAAAATAAAAGTATTCTGCTACTTCCCTACTCTTATTTCCAATTTCTTTTACGATAAGGGATAGTATTATTATAGTAAGGGGAGTTATTCTTTCTTATTCATGAAGAGAACTTCTGTTATTCCATTCTTTATTATTCTGTTGGAATAACCTGTATACGCGGCATACCCAATACATAACCTGTATAAGCGGCATACCTTGTACTTGGTGAAATCCTTATGTTATTCCATTCTTATTTATTCTGTTGGAATAACCTGTATACGCGGATTACCGTATACCTGGTGAAGTCTGTTGTTATTTAATTCTTTATTATTCTGTTGGAATAACCTGTATATGCGGATTACCGTATACCTGGTGAAGTCTGTTGTTATTTAATTCTTTATTATTCTGTTGGAATAACATGTATATGCGGATTACCGTATACCTGGTGAAGTTTGTTGTTATTCAATTCTTTATTATTCTGTTGGAATAACCTGTATACGTGGATTACCGTATACCTGGTGATTTCTGTTGTTATTCCATTCTTTATTATTATGTTGGAATATCCTGTCTGTGCATTTACGCATGACCTGGTTCCATTATTTATTATTTCGTATTTATTATTCTGTTGGAATAACTCGCCTACATCACCAATCTGCATGTATGGTGATTTCTGTTGTTATTCCATTATTTATTATTCTCATTGAATAACTCGCCTATCTAAGCAATCGCATACATGGTGAAATTCTTTTTATTAGTTCATTCTTTATTATATTGTTGGTTATTGGTTTTACAGTTGTATGTCTTTGGCCTGTAGTGCAAAGATGATATGTTGTTGAATATCTTTGGTCTGTAGTGCAAAAATGATCTGTTATTTAATAGCTTTGACCCGTAGTGCGAAGATGGACAGGTGTATGACATGATCATGACCACTAGTGATACTAACGAATATCCTTGGTCGTAGTGCATGGATAATTCAATGTTGTGATTGGTATGATCATGACCATTATTTTTAATAGTTGAATATCTTTGGCCCGTAGTGCAAAGATAGACAACTGATTGGTATGATCATTGTTATTACATTTGAATATCTTCAGCCTTTGGGGTAAGGATATTGAGTAAACATTCTATTAATTCTTTGTGGCAAGGAGAAACTGTTGATTTACATGATTATAAATATGAATTGTGAACTTAATTATAATCTTTAGTGGTTCAGGTGAATACAGGTGATGAAAGTTCTCTTTATCTTGGGTACAACAAAGAACTGTTGATGAGTATTATAGGAATAAAATATTAACGATGGACTTTTAATCTAGAGAAGATAGTAGACATTATGATATACTTGACTCTTCTAATAGATTGTTGATGTGACGCCCCCAAAATTAGGTTTACGTCACCCATCTTGGGTCGCCACTTACATGGTACAAAATACAAATAAAACTTAATTATACAATTGCCGTAAAATACGACAAAAACATATCTCAGTGAGGTTTAATACAAATATTGTCATCTAGATACAATATCCATACCCAATGGAGTCCTTATTATATTTATTGTCACACTATTTAATGTAATAATAAGGACTACTAATGCTATCATCCGGACCACACCCTGCTTCCTCAACTCGTTTCAAATTTATATTCTCATTTCACAAGAGAATAAAGAAAGAAAGGTGAGCTCAACTAGCCCAAGAAGAAATATTATGACTAAGATAATGCGAATAAATTATCATTAGTCTTCAATAATGTTAAACCGATAAAATATAATAGACATCAAGTTTAATCATAGCCGAATAAGCAATCCATTAGAAGAGTCAAGTAGAGAATAAAATCTACTATCTTATATGGTTTAAAATATTTTCATCATTTTTTTATCGCTAAGACCCAGCTTAACAAATAAACCACATCAACGAATCATCCCTGCGCTACGGGCCAAGGATATTCATTAAATCATCAATGGTCATGACTATACCGAATAATCCCTGGTCATAATAAAACCAAGTCCATCTCTGCATGTAAGCCAAAGATATACAACAATAAAACCAATAATCAACAATCCATCTTTGCACGTAAGCCAAAGATATATAATTCAATAAACAACATTCCATCTTCGCACGTAAGCCAAAGATAACTTTTATCACCATATAAGTATGAGGATGATGACAATGATATAAACATTAATCAACTGAAAACAAAGATAAATATTAAAGACTTTAAATTTATCCAAATATTATCAATCACATAATAAATTCATAATCCAATATCATTAATATCATAATAATATTTTTAATCACTTCTTAAACTTATAAACAATTTATTTCAATTGTTTACACTTTACCAAATAATGCATTTAATCATTTAAAAATGCCATCCTCGTAAGATTTCATTACCAATGATCAAATCCATTATCAACAATTTACATATACCTTATATATAGGATTTCCAAGCCATAAAATCTTATTTTCCAACTTTGTTACTTCACATAACATATTTAACTCATATGTTCGTAACTAAACTATTTTCATAAAAAATACCAAATCAGTCCCAAAAATATTTCTTTTCTGGGATTAAGTATAATATAGTCCCATAATGAACATATATTTTTCTCGGAATTTTTAAAATTCATTTACTATTTTTCAAAAATCAATTTCCAATTAATTCCTTAAGAAATTAGCTACCTCAAGTTTAACCCCAAAAATTTCCGAATCTTGGCAGGAACTTACACATGTTAACATGAGCTTCTAGTTTAAATTTCATGGTCATCGGAGTTATAGAACTCTGGTTATAGCATTTTTTGTCGAAAAAACCTAAATATTGAAATGGTCATAACTTGCTCATTTTAAGTCAGAAAGAGCTCATTTTTGGACAGGAGGTTCTTTATACCATATACTTTCATTTCCTAAAAGGCCAGAATTTTTCTCATAAATTAAGTGGCCAAAAATACCCTTATAAAAATAAGATCAGTAGCTTTTTGGTAATTTCCAACTTTTGACTCCTTTGCCAAAATCAGTCCACACGAAAATCTACAACTCCTTTTCTAGTGATTCCACTTGGAGATGCTACAAAACTCATAGATCTAACTCTAGGACTTGACCACACTCAAAAATTCGAAATATAATAGGAGATATGGTCAATTGAATTTCATGTTACGTTTTTACCAAAATCTGATTTTTCAACCCTTTGTGATTTCTAAGAAACTTTCATGTTTTCACATACTAACCAACATAACTCATCATAACACTTACTAATACTTCATATACCCATGATTTTCATCACTCCTATACTTTTATTATGACTTTTATCATAATCCACGTAAATAGATCATTTCCACAATTCAATAAGGAATGAATATAAAGGATCATTCACCATGCATGTGGTAATCCACATAGACAGGTTATTCTAACAGAATAATAAAGAATTGAATAACAACAGACTTCACCAAGTATAGGGTATGCCACTTATACAGGTTATGTATAGGGTATGTCGCGTATACAGGTTATTCCAACAGAATAATAAAGAATTGAATAACAAAAGAAGATCATCATGTATAGGGTATGCCGCGTATACAGGTTATTCCAACAGAATAATAAAGAATTGAATAACAACAGACTTCACCAAGTATAGGGTATGCCACTTATACAGGTTATGTATAGGGTATGACGCGTATATACAGTTTATTCCAACAGAATAATAAAGAATTGAATAACAAAAGAAGATCACCATGTATAGGTATGCCACAGATATAAAGTTATTCCAATGTAATAATAAAGAATGGAATAACAGAAGTTCTCTTCATGAATATAAAAGAATAACACCCTTACCGTAAAAGAAGAATATTCCGACTGATAGGGTGAGGATTTTCTTAAAGAAAACTTATACTATGTTCTTCGCTCAAAGTTTCTTAAAACTCTTAAGGAAATACGCTCAAGATTATAGAAGGAGAATTCTCTCGAACTTCCGTGTGAATTCAATTCTAACTAAGCTTCCTATTTATAGGAAAATGGACCGCGTAAGAACCAATCCATGAACGGTCCAAATTGATTTACTTTAATCTGACGGTCCATATTTAAAGCAAAATCTTTTAAATAAAATATAATATATTCTATTTATATAAAAAGATTTTTACTATACAAACACTATGCAGGCACTATGCAAACACTATGCATAATAGAATATAATATATTCTATTTATAGAATAACTTTAATAAAGTATTCTGTTTTATATAAAAAGATGTTCTGTTTTATTACGTTAATAATATGAATAAAACAAAACGTCATCATCGTTATAATAATTCATATTATTAATCGACAATAATTGAATCAAACTGAGTGACTTCTCACATAAATATCAATAATCAATACCGTGTGCTACTATGCAACAATGCGTATTACTGTACTTTTATTATCGAGTAGTTCAACAGTATTAACGGTAAAACCTCCATCGTTATTTTTATAAAATATTTTGTTCGGGTGAATAGTAACTCGTGAATAGTAACTCCGACACAAAAGTGTCTCAAATACTCGAGTGAATAATACTAGAGTGAATAGTAATTTCGGTGAATAGTAACCCGTGAATAGTAACTCGTGAATAGTAACCGGGTATTTTATGACAACTTGTCTACTTAAAAAAATATTCACATATCACCCTTAACTTTAACCTTTTACCAATTTAACCATTTACTAAAATAGAAAAAAAATGAATACTTTTATTTCATAAAATTCGGGGTCTTACAGATGATTCCGCTGTAATTATGGTTGAAAACTTTTATTATCTACTATATGTTCTAAATCTCTGATTTATTCTGATAAAGGCTGTTGATAAATTAATTATCTTAGCCATGATATTCTTTACTGAGCTATTTGTGCTCACCCTTTTGCTTCACAATTCCTTTCAGGTAATAAGAGTGTAGCTGGGTCGAGCGGGGATAACAGGGAAATAGTGTGATGGTTTGATACTGTCGATGTTTCTCAATACATTATAAAATGGCATGACATACAATATATAATTATATTGAGGACCTAAGATGTGGGTGTCGTATTTTATACGTCACTTAATAATTGATTTTAGTGAACAACAATAGGGTGATGAGAACCCTGAAAGTAATATGCACACAAGCCAATCATGTTTGATGATAAAGCATATACTTTGTAACAATCTTATTCATTTATTAATAAAAAGTATTAATTTATCAAAGGCTTTTAATTTATCTACATGATGTTGTTTTATAATATGTGATAAACCCATAGTTTTAAGCAATGCTTTTAGAATAATGATGATGATCATTCTAATGAGATCTAAATTCTTAGAAAGCTTAAAACTAAAATAGTTCCCAATCACTGGATTACTAAATTGGGGATTAGTGAATCCGGATAGATTGGTACATACGTTACTTGCTCATTGGATGAGGATGATTGATCTCATGATCATTTGTGTGGAGACCCCAAAATAGGTCCATTCCATCCAACCCATTCTCGAGTCGCCAAATACATGGTACGTAAATAACTACAACTTTATTATTACAACATATAAACCAGTGAGTTTAAATACGATATTGCCATCTAGATAATATCCACACGCAAATAAATCCCCATCATAATTATTGATACATTATTTTACAAAAATGGTGAGGACTACTAAACAACTCTCTCTAAACCTTCATTCCATACCCCGACTAAGACTTTACGCTACATTCTCGCCTCCCGAGAAGAAAAAATGGAACAACAAGGAAAAGGGTGAGCTCAACTAGCCCAAGAAGAATATTATGACTAAGATAATATACAACAAATTATCGTTAGTCTTCAACAGGAAAAAAAAATCTAATAGAATACAATAGACAACAAATTTTAAATCAATATTCGCAATGAAATAATAATTCATTAGAAGAGTTAAGTAGAGAATGCAAACTACTATCTTCTATATATGAATTTAAAAGTTCATCGTCGATATTTTATCCCCTCAGAACATCAATCAATATATATCCGAATCAAATATTCATCTTTGCACTACAGCCAAAGATATTCATCACCGGGTCATGTTCATCTAAACACTGCTCATCTTTGCACTACACGCCAAAGATATTAATCACCATTATGTTCATCTCAACACTGCTCATCTTTGCACTACGCCCAAAGATATTCATCAAGAAATCATTCATCTTTTGCACTACAAAGCCAAAGATATTCCATAATATCATCATTTAAGACCAAAGATGATGAAAATATTTTTAAAGAAACGAATCCAAAGGAAACAAAATGACAAGGATTAAGGATTAAGGATTCGTACTTTTGTTTTATCCACGCCCAAAAATACCTCAAAAATAATCATAGGGTGTAAAATTCAAGAATGATCAAAACACGGATACAATCAAAGCTAGTATCCGTATTAGATATTTTAGACGAAAAGAAAAAATTTCATTTTTCTATGAATAAAGGTCGTATTCGTGAATAAAGGTCAGATACGTGAATAAAGGCCGATACGTGAATAAGAACTCTCACACCAAAAGATAGAAATTCCACAAAAAACATCTTCACGCTTCGCTTAATAGTACTCAATAATAAGAATCGTGAATAAGAACTCGTGAATAAACTCATGAATAAGAACTGAATAAGAACTCATGAATAGTAACCCCGATATGAAAAAAGTTCCAAATTTGATAAAAAGTTCCAACCAATATTTCAAAGATAATGATATCAAGAAATAATATCATTTGAGAAGAAAATAACATCCCTTACCTCGAAAGACAAGATTTCTAATAAACACCTGATATAAAGCATGACTTGAACTTGACCGTATAGCAATACTCAAAGTATACTCAAAATACTCACAAGAATACGCCGATAATATATAGAGAGAAAACTTCAGCTTCGTGTGATTTTCAATTCTAACCCAAGACCCTATTTATAGAAAATCGCTAGAACACCAAAAGCAGTAAAATTGAATATAATAATATTATTTATAAACAAAATTCCTTAGCCCACCTTTTGAAATCTGATTTCAGCCATAGCACATGTTAAATGAGGTTCACAAACTCACCAAAAACGTTTTTCTCAAAAAATAATTAATTAAAACTCCCAAAATCAATTATTTCTAACTCCAAAACTTCAATAATTCATAATAAATAGCCCTTTATCAGAAAATTCAAATCTCATGAAGTTTTATAGGAAATTCAATTCTCTACAACTTTACGTAAGAAAGTTTTTCCAAATTCCAAATGTAAATTGACCGAAATCCACAAACTGACGATTTTACAAGCTATAATCAAATTTCAACCAAGAAATGGGGTCCACCGACACACAAAAAATGTGTTAATCATTTAATGCCACAAAAATACTCTTCCTCCTCATATACTCATATATCCCACATTCATTATAAAATATCACCATTAATATATTATTAAAATAATATATTTAAATGAATTATTTTATCGTAAAAATGATAAAATATTAATTTTCAACAATTGTCATTTTAAAATTTTCTCCATCTATATCCACATAAAATCAATATTTTCCTCATCATATAAATCAATAATTAATTATTCACAAATAATATTACAGAATCACAAGATCGGGCAACCAAAGTGCCGCTCCTGTGAAAGAGGGGCTTTCCAATAAGGATCTCTCCTCATCGCAAGCAATTAGTGTGACCAAACCTCTCCTTAGATGTAACTTTCTAGACATTGCCAATAATGTTTTCTAATAATATTATTCAGATAATATGAATTATTGTCTGATAATGGAAAATACCGTAAATGACAATTTATCAAACAACAAAGAATATAAAATATTAATGCAAAGAATTATTGAATCAATAAAATAAAATATCGAATAAGAATTATCGTAAATAATTATCGAGTAGTGCCTTCACGTAAGAATCAATAATTGGTGCAATATCGTGTGCTACCGCTCAACAACGCCAGATAGTGTGTTTTAACCACCGGTATTCCAACAAGATAATTCAGAATAACTACGCCAAGTATTTATAAACAACTTATATTTGTCGCTTTCTTCATCCAATCGCTTTCCGCATGGGGCCCATAAAAGATCAAGGCTACTGTCATATTTAATATTCCCCTCGACAAAGCATTTAATATTCCACGACCAAACGAATATTCCCCGATAATAATGAATATTTTATCACCACTGCTTATTCAAATATTTATGATTTTACCCATAACTAACCACATTAATCAAATCCACCCTTACTATTTCAAAATAATAAATAAAGGAAATTCCTTTTATTTAAAAAATTTCGGTCTTTACAACCTCCCTCCTTATGAAATTTCGTCCTCGAATCGACGACGCACTGTGTTTTTCAAAAGATGAGAATACCTCGCTTTCATTTTCGCTTCCAACTCCCGTGTCATTTCCTCAATAAAGATGGTTTCTCCACAAAACTTTAACTTGTGGTATAACCTTCAGACGTAGGACATGCTTCTTTCCTATCCAAAATCTTGACAGTACCTCTTCATACGCTAAGTCTTCTATTATCTCGTCCGGCTCTAACTCAATGACGTGGTTCGGTCATTCCACATATTTACGTAACATCGATACGTGAAAAATGTTATGAACACGCCATACTTCAAGGTAGAAACGAGTCTATAGCCACGCCCTATTCGATCGAGAATTTTAAATGGATTAATAAATCAAGGTTTGAGCTTTCTCACCTCACCGATTCTCTCGCTTTTGAAATAACAACTTCGCACCTCCTTCTTCAAATTCATCACCCGTGTGTAGCTTCAATAAATTTTAACTTTATCGATTAAAGTCGATTATACTCAGATATCATCACGCGGGTAACTAGAGTTTTCATCTCCATCTCTATTATTTGTAAATTATTCAAATGAGTCTTTGACAATATCGCACTCAGATTTCAGATATACGATCTTCTACTCAACACGCCGCCTACCACGCTCGCTTTTCCAGATGGCACGGTCGTAACACGTAATAAATGAGTCTCCTCTCGAGTTCTTCAAGCTCTTCCCACATTCCTCGCTCCATTCGAATTTTGTATCTCTACGAGTCACCATAGAATGGAATAGCGATTCGAGAATATCCTTCAACGAATCTCCGATAATAACCAACTAAGCCTGTAAAGCTACGATTTCGATTACCGACTTAGGTTGTTCTCAATCGCGACTCATATCCCAACCTTGATAAGACGCTACAATGACACCTATCGCTTTACTATCGCATCGAATATGGTGTCCCCTACGAGAGTCCGGCTTTGCATTTCCACAAAGGAAGTCACCAGATAAAGGCTCAGTACCAAATTTATAGTTGAATTTTTAACTCCTCAAGTTCAATAGAGCCATTCGATATGAGATTTTAGAAATGAGTTTTGTACCGGTTCAAAGTCGATACAAAATTTAATATCGTGCTTTGGGAGTAAACCAAGAAATTCTTCAGAAATACGCCAGAAAAAATTAATAACAACAGAATATTATTCAAATCGACGTGTCTTTATTCAAATCCATAACACGGACTAAGAAAACTCGACATCCGTAATAAACGAATGACTTCATGGCTTGATATGAAAATGTTTGACTACAATGGTTTGATTGCTTGAATTCAATAACAAAGTTGCTTAGAATATGAAAACTAACAACCTTACAAAAGCAATCAATTTGGCATGATGAGTAGTTAACCTTAAAATCACATCAAAAGCAAATATCTCTATAGAAAATAAGGTTAATGTGTAATGTGATAGTGCCAACCCAATCAAGCAAGATTTCTAAACAACTGATGTAATGAAAGTTTCTCCCAACGAGAGTCTCCATAAATAGGTCAAAGTCTAATTTCTCCGTAGTCAAGTTCAAACGCTGAGCGCAAGCAAGAGAGATAAAAGAATGGGTAGAACCTGTATTCAGTAAGGTATAAACTTCGCAAGAATTTATAATTAACTAACCTGCTAACTTCGTCGTTTCTCGATTTTGACCGGCCACAACAAACGCCTTCCGTGAATCGCTGACTTTCGACTTTTCTCGACATCCTTTTCGAGTCACCATTCCTCACTGGATCGGTTTCGATATCGCATAACTCTCGAGCGATATGTCCTTCTTTTCCACAATTATAGCATACCTTAAACTGCTAGGCAGGCGCTTAATGATATGTCCTCTTCCCAAGATTTAGAACATACGACCGGTGGTCTTTCTCTCCCTTGAAACCAGCTTGCATCGGCGCGCCGAACTCTTCACATGGTCGTTGTTGAATCTCCTCTTTTAAAAATCTCCTCCCGACTCGCTTTTCTATTTTTTTATGGCCACGATTACCACCAGAGTGGTTACCGCTTTTGTCCGTATTCTTCTTTCTCCGCCGGTTATCGCTATTCGATGACCGCTATCTTCTGTGATGATCCTCGTTATGGTCCCTCATTGAACGTATCGCTATATCTCGCCTTCTAACAACCGAGCCCCGCTGACAACATCCGAATAGAGAGAAAATTTATGAGAAATGAGATATCGACGACGCCGGTTTCAAACCTCTCGTAAACATCCGCTACCATATGCGCTCTCATTCTCCACCAAATGAGGTGCAAACTCGATAACTCCGCTAACTTCGCCGCATCGAGACACCGCCATGTTATTCTCGCCCATTCTAATAAACTCCACTTCCTTCATACGACGAATACTTTCGTGGAAGTACTTGTCATTGAACTGCTTCAAAATGTCTCCCACGACATGTCGAAAAGCAAATTGATGGGTACGCTTCACGATTCCCACCAAGAATCGCCTCGCCACTTTAACATAAAAGTAGCGAATGGAACTTTCGTTCTCTCCGCATCCCAAGACATCGAATATCTTGGTAATTTGTTTGACCCACGCCTCCGCCTTTAATCGGATCCGCTTTCCCTGCACTTCGTGGTCCCAACTTTTCGAACGCGCTCACGTGACCACCCGTGAATTGCTATCATTTCCTCCTCAGATTTTGAACACGAAGTCTCCTCGTCTCGATTTTGCATGAACTGCAAAAAAGCTTCTAAACATCCCCTCGCTCATCATCTCGCTTCAAAGGTGTTGTTCATGAGGTACATTGCCACCACAGCACGCTCTCCTCGCTGGTAAGACAGCATCTCCACTGGCCTCATTTACTCCATCATAATATTCTCAACGACATTCTCAAATACCGCCATAAAAAACAAGGGTTAATTAAGGAAATCAATATATCACATAATATCCCTATATACCGACTAACTAACAAATAAGCTTAGTAGACACACTAGCAAGGATTTACTCGCCTCCCTCCTAGTTCTATTCCCCGATCTCCGCCAGAGATCATATCCCTAAGCTCGATACCAACCGCGACGCCCCCCAAATAGGTCCATTCCATCCAACCCATTCTCGAGTCGCCAAATACATGGTACGTAAATAACTACAACTTTATTATTACAACATATAAACTGTGAGTTTAAATACGATATTGCCATCTAGATAATATCCACACGCAAATAAATCCCCATCATAATTATTGATACATTATTTTACAAAATGGTGAGGACTACTAAACAACTCTCTCTAGAACCTTCATTCCATACCCCGACTAAGACTTCGCTACATTCTCGCCTCCCGAGAAGAAAAATGGAACAACAAGGAAAAGGGTGAGCTCAACTAGCCCAAGAAGAATATTACGACTAAGATAATATACAACAAATTATCGTTAGTCTTCAACAGGAAAAATCTAATAGAATACAATAGACAACAAATTTTAAATCAATATTCGCAGATGAAATAATAATTCATTAGAAGAGTTAAGTAGAGAATGCAAACTACTATCTTCTATATATGAATTTAAAAGTTCATCGTCGATATTTTATCCCCTCAGAACATCAATCAATATATATCTCGAATCAAATATTCATCTTTGCACTACAGTGCCAAAGATATTCATCACCGGGTCATGTTCATCTAAACACTGCTCATCTTTTCACTACGGCCAAAGATATTAATCACCTATCATGTTCATCTCAACACTGCTCATCTTTGCACTACGGCCAAAGATATTCATCAAGAAATCATTCATCTTCGCACTACAAAAGCAAGATATTCCATAATATCATCATTTAAGACCAAGATGATGAAAAATATTTTTAAAGAAACGAATCCAAAGGAAACAAAATGACAAGGATTAAGGATTAAGGATTCGTACTTTGTTTTATCCACGCCCAAAAATACCTCAAAAATAATCATAGGGTGTAAAATTCAAGAATGATCAAAACACGGATACAATCAAAGCTAGTATCCGTATTAGATATTTTGACTTAAAAGAAAAAATTTCATTTTTCTATGAATAAAGGCCGATATTCGTGAATAAGGTCAGATACGTGAATAAAGGCCGAGATACGTGAATAGTAACTCTCACACCAAAAGATAGAAATTCCACAAAAACATCTTCACGCTTCATTAATAAGACTCGTGAATAAGAATCGTGAATAAGAAACTCATGAATAAGAACTCGTGAATAAGAATCATGAATAAGAATCTCATGAATAAATAAACCCACATGAAAAAGTTCCAAATTTGATAAAAAGTTCCAACTAATATTTCAAAGATAATGATATTGAAGAAATAATATCATTTGAGAAGAAAATAACATCCCTTACCTCGAAAGACAAGATTTCTAAATAAACACCTGATATAAAGCTATGACTGAACTGAACTTGCAAGACCGTATAGCAATACTCAAAGTATACTCAAAATACTCACAAGAATACGCCGATAATATAGAGAGAGAAAACTTCAGCTTCGTGTGATTTTCAATTCTAACCTAAGACCCTATTTATAGAAATCGCTTAAACACCAAAAGCGTAAAATTGAATATAATAATATTATTTATAAACAAAATTCCTTAGCCCACCTTTTGAAATCTGATTTCAGCCATAGCACATGTTAAATGAGGTTCACAAACTCACCAAAAACGTTTTTCTCAAAATAATTAATTAAAACTCCCAAAATCAATTATTTCTAACTCCTAAACTTCAATAATTCATAATAAATAGCCCTTTTATCAGAAAATTCGAATCTCGCGAGTTTTTATAGGAAATTCAATTCTCTACAACTTTGCGTAAGAAAGTTTTTCCAAATTCCAAATGTAAATTGACCAAATCCACAAACTGGACGATTTTACAAGCTATAATCAAATTTCAAATAAGAAATGGGTCCACCGACACACAAAAAACATGTGTTAATCATTTAATGCCACAAAAATACTCTTCCTCCTCATATACTCATATATCCCACATTCATTATAAAATATCACCATTAATATATTATTAAAATAATATATTTAAATGAATTATTTTATCGTAAAATGATAAAATATTAATTTTCAACAATTGTCATTTTAAAAATTTTCTCCATCTATATCCACATAAAATCAATATTTTCCTCATCATATAAATCAATAATTAATTATTCACAAATAATATTACAGAATCACAAGATCGGGCAACCAGCCGCTCCTGTGAAAGAGGGGCTTCCAATAAGGATCTCTCCTCATCGGCGCAAGCAATTAGTGTGACCAAACCTCTCCTTAGATGTAACTTTCTAGACATCGCCAATAATGTTTTCTAATAATATTATTCAGATAATATGAATTATTGTCTCGATAATGGAAAATAATCGTAAATGACAATTTATCAAACAACAAAGAATATAAAATATTAATGCAAAGAATTATCAATCAATAAAATAAAATACCGAATAAGAATTATCGTAATAATTATCGAGTAGTGCCTTCACGTAAGAATCAATAATCGGTGCAATACATCGTGTGCTACCGCTCAACAACGCCAGATTAGTGTGTTTTAACCAATCGGTATTCCAACAAGATAATCTGTGAATAACTACGCCAAGCTATTTATAAACAACTTATATTTGTCGCTTTCTTCATCCAATCGCTTCAAGCATGGGGCCCATAAAAGATCGCAATACCGCATTTAATATTCCCGACAAAGATTTAATATTCCACGACCAAACGAATATTCCCGATATAATAATGAATATTTTATCACCACTTGCTTATTCAAATATTTATGCATTTTACCCATAACTAACCACATTAATCAAATCCAATTACTTTCATTAATTAAAATTCCATTTAAAAAATTTTAAACTCTTTTAATTAAATGGGTAATCTTATATATTTAATTTAATCTATGGTGATAGAATATTAAATTAAATAACTTTTTTATATAATGCAAATTAGAAACTCCTTTCTAATTTCATTCTCGCTTTTAACCAAGGACTACTGGGTTGTCATTTATCGAATCACATAGACATTTCTCTTCTTTAATAGAAGTGGTAGATTCTTTATCGATCATACATTATTTCCATGTACAACTTATTATACCCAAGCATATCCTTTGATATACCCTAAGGGTCTAAAGGAATAAGTCAAAGTATAATTCATCATACACAAGATACTATGATGATCTCAAGTCCAAGGATCACTTGTACTACTATCACTACAGAATTCCTATTAACAGCAAGTAAAACTCCATTAGGTATTCCTTAATGAGCCAATGCTCAAAGGAACTTATTCTCTAATAAGCACCTACATACTTGTTTTTAGTGTTCCACAAATGATCATGAGATCAATCATCCTCATCCAATGAGCAAGTTAACGATGTATCAATCTATCCTGGATTCACTAATCCCTAATTTAGTAATCCAATGATTGGGAACTATTTTAGTTTTAAGCTTTCTAAGAATTTAGATCTCATTAGAATGATCATCATCATTATTCTAAAAGCATTGCTTAAAACTATGGGTTTATCACATATTATAAAACAAAGATCATGTAGATAAATTAAAAGCCTTTAATAAATTAATATTTTTATTAATAAATGAATAAGATTGTTACAAAGTATATACTTTATCATCAAACATGATCGGCTTTGTGTGCATATTACTATCAATCTCCCACTTGCACTAAAGCCAATCGCCATTGTATCTTATACTCTTCTTCTCTAAGTGACGATTATCCTCGCCGTTGGATAAGCTTTAGTTAATGGATATGTAATGTTGTTCTTGAGAGTCCACCATCTCTATAGTGATTTCCCATCTTTCAATGATTCTTATAATCAAATGAAAGTGCCACAACACATGTTTAGATCCAAGATGAGACTTAGAACTATTCCTAGTTCTCAGAATGAACTTTTAATCCAAACAATCAACTTGCGCAGCTTTCATTTATAGCTATATACTTTGTCTTTATCACTAAACCAAAGAACTCTTTTTCATTTGGAACCTTTCCAATTCACTGCACCAATTGCTCAAGATAACGCTTTTACCTTAAAGTGGATTTTCTCATCATCTTGTCTGTCTCTGAAAAACTTGAGTCTGTTAAGCCCTCTAGTTTTAATTAAGACCCACCATGAATATGATCACATCCTTAGTGCCGGTTAAGCACTTTAAGATGTTTTTCACTGACTCATAGTGAATTTCTCCATAATATGACTAATCAACATCAGGTCTCGTACATTTCATTGTATGCATGATTGTCACTCATGCGACCTCTCTTTTCAGGAGTCTGTGGGGACTATTAAGAGAGATACACTCCATAGCTCATTGACATGAGACATCTCTTGGAGTTTGCCATGCTAAACGACTTTAGCATCAAATGAATATACGTTCCTTGGGTTAAGTCGAGCATCCTCTTAAATCTATCTATATAAATTTATATCCCCAATTAAGATACTCTTCCAAATCATTCATGGAGGAATGTTTAGACAACTTTATCTTTACTGATTGTAGCATTGGTATGTCATTCCTTATCCGTAGTATATCAATATATAGTACTAGGAATGTCACGATGCTCCCAATCGACCCTTTTTACACACACTTAGGTTCATTCTTATTTTGATAAAATCAAACTCTTTTGATCGCTTCATCAAAACGAATGTTCCATATTTGAGAAACTTGCTTCAATCCATTTCTCTCGAGTGTCTACAACACTTACCTCATCGTATGTAATCGGATCATCATCTTCTATGATGTGTACCTCATCATCATCATCATCATCATCATCATTTATGATGAATCCATACCTCCTGTGTATCTTCTAAGACTATTCCGATTTACGATCTGGGCCAGGTATAATAGGTCTATCTACAGTGTTCTCTTATTCGACTTATAGTATTTTGTGGTTCTTGAACTCTTCAAGATCTATTATCCTCCCACTAGCCCCTTTTAATGATAAACACCTTTTTCTTGTAAGGCGCGTGTTTCGTAATAAACACCTTTTGCTAAGTAGAATTATAGAACATATACCCTAAACTTACTTTAGGATGTCCCACAAATCAGACATGTCAAATCTTGTCCCAAGCTTATCCTTCTGAAACCTTTTCACATAAGTTGACAACCCTTATCTTAATATACTTAAGATTAGGAATCCTCCCCGTCCATAACTTTTATGGAGTCTTCAAATGGATTTTTGAGGTTACCTTTTCGTAGATATGCACCCATTTCTAGGACATGATCCTGTAAGGATACCGAATGCTCAGAAAAATCATTTTGGACCGCATCCATGTTCAACAAGGTATGATTTTTCCTTTCGTATACATCAATCAATTATTACGTATCGAGAGGTGTCCATTATGAGAAAAATCATTTGAGATGATCTAGAAACTTATCGCACAAGTATTTATTCCTCGATCTAATCAAAGAATCTTAATACTTTGCCAATTTGTTTCACTTCTCAATTCTTTGAACCTTTCAAATAATCCACACTTGTATTTCAACAAATACACACATTCAACTCTTTGAATGATCATCTCCTTTTCTTATACTAGTTTGTTCAATTTACAAAATAATTTTTCAAGTAAGTCAAGTATACAAAATCCATTAAGTAATCTTTCGCTTATATACTGAAACATTATTATTATAAATAGAACAACAATTGTTCTTAATTATAATACCAAAAATTTTATCATCTAACAATAAAATGGAAATAATATTTCTAACAAGAATTGGAATACAATAACAACTTATCGACTTAATAGATTTTCCCGTAGGCATTGCTAAACTATAAGTTTCTATGGCTAATGCAAAGAACCTTTGCTTCATTTTCCACAATAGGATTACTTATATTTGTTTAGCTTTCTACTTTGCTTGGTCCCTTCAAAAATCTATATTTATGATAACCAAAGCTCGGTATCCAATACCCAAGTAGAACCTCGACTTAAAGAAAAATTTATTTCAATCATGAACAAAAAGCGATTTATAACCAAAACTTCACTAAGCTTCTTTGTTAGCCTCTCGCAAGATGCTTCTCGCAGCTTTCTTTCCAATGTCCAAATGCTTATAGCAAAGGAAGCAAACTCTTTGCTATCCATATCGCTTTTGTTCTTATTATCCTTTGTTTATTCCTTTCTATATACCTTCTTTGAATCGCTCTTCTTTTCGTAAGATCCTTTGGCCCCTACCAAGAAGACTTGATCTTTCTTGGTTGAAAGTGACTCTCAACATTTTCAATATGTTAAGCAAATCAAATGGTGATTGATTTCTAGCTTGTTCATATGAAAAATTCACAACAATTGTGAAAGGAGTCCGGAGTGAATGCAAGATCAAATCTCGCTCAACTCTCCATCCATGACAAAACCAAATATCCTAATCGATCAATCAAATTGATTATGTTAAGAACTTTTTGTCTGCATTTATAGTGCCATTGGTCATTCTAGATCTAAGAGCTCCTTAGATATCTCGATATCTATCACCCCACTTTCCTCACCATCAACTACTTGATGTGTGAATATAGTAGAGAGCATCCATAGTTTCATCGACGTCAAGCTCAGACTCATGGATGCGAGCATGATGCATCGAGCCAATCAGGCATCATCTTGCCACTTTCTAAAAGTAGCAATCTCTTCCTCGAGGCATTGTCTCGCAACCATTGCGAGGATAGGCGATATGACATAAGATAGCTTTTCAAATGCATGAGAACTATTCTCAAATTCCTTAACCAATCCGCTTAATTCTTGCCCGTTAATTTAGCATCTAATATGCTTCGCAGTTGATAGTAATTTTAGACATTGTAAAATTCTCAGAAATGAATTTGTAATTAACTATATTTTAACATACATTCTTTTATTAATTACCAAAATAAATTAGGTCTTGTTTTAAATTGGTATCTCCCACTATTTTCTTCAAACTATATTACCTCACTATATATAGTTCTTGGAAAAATCTAATTAAAGATTTGCTAGTGAGAATAAGGATCCCATTTCAAATGTATATAGCCTTGTGGTGACACAACAAACTATATATAAATAAATAGGTAGACAACTCTTTGTCAATTACATCAACTATGCAACTCCTTGTATTTTGCCTCTTAGATTATTTTGATCAAGTGGTGGCACATCCGAATCAAAATTATCCAAGTTAAGTCCAAGTTAACTCCATATATTCAAAAAGAAAAATATCATCCTTGTGGTACACAACAAAACAATATTGTTCAATTTTCTTTATAAGCATCAAATGTGATAAATTAACATTTTAAATACTTAATACTTGCCTTTGTGGTGACACAACAAACTCATATTAAATATTTAATACTCTATTAATTTTATCATGCTAGAAGGCTGACGCTCGATATTCCAAATATCTTTGAACGCTTAGGACTTAATATAAAAAATTGAGGGTTTTGTTATTAATTTGTCTCATCTTGTTTAGCGCATTTACATATATATATAAAAATACGTCGTATATTAATGAACATGCGAAGCATGTTTGCATAATATATAATATATATAGTATAAGCATGCACATATAGAATACTATATTCTACTTTCTGGATTGATTATGGACTTTTATTCTATTTTGGTTCACTAGAGCCACCAAGTGAACCAAAAGGTCAAACCCTAGGGGTGCAAGAAATAATATTTAAATATAACTATTACATTTAAACCCTGGCTCCATTACAAACAGTGTCTTCAAGCGCTCCTTGCTCCTTTGATCTCCAATTTTTCAAAATTAATTCTAACTATTCCTATTACAAAACTATTTAAAATAAATAGAAACCTTGATCGCTAAATAAGGGAAGTACATAGGAGGAGATAGAATTTACATTAAGAAAAATTAGAGAAGACGAGGTACGCAGACCCCATTTAATAAAACCCATACATTCATGCATCCAACTAAAATAAAATCCAATCACATCGGGTCAATAGTCCATAATCAATCCCATTTATTATCATACACATCATCATATGTATCAATAAATAACATTCATTTTATGAGTAATAAACATTTAATATATATATTGATATCATTTAATGGGCAAATTTAGTTAAGTATAAAATCTAATTTTGAATCAAAATAAACTCCTTTATTTTAATCCAAATTTAAATCAAAATAAAATTATTTTATTTTAATTTATCTAATTTTGAATAAAATAAACTATTTTATTTTAATCAAAAATTTTAATCAAAATAAACTCCTTTATTTTAATTAATTATGGAATCCAATTCCATGTAAAAAAAATTATTAAAAGAAACACTTAATTCTTTTTCCTATTCACAAATAAACTCCTTTATTTTGAATAATATGAAACCTTATTTCATATCTAAATAAACTCCTTTATTTAAGGAAATTAGGATTCTCTTTCCTATTCACAAATAAACTCCTTTATTTTGAATAATATTAAATCTTATTTCATATCTAAATAAACTCCTTTATTTAAGAAATATGAAATCCAATTTCAACTCCAATTAGTTATCATGGAATCCAATTCCAACTCTAATTAGTTATCATGAAATTTAATTTTAAAATTAAAATAAACTTTTTATTTTAAGATTAAAATAAACTTTTATTTTAATATTAAAATAATTTTTATTTTAATTATAAAATAATTAAGAATAATATATATATATATATATATATATATACTTGTAACAATCTTATTCATTTATTAATAAAAAGTATTAATTTATTAAAGGCTTTTAATTATCTACATGATCTTTTTTTATAATATGTGATAAACCCACGCTTTAAGCAATGCTTTTAAAATAATGATGATGATCATTCTAATGAGATCTAAATTATTTTAAATCATGAACAAATTTGTATTTGTAAACCAAAACTTCACTAAGCTTCTTTGGTTAGCCTCTCTAGATGCTTCTTTGCGCTTTCTTTCCAAAGTGTCCAAAGTTATTGTAGTGGAAGCAAACTCATTTCTTTATCCATATCGCTTTATTCTTATTATCCTTTGTTTATGCCTTTCTATTTACCTTCTTTGAATCGTTCTTCTTTTGGAGGAAGATCCTTTTGGCCCCTATCGGTAAGACATGGTCTTTCTTGGTTGGAAAGTGACTCTCATCATTTTTCAACATGTTAAGCAAATCAACGGTTTATATCTAGCTTGTTTATATGAAAAATTCACAACAATTGTGAAAGGAGTGCAGGAGTGAGTGCAAGATCAAATCTTGGCTCAACTCTCCATCCATGACAAAGCGGTTGTCTAATTGATCAATCAAATTGATTATGTTAAGAACTTTTTCTGCATCTTATAGTGCCATTGGCCATTCTAGATCGGAAGAGCTCCTTAGATATGTCGATATCTATCAGTCCTACTTTCCTCACCATCAACTACTTGATGTGCGGGGAATATAGTAGGAGCATCCATAGTTTCATCTTGACGCTGAAGCTCAAGTATCATGGATGCGAGCATGATGCGTCGAGCCAATCAGTGCATCATCTTGCCACTTTCTAAAAGTAGCAATCTCTTCCTCGAGGCATTATGCGCAACCATTGCGAGGATAGGCGTATTAAGGACATAAGATAGCTTTTCAACCATGAGAACTATTCTCAAATTCCTTAACCAATCTGCTTAATACGGTTTGGTTAAATAACATCTAATATATTTCGCATTGATAGTAATTTAGACATTGTAAAATTCTCGTAAATGAATTTATAATTAACAACATTTTAACATACATTCTTTTATTAATTACCAAAATAATTTAGGTCTTGTTTTAAATTGGTATCTCCCACTATTTTCTTCAAAACTATATTACCTCACTTATATAGTTCGGCAAAAATCTAATTAAAGATTTGCTAGTGAGAATAAGGATCCCATTTCAAATGTATATAGCCTTGTGGTGACACAACAAACTATATATAAATAAATAGGTAGACAACTTTTGTCAATTACATCAACTATGCAACTCCTTTTCTTTTGCCTCTTAGATTATTTTGATCAAGTGGTGGCACATCCGAATCAAAATTATCCAAGTTAAGTCCCACCTAGCACTCCATATATTCCAAAAAGAAAAATATCATCCTTGTGGTGACACAACAAAACAATATTGTTCAATTTTTTTATAAGCATCAAATGTGATAAATTAACATCTTAAATACTTAATACTTGCCTTGTGGTGACACAACAAACTCATATTAAATATTTAATACTCTATTAATTTTATCATGCTGTAGAAGGCTGACGCTCGATATTCCAAATATCTTTGAACGCTTAGGACTTAATATAAAAATTGAGGGTTTGTTATTAATTTGTCTCATCTTGTTTAGCGTGCATTTACATATATATATAAAATACGCGTCGTATTAATGAACATGCTAAGCATATTTGCATAATATATAATATATATAGTATAAGCATGCATATATAGAATACTATATTCTACCCGGATTGATTATGGACTTTTATTCTAGTTTGGTTCACTAGAGCCACCAAGTGAACCAAAAGGTCAAAAACCCTAGGGGTGCAAGAAATAATATTTAAATATAACTATTACATTTAAACCCGGGCTCCATTACAAACGGGTCTTCAAGCGCTCTTTTGCTCCTTGATCTCTAATTCTTCAAAATTAATTCTAACTATTCCTATTACATAACTATTTTAAAATAAATAGAAACCTTGATCGCTAGTCAATCAAGGGAAGTACATAGGAGGAGTTAGAATTTACATTAAGAAAAAAAAATTAGAGAAGGCGAGTAGGTACGCAGACCCCATTTAACAAAAACCCATACATTCATGCATCCAACTAAAATAAAATCCAATCACATCGGTCAATAGTCCATAATCAATCCCATTTATTATCATACACATCATCATATGCATCAATAAATAATATTCATCTTATGAATAATAAACATTTAATATATATATTGATATCATTTAATGGGCAAATTTAGTTAGTATAAAATCTAATTTTGAATCAAAATAAACTCCTTTATTTTAATCCAAATTTAAATCAAAATAAAACTATTTTATTTTAATTTATCCAATTTTGAATAAAATAAACTATTTTATTTTAATCAAAATTTTTAATCAAAATAAACTCCTTTATTTTAATTAATTATGGAATCCAATTCCATGTAAAAAAAAATAACTCCTTTATTAAAGGAGACACTTGATTCTCTTTCCTATTCACAAATAAACTCCTTTATTTTGAATAATATGAAATCTTATTTCATATCTAAATAAACTCCTTTATTTAAGGAAAGACCGATTCTTTTTCCTATTCACAAATAAACCTTTTATTTTGAATAATATGAAATCTAATTTCATATCAAAATAAACTCCTTTATTTAAGGAAAAATAGAATTCAATTTCAACTCCAATTAGTTATCATGGAATCCAATTCCAACTCTAATTAGTTAGCAAGAAATTTAATTTTAAAATTAAAATAAATCTTTTTATTTTAATTATAAAATTATTAAAATTATTATATATATATAATTAATATTACGGTAATATATATTATATATATAATATATATAATAATCATCCTGGGCCACGTTGGAATCATCACCCACGCATGGACACAGTAAAATAAAACATGCACGTGTTGTATAGATTCTGGATTGAGAAGTCCTTGAATTGAGTAACCGTGACATGATCACCTTCATAGCAGAAGCATGTGGCTCAATGTGTGCCTATAGCAAATATTTGGGCCTAGCGAATTGGGAGAATATTTTTTTTTTAAAAAATTTTATACAATAAAATTATGCCCAATTAAATTGTTCTAAACACATATCAATATACATATCAAATTAAAAAAATTAATAATTTGCATAAAGGTTTGGCTCTGATGCCACTGTCAGGTTTGTAATATTCAAGAACGCAATCAAATTGCAAAAATAAGCGGAAACGTGTAAAAATCAGAGTTTAAAAGAATGTATGTTAAAATGTTGTTAATTACAAATTCATTTACAGAATTTTACAATGTCTAAATTACTATCACTGCTAAACATATTAGATGTTATTTAACCAAACCAGATTAAGCAGATTGGTTAAGGAATTTGAGAATAGTTCTCATAAATGAAAAGCTATCTTATGTCCTTAATACGCCTATCCTCGCAATGGTTGCGCGCATAATGCCTCGAGGAAGAGATCGCTACTTTTAGAAAGTGGCAAGATGATGCACACTGCTCAATGCATCATGCTCGCATCCACGAGTAACAAGCTTCAGCCACAAAGATGAAACTATGGATGCTCCTACTATATTCCCGCACATCAAGTAGTTGATGGTGAGGAAAGTAGGACCGATAGATATCGAGATATCTAAGGAGCTCTTCCGATCTAGAATGGCCAATGGCACTATAAAGATGCATAAAAAGTTCTTAACATAATCAATTTGATTGATCAATTAGGACAACCGCTTTTGTCGGATGGAGAGTTGAGCCAAGATTTGATCTCGCACTCACTCCCCGACTCCTTTCACAATTGTTGTGAATTTTTCATATAAACAAGCTAGATATCGCCTTCGTTGATTTGCTTAACATGTTGAAAAATGATGAGAGTCACTTTCCAACCAAGAAAGACCATGTCTTACCGATAGGGGCCAAAGGATCTTCCGAAAAGAAGAAATGATTCAAAGAAGGTAAATAGAAAGGCATAAACAAAGGATAATAAGAATAAAATCGATACGGATAGCAAATGAGTTTGCTTCCACTACAATAAGCCCGGACACTAGAAAGAAACTCAAGAAGAAGCATCTTGCAGGCTAGGCTAACCAAAGAAGCTTAGTGAAGTTTTGGTTACAAATACAAATTTGTTCATGATTTAAAATAATTTTTTCTTTAAGTCAAGGTTCTACTTGGGTATTGGATACCGACTTTGGTTATCATAAATATAGATTTATGAAGGGACCAAGCAGAAGTAGAAAGTTAAACAAATATAAGTAATCCTATGTGTGGGAAATGTAACAAAGGTTGCCATATTAGCCATAGAAACTTATAGTTTAGCAATGCCTACGGGAAAATCTATTAAGTCAATAAGTTGTTATTGTATTCCAGTTCTTGTTAAAAATATTATTTCCATTTTATTGTTGGACAATGAAATCCTTGGTATTATAATTAAGAACAATTGTAGTTCTATTTATAATAATAATGTTTTGTATAGAACTGGAATATTACTTAATAAATTTTGTATACTTGACTTACATGAAAATAATTTTGCATATTGAACAAATTAGTATAAGAAAAGGAGATGATCATTCAAAGAGTTGAATGTGTGTATTTGCTAAAATACAAGTGTGAATTATTTGAAAGGTTCAAAGAATTCAGAAGTGAAACAAATTGGCAATGTATTAAGATTCTTTGATTAGATCAAGGAATAAATACTTGTGCAATAAGTTTCTAGATCATCTCAAATGGTTTTCTCATAATGGACACCTCCTGATACGCAATAATTGATTGATGTATCTGAATGGAAAAATCGTACCTTGTTGGACATGGTGCGGTCCATAATGATTTTACCGACATTCCAGTATCCTTCTAGGGTCATGTCCTAGAAATGGCTGCATATCTACGGAAAAGGTAACCTCAAAATCCAGCCCCAAGACTCCATAAAAGTTATGGACAGGGAGGATTCCTAATCTTAAGTTTGTTAAGATAAGGGGTTCCAACTTATGTGAAAAGGTTTCAAAAGGATAAGCTTGGGACAAGATTTGACAAGTGTCGATTTGTGGGACATCCTAAAGTAAGTTTAGGGTATATGTTCTATAATTCTACTTAGCAAAAGGTGTTTGTTGTAAAACACACTGCCTTCTAAGATAAAGGTGTTTATCATTGAAGGGGCTAGTGGGAGGATAATAGATCTTGAAGAGTTCAACAACCACAAAACACTATAAGTCAAATAAGAAGAACCTATAGATAGAATGTTGTACCACAAACCGAATTATAAATGCGAATAGTACCAAAGATACCTAGGAGGTATGGATTCATCATAGATGATGATGATGAGGTACACATCATAGAAGATGATGATCCAGTTACATACGATGAGGTAAGAGTTCTAGTGTGTACAAAAGGGATAGTGGGAGCGCCGTGACATTCCTAATATTATATGTTGATATACTACGGATGAGGAATGACATACTAAAGCTACAATCAATAATGAAAAAGTTGTCTAAACATTCCTCCATGAATGCTTTGGGAAGAGTATCTTAATTGGGGATAAAATCTATATAGATAGATACAAGAGGATGCTCGACTTAACCCAAGGAACGTATATTCATTTGATGCTAAAGTCGTTTAGCATGGCAAACTCCAAGAGATGTCTCATGTCGATGAGCTATGGAGTGTATCTCTTTAATAGTCCCCACGGACTCTCGAAAAGAGAGGTCGCATGGAGTGACAATCATGTATGCAATGAAATGTACGAGACCGATGTTGATCGGTCGTATATTATGGAGAAGTTCACTATGAGTCGGTGAAAAACATCTTAAAGTGCTTAACCGACACTAAGGATGTGATCATATTCATGGTGGGTCTAAATTAAAACTAGAGGGCTTAACAGACTCAAGTTTTTCGAGACGCACCAAGATGACGTAAAATCCACTTTAAGGTAAAGCGTTATCTCTTGAATAATTGGTGCGTTGAATTGAAAGGTTCCAAACAATGAAAGAGTTCTTTGGTTTAATGATAAAGACAAAGTATATAGCTATAAATGATGCTTTAAGAGTTGATTGTTTGAATTAAAGTTCATTACGAAACTAGGAATAGTTCTTAAGTCTCATCTTGGATCTAAACATGTGTTGTGGCACTTTCATTTGATTATTAGAATCATTGAAAGATGGGAAATCACTATAGAGATAGTGGACTCTCATGAGCAACATTACATATCCATTAACTAAAGCTTATCCAATGACAGGATAATCGCCACTTTAGAGAAGAAGAGTATGAGATACCATGACGATTGGCTTTAGTGCAAGTGGGAGATTGAAAGTAGTATGCACACAAGCCAATCATGTTTGATGATAAAGCATATACTTTGTAATAATCTTATTCATTTATTAATAAAAGTATTAATTTATTAAAGGCTTTTAATTATCTACATGATCTTTGTTTTTATAATATGTGATAAACCCATAGTTTTAAGCAATGCTTTTAGAATAATGATGATGATCATTCTAATGATATCTAAATTCTTATAAAGCTTAAAACTAAAATAGTTTCCAATTGTTGGATTACTAAATTGGGGATTAGTAAATCTGGATAGATTGGTACATACGTTGCTTGCTTCATTGGATGAGGATGATTGATCTCATGATCATTTGTGTGGAACACTAAAGCAAGTATGTAGGTGCTTATTAGAGAATAAGTTCAATTTGAACGTTGGCTCGCTAAGGAATACCTAATGGAGTTTTACTTGCTTTGTCAATAGAAATTCTGTAGTGATAGTAGTATAAGTAATCCTTGGACTTGAGATCATCATAGTGTCTTGTGTATGATGAGTTATACTTTGACTTATTCCTTAAGACCCTTAGGGTATATCAAAGGTATGCTTGGGTATAACAAGTTGTACATGGAGATAATATATGATTAATAAAGAATCTACCACTTCTAATAAAAGAAGAGAAGTGTCTATGTGATTCGATAAATGACAACCCAAGAGTCCTTCACATATGAGAATGAAATTAGAAAGGAGTTTCTAATTTGCATTATTTAGTGTTGTGCATTTAAGGATCGAAATACATATAATTAAATAAAATAAGACTTGACAATAATTCCATGTCTTATATTTAATTGGGACATTGTATGGTGGAAGGATTGAATTGTGCGGTAACTATTTACTCAAAGGTTCTTTTATGATTAATGTTGAAATCTATATTATCTCGGAAAGTCGTTGATCGCTAGGAGGCTTGTTCCTATTGTAGAATAAATATTATTTATTTAAATAAATTAATTATTTAATTTATTTATTTAAATAAGATTAGAATTGTTCTAATTGATTTATTCACAACCTAGGTTTAATATGGAGAACCTAAAGGGTCACACCATAAAAGGAAGAATAATTATTTAAGAAGTTAATGGCATAATCGTAATAATATGTTATGTATATTTAATTTAATCTATGGTGATAGAATAAATTAAATAGCTTAATATTTATTATTTAATATTTTAGAAATATTAAATATAAATTAATAAGAGGAGTCTTATTAATATTATTACAATTATTATTATTTTAATTTCTAAAAGAGTTTAGAAATTAATTTAATATAAGTACTCTCATTTATTCCTAATAGGATTAAGAGGGAAAATTAATTAAAGGAGTTTAATTAATTATCCCTAATAAGATTAGGGAGCCCATTTAATTAAAAGAGTTTAATTAAAAATACCTTATTTTAATAGGGTTACTTGATATCTTTATAAGAGGAGTCTTATATCAGATATCAGATATACGTAATTCCAATTGTTGGAAAGTACGCTCTTTTTCTATAGAGATAGAAAAACTAGGGTTTAGCCAACCACCCATTTTCTTGAATCTTTATTTTTTCTTGGTGGATCACCTCTAGAGGCCAAACACTTGGGTGGCTAACGTTGATCAAAGGAAGGAACCACACCCGGTGGATTCAAGTTGAACGCGAAAAGGATTGGAGGTGAACTTGTACCTGAGGGTATTATTCTTATTCGTTATCTTTTTCGTTTAATTAATAATTGTGCGTAAAGGGTGATTCGGGTATATGGTTTGTAAAAATTTTAAACTCTGATTTTTACACGTTTCCGCTTATTAATATTATTATAATTATTATTATTATTTTAATTTCTAAAAGAGTTTAGAAATTAATTTAATATAAGTACTCTCATTTATTCCTAATAGGATTAGGAGGGAAAATTAGTTAAAGGAGTTTAATTAATTATCCCTAATAAGATTAGGGAGCCCATTTAATTAAAAGAGTTTAATTAAATAATACCTTATTTTATTAAATAAGGTTACCTCGATATCTTTATAAGAGGAGTCTTATATCGGATATCAAAATATACATAATTCCTAGAGTTGAGAAAGACGCCTCCTTTTTCTATACAGATAGGAAAAACTAGGGTTTGAGCCAATACCCCTTCTTCTTGAAAATTTTTCTTCCTTGGTGGATCACCTCTAGAGGCCAAACACATGGGTGGCTAACGTTGATCAAAGGAAGGAACCAAACCCGGTGGATTCAAGTTGAACGCGAAAAGGATTGGAGGTGAACTTGTACTTAAGGAAGCTTCGGATCTTCAAGGTATGTTTTTTATTCATCTTTTTCGTTTAATTAATAATTGTGCATAAAGGGTGATCCGGGTATATGGTTTGTAAAATTTTTAAACTCTGATTTTTATACGTTTCCGCTTATTTATGCAATTTGATTGCGTTCTTGAATATTACAAACCTAACAAACCCGACTTTGAAAGTGTCAAAAGTGCACCTCATTAGAATGAATATGATAGTAATCTTCTCGTTCTTCTTTGGGGTCTTAAAATATTTGCTGCTGTATTTTATATGGCATTGTAATAATTTGAGTTTAGATACTATCTATGAGACAATATCAGATTAAAACTCACGATTAATCGTGGTCGATTCTATCTGACGAGTTCAACGATTAATATAAATGAAGTTTGTATTTGATTTTTATAGTGTGATATCTGGCGACTCAGAATGGGTCGTGTGGACTTATTTTGGGGGCGTCACATACTATACTATAATTAATTTTTTCACATGTTTAGAACTATTGAGTCACACGATTTACTATTGATTCACATGATTTACTATTAGGGGAGGTGGTGCAAGTTTGATAATACTTGCAGGACTAAATTTAAAATAAAGAAAAAGAGGAAGATATTATACTATAATATTTCGAGCCCCAAAATGTGCAATTATTGAAACTATTTTTTTCCTATAAATAGAAGCTCATTCCTTCATTATTTTTCACCAATTCACTAAAGCTATACAGCAATAAGCCCAATTTTCGGTATCAACTCGTTTTTAACTTGCGGAATGTAAAGTTGTTGAGAAGAATTACCAGATGATACCATTTCTGTCTCTTCTACACAATGTTGCATTCTGCAAACCCAACAAGTATACAACTTAGAATCAAAATCAAGCATATATCAGAAATATATATATATATATATATATATATATATACATACATATATGATTTTTAAAAAACACACACACAAGTAATAATCTTGAGGAACGAACACTAGCCTCTGCCAAAGCAATTTGTACTAGTGTTCATGTCATTGCCACAAATGCAAGCAAAAGACTCCTTCAAAACCAGCAATCAGTTAATTTTCATTTGAGATAACCCAATTGAAAATTAACTATTAACCCACAAAGTGCTAACCTTATAGTCGATCAATTAAATTCTATTGACAGAACCCAGGTGAAAATTCACTACTAACCATAAAGTTTAACATGATCTACCTAATATAACAATAGTAGTTTATAATATGTTGGGAGAATGCATAGCATGATTTGATGTTTTAATGAATATGCTCATGATTATTTGTAAGGTCCTTTAATGAATATATGTACAAGGACTTAGTGATAGATCAAAGTTGTTAGGTTGATCTAAGCTTTCAACGTGTACCATTCTGTTTGGAATGAATCAATAGAAAGATCAAAACTGTTAGGTTGATCTTAAGATGTAATAGATTAGTCTTGAAGAAATCGTAGTGCATTAATCTGATCAACTTTGCAGAAGTCAGGGCAAAAATCGTAGAGTCAAAAGATCATAATGTGCCTACCTTGAAGGGGACTCTTCGGATATCGTAGAGTGGTCCCAACGTTTGCCGAACAAACTTCACGATCGTAGTATGATGAAGGAAACATGAAGTATACAAGTCAACGGTCGTAGTGTACTCTCAGGAACGAAGAGCTAACATCACGAGCAAGTCAAGATCATAGTTTGCGAAGGCCGAAGGGAAATCGTAGTGTTCACGACTGATAGCATCGTAGTATGCAAAGTCATCAAGACACTACGACCTGAATCGTAGAATACCACGATCCAAATCGTAGAGCACCATCTGTCTTGTATCAGAAAACGACGAGCCTCGAGATCTGTGCAAAGGGAGATCTTAACAAATGAAGAATGGATTCTAGACGTTGCAGTACTCATCAGTCCCAAGAATAAGAAATATCCTTAGTATGGAACAAAGAAGCGTGTTGTAGAAGTCAAGGATAGTACCATGGTAAAAAGGGACAAAAACACATTTTCAGGTGTTAGGTGAGAAGCGATTGCAGTGTCGATGAGCGAAATCTGAAATTGACAAAGAGAGGAAAAGAAATGTCTCCATCAAAGTTCAGAAAGTTCAGAAGCATTTAAGGCCTCAACAGATGGATCCAACGTTCAGTTTTCAACATCATATTTATACAGATCAGACAGATGAGAAGAGTTAAGCAAGCATAAACATACAACGTGAAGAACCCTCTAAGGCTCAACTCTACGAATCTGAGATATTACAAAGCTTGCTCAACTACTCAGTTCCTTTGAACCAGTGCTTACATAGCAACTGAGTAGCAACCATCAAGAACTCAACAACTCAACCAACTGAAGAAAAAGTACCAAGTCTGCTGGACTTGAAGAGTTCATACGGAACTATAAGAAAGCCAAGTCTGCTAGACTTGAAAAGTTCAAGAGTGAATCAAGTTCCTGAGCACTGGCATGGTGCAAAGAATCTGTGTGATTCAGAAGTTGTAAAAGACATCCTTAGTGGATATCCTACTCGTTGAGTAGAAGAGTGGACTAGGAGCTTTAAGTGCTCCAAACCACTTAAAAACGACTGTGTCTCTTATATTCATGTTATAACTGCCATAACTACTATATCTGCGATAACTGCCTCACACTCACTCACAACACCATTGCTTGGTTAAGAAGATTAAAACAAATACTAATTCCGCTAAGTTTTAATCACTATCAAAGAACAAAGTTAAAACGAAAAGATTTTTAAATATCTATTCAACCCCCCCTTCTAGATAACTATTGTGCCAACTAGGACCTAACAATTGGTATCAGAGCAGGTTCTATTTTATAGCTTACACGCTTTAATAGATCCAATGGCACTCGTACCAAGCGAATCTAGGACCGGGGGAGGCAGCAAGCCACCAATGTGCAACAAGGACAAATTTTCTAACTAAAAAGTCAGGATGCAAGCTTACATGGACTCAATAGATGAAGATCTATTTTAGACTGTTCTTAATGGGCCCTATGTACCAACAAAGCTTGCACTAACCATTGACGATCCAAACAGAGTTCAACTCAAAGTTAAAGAAGAATGGACAGACATAGAGAAAAGAGCTGTCCAACTTGAAAAAAAGGCGAAGAATATCCTGTTCCAATCCTTAGAGGATGATCTGTTTGAAAACGTTGTAAATAGCTAAATAGCTAAGGAAGTTTGGGAAGCACTGCTGATCATGCACGAAGGAACTCAAGAAGTCAGAGAGAACAAAGCGGTCTCTCGACACGCTAAGATGAAAATGTTCACTCAAATGCGCAAGGAGAAAACGTGACTGCAACCTATGAAAGATTCAACGCTCTGCTCAACTCTCTACGAGCGTATGGGAAGATCTATCCTAACAAGGATCTAACCATAAAGTTCATGAGAGTCCTATCGAGCAAGTGGGATGCAAAGACCACTTGCAATAAGAGAGTCAAAGAATCTTAATGAGATGACAGTTCAACAACTATATGGAAATCTCGACCTACTGAAACTGGAGTCGACCCGGCGTCTTTGACCGTAGATCTCAAGGAAGAAGAAAAGACAAGGGTGTTGCTCTCAAAGCAAATGAAAGTGCATCAAAAGTCATCACTAAGACTGACTCTGATGATGATGAAGACGATGATGAAGACTTTGCTATGCTAGTAAAGAGACTAAGAAGGTTCATGCGATAAGGCAGAACCAGCAAGCCAAAGAAAGTTAGCAACTACGTCAGCCAGGAGCAAACGAACAATCTATGCTACAACTGCAAGAAAGAAAGAATACAAAGGTACCAAGAGGCCTCAGAAAAGAGACAAAGGTCTGGTTACCGGAGGATCGTGGAGTGACTCAGATAATGACTCAAATGCAGACTCCGGAGATGAAGAAGAACCACAAGTGGCCAATCTGTGCCTTATGGCCAAACATGCAAAGAACAACCAATACCTCAGCATACATGATGTAAGTCTCGATGAGGTATTTGATTTCAATTCTTCTGATGTAGATATAAGTGATTTAAGAACTGCTCTGCATGGCATAACCACTGATCTGCATCAATATATGAAGTGGTTCAGATTCTTGTCTAAGGATCATTCTCTTCTTCAAGAGGAGAAGAAGAAAGTTCAAGAAGAGCTTGAAACATCCCTTCTAAGTATTAATCTTCTCTCCAAGCTTAAGACTGAGAATGAAAGGTTAAAACAGACAAACTCACTCAATGCACAAAGAGAGTTTAAGCTAACCTCTAAAATTGAGGATCTAGAGAAGACTATCTCTGCATGGAACAAATCCTCATCATCCATTGATTTGCTTTCCAATCGAGAAAGCACACTAGGCGAAATGTGCTTAGGTTTTGGGGAATCCAACTCAGAGCTATGTGTGGAAAAGACAATGGAAATTAGCACTAGTAATGCCTCAAGCTTTGGTAGAGGCATTGTCTTTGTGAAATCCTCACAGTTGGAAGAACCAAGTCAACCTTGTTCTACTGTCTCTAGTTTTACTCAAAGAAGTAAAGGATCTCATGCTGGCCTGGGCTTCATAAAGGAGAAGAGTAACCCAACCTCCACTTACCCACCTCGAAGAATTGTAGAGTCAAGCAAGACCAACTCTACGAATCGACTGGGAAAGTATAGTAGAGACAAGGCACACTCATCACCATTTACGAAACCTAAGGACACGTGGAAGAAAGAGAGTCAGTCTAACAAGAAAGTGACTAAGGAACTACACAAGTTCAAATGGAGGATAAACCATCATACACACACTGGCATGCACTATGATAGATGTCTCATATACAATAAATATGGTCATAGGGCTGCTAAATGCTATCATAACTCCATGCATGTGAAATCCAAAATTAGACAAATTTGGGTCCCCAAAGGCACTAACAAAGAAGGACCCATGCAAATATGGGTACCAAAATGAAGGTTCAAATGTTTTGATAGGAAAATAGCTCCACATGGTATCTGGACAGTGGATGCTCAAGGCATATCACAGGGAACAAAACTCTACTATCCAACTATGTAGAAAAGAAGGGTCCCTCAGTCATCTTTGGAGATAACGGCTTGGGCAAGACTAGAGGATATGGCTCGGCTGGCAATGGTGCATTATCTTTCAGCAGAGTAGCTTATGTGGAGGGACTCCAACACAACCTTCTAAGTATCAGCCAACTCTGCAACAAGGGTCACCAAGTAACATTTCTCAACAACCAATGTCAAGTCAGAGATTTGACGACATCTGTCGTAAAGCTGACCGGATCAAGAGAAGGAAATGTCTACACTATAGATCATGGTCAACTAAGCTCTGATGAGACAGTATGTTTTTTGGTGAAAGCATTAGAGGAAATGAGCTGGCTATGGCATAGAAGGTTGTCTCACTTAAACTTCAAAAGCATGTCCAAACTGGCATCAAAAGATCTCGTAGCTGACCTTCCCAAGTTCAACTTTGTGAAGGAAAGGCCATGCAATGCCTGTCAGTTTGGAAAGCAAACCAGAAGTTCATTCAAGAGCAAGACTACCAACTCCATTGACAAACCCCTGCAGTTGCTCCACATGGATCTCTTTGGGCCAATCCCAACAACCGATCTAGGAGGAAAAAGATACTCTCATGTCATAGTTGACGACTACACCAGATTCACACGGGTATTCTTCCTAACATCAAAGGATGAAACGAGCTCGAAATTAATCAAGATGTTCGGATGGTGATGAGCGAGAAAGGAGAGAAATCAAGGCCATAAGGAGTGATCATGGAAGAGAATTCGATTTCTCGAAAATAGACAAGTTCTCTTTCGAACAATGGCATCGATCATAATCTTCTCGACTCCACGAACTCCTCAACAAAATGGAGTTCTTTGAAAGAAAACGAGAACCACGATAGAGGTTGGAAGGACTCTACTAGAGCATTCGTCTGCTTTGAATACTTTTGGCGTAGAAGGCAACACCGCATGCTACACTCGAGCAGATCACTAATTCACTCTACGATCGAAGGCACGCCTACGAACTATGGAAAGAAGAAAGCCAAGTGTCGCCACTTCCATGTCTTTGGATGCGCGTCTTTATATTCTCAACAATGGAAAGCGATGTCGACAAAATTCCAACCCAAGTCGATTTAGGATCTTTCTTGGATATGCCACAGACAGCAAGGCATACAGAGTGTTCAACAAAAAGACGCTAAATGTAGAAGTCTCAATACACATCATTTTTGATGAAACTGACTTAGACAAAGCAGTACCTCAAGACACTACGACCTATAGTGCAGACACTACGAATGAAGTCGTTGAGGTCAACACTACGATCGTAGTACCAGACAGTGAAATCGTAGAGTATGATAATGTGATCGTAGAGAGGTCCATCCAAGACAGTGAGCCTCCACTCCAAGAAGAAGAGATAGACCTTGAAGACTTAAGACAGGAAAGCATCAGGACAGATGTCTCAACTGGCAGCAGATGGGCAAGAGATCACACTCAGGATCTAATCATTGGAGATTCGAGTGCTAGAGTCAAAACAAGAGCTGCTACTCAGAATGAATGTTTCTATCTAAGCTTCCTGTCACAAATTGAGCCAAAGAAGATAGAGGATGCAATGGAAGACTCCAGTTGGATAGAAGCTATGCAAGAAGAACTCAACCAATTTGAACGAAGCAAAGTGTGGAGATTGGTGCCAAGACCAAAGGTTCATCCAGTAATAGGAACTAAGTGGGTCTTCAGAAACAAAATGGATGAAGATGGGCTCATTACCAGGAACAGGAAAGATTAGTAGCAAAGGGCTATTCTCAAGAAGAAGGTATCGACTATGACGAGACATTTGCACCCGTTGCCAGACTAGAAGCCATCAGAATCTTTCTTGCCTTTGCTGCCCACATGAAGTTCAAAGTCTTTCAGATGGATGTCAAGAGTGCATTTCTAAATGGAGAACTTCAAGAAGAAGTCTATGTAGAACAACCTCCAGGTTTTATCAATCCATCTCTTTCCAATTATGTCTATAGATTAGATAAAGCCTTATATGGTCTTAAACAAGCACCTAGAGCATGGTATGAAACTCTAACTAACTTCTTAATAGAAAATGGGTTCACTAGAGGTAGAGTAGATACCACACTATTTCTTAGAAAGTGTAAAGACAAAGTCTTACTAGTTCAAATATATGTTGATGATATCATTTTTGGTTCTACTGACGAAAAGTTATGCAAGAGATTCTCTAAGCTAATGCAGAGCAAGTTTGAAATGAGCATGATGGGTGACCTGAATTTCTTCCTTGGACTGCAAGTAAAGCAGACTGATGAAGGAATATTCATAAATCAAGCCAAATACATCAAAGACTTATTAAAGAAGTATGGCATGGAATCAGCTTCTCCCATGAAAACACCAATTGCTCCTGCAACTAAGCTTGATAAAGATGAGAATGGTAAAAGTATTGATATAACTCAAAACATAGGTATGATAGGTTCTCTTTTATACCTAATCGCGATGAGACCGGATATAATGTTATGACATGCATATGTGCTAGATTTCAGGCTAACCCTAAAGAGTCACATTTGTCTGCTGTAAAAAGGATCTTCAGGTATCTCAAGGGCACACCTTTCTTGGGGCTTTGGTACCCCAAGGAATCCTCTTTTGAACTAACAGGATATATAGATGCTGATTTTGCAGGATGCAAAATAGATAGAAAAAGTACCAATGGCTTTGTCGATTCTGCGAAGAAACAGGTTTGTGTCTGGTTCAAAAAAAAAACAAAACTCGATGTCCACTTCAACTGCGGAAGTTTGAATACATTCTTTCTTTGGTAGGCTGCGTACTTTCTCGATCCTATGGATGAGAAACCAGCTAGCTGACTATGGGTTTGATTTCAAATCTATACCCATACACTGTGATAACACAAGTGCCATAGTAATAACTCATAATCCTGTTATGCATTCTAGGACCAAGCATATTGAAATAAGATATCACTTCATTAGGGATCATATGCAAAATGGAACTATATCGCTACAGTATATCCCTACTAAAAATCAACTTGCAGATGTTTTTACAAAACCACTAGATGAATCCAGATTTAATAAGTTAATAGGTGAGCTAGGCATGCTAAATCTTCAACCATGAAATATATGCTCTAGATTGTGCTAACCATAGCGGAATCTGAAAATTTGAACTCAATATCATAGACATGATCAAGGAAAGTCCACGATCGTCGAGTTGAAAAGACAACTATTTTAACGATCGTAGAACAGACTCAACGAATGATAATCAGACTCAACGATCGTAGGACAGACTCAACGAACAAAAAACTACCTCTACGATCGTAGTCTTCCTAAGGTCTCGACTCTAAAGACACAAAGGGCAAATCAGTACATTCCTATACAGTCAAAATCGTAGAGCCAAGCAAAAAGCGACACCTGTCCCACTAAGTGAAATAGAGAGAGGGAAGTTATAAGTGCAAATTGAAACAATGTTTTTTGAAAGCTGAAGTTCAAAAGTCTCTCTCTCTCTCAAAGCGAAACCCTAACTCAGCAGAAAGCTCAGACTACAGAATCAATGGCTGCTTCAAACGTAATCTCAGGCTACAGACTCTGCTTCGACGAATTCAAGACTGCTCCACCAAAATTTCACAAAACTCTAGCATTACTGAAGAAGGCAGGCCTCGAAGAGGCGTTGAGCACCGACACTCTCTTCTACCCCAAATTGGTGAAGGAATTCTACAAGAATGGTATATTCGAAAACAACATCATCACTACTAAAGTAAAGGGAGTAGAACTGAATCTGGCCCTAGGCTTCAAGAATGCAGGGCATCCATTCTTTGACAGCATAGATTTTCTTGAGGGACTAAAGAAGATGCATCACAAGAAGAACCCCTCTGTGAAAGGGTACAAGAAGAAGGAGTTCCCTCAAAAGTACGAGTTTCTGGCAGACATTATTGGGAAATGCATCTGCTGCAAGAGCTCAGGCCATGACTCGGTTAATGAAGTTCAACTGAAGCTCATGACGGCCATGACTCTTGGCATTCAACTCAATTATAGAGCCATACTGCTTGAATGGATAGGCAAGTGGATAGTCAACTCCAAGAAGTCAAAAACCCCCCAGAAAATGTTGTATGGGAGATTCATAAGAATCATCCTGCAATCAGCACTGGGTGACAGAATTGGGGATGAAGAAGGAGAAGCTATAAACAAATCAAGAATTACTCAAAGAATCGTTTGAAAAGCGGAAGAAAAACCGGTGAGCATAGAAGATCGATGGTCGAGTCCAGTTGAAGAACTGGGGAACTAAAAGAAGCTAGCCTTCCTGGTGATGTGTCTGCCATCAGGGAAGAAGAAGAAGAAGAAGAAGAAAAAAAAAAACCCTGTCCTTGCCAAAAAGAACAAGGGCAAAAGGAAGCTAAAGGCCAGATAATCTGAAGAGCCTCAAGGGTCTACAACTAACTTACCCATAGAGTCCTCTGATATAGAGACTCTGAGTAGGCTAAGAAGGAAGGAGCACCAAAATGAAGCTGATGAGGACCAGGCCACCATATCACAAATTCTGAAGAAGAATAAAGCCAAGACTCAAGAGAGTCCTGAAGTTGTGGCTAAACCCAGAAAGTTGAAAAGAAAACTGGTCAAAAAGTACATTCTTGAAAATAAAGAAGTGTTGAGAAAGGAAGCCAAGAAAGTGGCTGCAAAAGAAGAACTGCCCCAAGCAGATATAGAAGTCTGTGCTCCAGCTGAGGGGGGGGATCCCTGAATCACTCATGATAGAGGTTACACCAGCTGAGGGGGAGAAGTCTACAATTAAAAAGGATGATCATACTGAGGGGGAGCCTCATGATATCCAAATGGCAGAAGAGGAGGTCACTGCCCAAGACAAGGTTGAACAAGCGCCATATCATCCAGAGACCATTAAGATAATGGAATCTGCAGAAGAAATCAAAGAAGATGATGATGATGATGATGATGATGAGCTGGAGATCACTGCCGTGGGCAAAGATGGATACAGAAGCTATCTGTCCAATCTAATGTTCTCTTACCTACCTATGATGGCATTTCATCAAGCCCAAATCCTGAACTCATGGGACCAGATGTTACGGGCATCAAGAATATCCAAAGGTCTCGCCTACGCTCATGGATTTCCTGGGAAAGTTATTTTTGCCAAAAAGCTCCTTACCAACTATTCCTCAACCAAGGATAAGCTTGAGGTATTGATTATCCCTAAACTCTTCCAAGTGAATCACTTGTCATCATCTTCATTCAGTCAATTCTATGAATTCCCTAGATGGTTGGAAGTGACTCTTCACCCACTAAATTAATTTCCTGTTGCAGAATCCCAAAATTCTGTAACTGAAGAACCAAGAGAAGTCAACCTTGCCCAGCTCCCACAAATCACCAACTCTACGATTCCAGACTCTAGTCACATCGTAGAGTCAAATATCGGAATCGTAGAGTCACCTATCCCAAACATCCAAACACAGGCCCCTCCATCAGACATCCCTTCCTCATCGACAAATGAATGCTTCAATCTTGAACTGGCTCTCTGCTCACTAAAAGAACAATTCAACAATACACCACCTTCCTCCTCAAAATTTCCCCAATTGGATGAAATCCTTTCAGAATTGTCTACCAAGGCTGATCTATCAGCCATGTCTGAGAAAATGGTCAAAGAACTGGATGAGAGTCTTGACGATCATACTGCACTGATACAGCTAAGACTGACATCCATGATCAATGCTGCAAACACCCTTCCAGCATCCCTGAGCTCTGAACTGTCTATAACACTCAAAGAGATTATCAGCGAAATGCTCCAAAGCATAAAGGACAGGGATGATATTCACTTCCTCTCAGCCAAAAGACATCCGGATGCTGTCTTGATTTTACAGAAAACTCAAGAATCTCAGAACCAGCAGATGATGCAAAGCATTCAAAATATTCAGACTGATGTCAAAGAATTTCAATAATTCTATGTCAGCAGCGGCCAACAAACAGACAACATTCTTTCCATCCTTCAGCAAAGAGAAGCAAGGTCTGAAGTTCTCATCGAAGAAAATAGAGAAGACATTGCTCAGACCAAGAGTCAGCTCAACGAACTTGTCCAAGGCGTTTCTCGTCTTTCCGAAGACATTCGAACCCTTGATGCGGACATAAAGGGGGAGAATGAAGGCAAAAGAGATCGGGAAGGTCAAGGAGGCAAGGGGAGAGGCAGAGGATAATTCCAAACTCAAACAATGAGGAACCCACCTACAAGGCACATCTCTCAGCAGACTCCACGATCAAGATATCAGACTCAACGATCTGATCAGGATGAAGTTTTGGTAGCTCAACCTTTAAGGAGTCTAGGGCCAACTACTAGCTCGCGTGAAGTAACTGCAACAGGCCTAAGAATGCCAATTGGAGATCCGGTATTCATGAATAGGCACGACCACAATCCAATATTAAGCCCTAGTGAGCTCAGAGATTTGGCTAGGAGAGATGAAGCTAGCAGAAAAAGAAGAGCAGAGGAAAAGGCAAACCCCCCAAGGAGCAAAAGGCCAAGGAAATAAAGATAAGTTGAATTTCATTTCTTATTGATGTATTTATCTCAAGTGTAACATCTATCTTCATACATCAATAAATTCATGCTTATTCTCTAGAAATTTTAGCTGCTCACTGAAATACTAAGTCATGTTTATTTTTCTGCACTGCATATAGAAATCAATAATCATGACAACAAATCTCCTTAGTTATGTCAACATCAAATAGGGGGAGATTGTTGGGAGAATGCATATCATGATTTGATGTTTTAATGAATATTGTGACGCCCCCAAAATTAGGTATACATCACCCATCTTGGGTCGCCAAATACATGGTACAAAATATAAATACAAACTTAATTATACAACAGTCATATAAAATACGACAAAACATAAACTGAGAGTTTTAATAAGAATATTGTCATCTAGACAGTATTCAAACACAATGGAGTCCTCATTACATTTATTATCACACTATTTCACAAAATAGTGAGGACTACTAATACACCATCTAGGACCATCTGTTAGGTTTGTAATATTCATGAACGCAATCAAATTGCTCAAAGTAAGCGGAAACGTGTAAAAATCAGAGTTTAAAAATTTACAAACCATATACCCGGATCACCCTTTATGTACAATTATTAATTAAACGAAAAATGAAGAACAAGAATCATACCCTTGAAGATTCGAGCTTCTCCAGTGTGAAGTTCACCTCCATCCTCTTTCGCGTTCAACTTGAATCCACCAGTTTGGTTCCTTCCTTTGATCAACGTTAGCCACCCAAGTGTTTGGCCTCAGAGGGTGATCCACCAAGGAAGAAAAAATTCAAGAAGATGGGTGGTTAGCTAAACCCTAGTTTTTTATCTACATAGAAAAAGGGCGTACTCTCCAACCATTGGAATTATAACGTAGTCTTAATATCGATATAAGACTCCTCTTATAAAGATATCAAGTAACCCTATTAAAATAAGGTATTATTAAATTAAACCCTTTTTTAATTAAAGGGGCTCCCAATCTTATTAGGGATAATTAATTAAACTCCTTTAACTAATTTTCCTTCCTAATCCAATTAGGAATAAATGAGAGTACTTATATTAAATTAATTCCTAAACTCTTTTAGAAATTAAAATAATAATAATAATTGTAATAATATTAATAAGACCCTCTTATTAATTTATATTTAATATTTCTAAAATATTAAATAATAAATATTAAGCTATTTAATTTATTCTATCACCATAGATTAAATTAAATATACATAACATATTATTACGATTATGCCATTAACTTCTTAAATAATTATTCTTCCTTTTATGGTGTGACCTTTAGGTTCTCCATATTAAACCTAACAGAATAAATCAATTAGAACAATTCTAATCTTATTTAAATAAATAAATTAAACAATTAATTTATTTAAATAAATAATATTTATTCTACAATAGGGATAAGCCTCCCTAGCGATCAACGACTTTTCGGATAATATAGATTTCAACATTAATAATAAAAGAACATTTGAGTAAATAGTTACCGTCTGATTCAATCCTTCCACCATCTGATGTCCCAATTAAATATAAGACATGGAATTATTTGTCAAGTCTTATTTTATTTAATTATATGTATTTCGACTCTTAAATGCACAACTCAAATAATACAAATTAGAAACTCCTTTCTAATTTCATTACGCCTTAACCAAGAGACTACTTAGGGTTGTCATTTATCGAATCACATAGGACATTTCTCTTCTTTTATTAGAAGTGGTAGATTCTTTATTGATCATATATTATCTCCATGTACAACTTGTTATACCCAAGCATACCTTTTGATATACCCTAAGGGTCTTAAGGAATAAGTCAAAGTATAACTCATCATACACAAGATACTATGATGATCTCAAGTCCAATGATCACTTGTACTACTATCACTACTGAGAATTCCTATTGACGAGCAAATAAAACTCCATTAGGTATTCCTTAGCGAGTCACGTTCAGTGAACTTATTCTCTAATAAGCACCTACATACTTGCTTTAGTGTCTCCACACAAATGATCATGAGATCAATCATCCTCATCCAATGAGCAAGCAACGTATGTACCAATCTATCCGGATTCACTAATCCCCAATTTAGTAATCCAATGATTGGGAACTATTTTAGTTTTAAGCTTTCTAAGAATTTAGATCTCATTAGAATGATCATCATCATTATTCTAAAAGCATTGCTTAAAACTATGGGTTTATCACATATTATAAAACAACATCATGTAGATAATTAAAAGCCTTTAATAAATTAATACTTTTTATTAATAAATGAATAAGATTATTACAAAGTATATGCTTTATCATCAAACATGATTGGCTTGTGTGCATACTACTTTCAATCTCCCACTTGCACTAAAGCCAATCGTCATGGTATCTCATACTCTTCTTCTCTAAGTGACGATTATCCTTGTTGTTGGATAAGCTTTAGTTAATGGATATGTAATGTTGTTCATGAGAGTCCACTATCTCTATAGTGATTTCCCATCTTTCAATGATTCTAATAATCAAATGAAAGTGCCACAACACATGTTTAGATCCAAGATGAGACTTAGAACTATTCCTAGTTACGTAATGAACTTTTAATCCAAACAATCAACTTGGAGCTTCATTTATAGCTATATACTTTGCCTTTATCACTAAACCAAAGAACTCTTTCTTTGTTTGGAACCTTTCGAATTCAACGCACCACTTGTTCAAGATAACGCTTTTACCTTAAAGTGGATTTTTTCTCATCATCTTGTGCATGCATTCGAAAAACTTGAGTCTCATTAAGCCCTCTAGTTTTAATTTAGACCCACCATGAATATGATCACATCCTTAGTGCCTGGGTTAAGCACTTTAAGATGTTTTCACCGACTCATAGTGAACTTCTCCATAATATATGACCGATCAACATCGTATCGTATACATTTCATTGCATACATGATTGTCACTTATGCGACCTCTCTTTTCAGGAGTCTGTGGGGACTATTAAGAGAGATACACTCCATAGCTCATCGACAAGAGACATCTCTTGGAGTTTGCCATACTAAACGACTTTAGCATCAAATGAATATACGTTCCTTGGGTTAAGTCGAGCATCCTCTTAAATCTATCTATATAGATTTATATCCCTAATTAAGATACTCTTCCGAATCATTCATGGAGGAATGTTTAGACAACTTTATCTTTACTGATTGTAGCTGTGAGACCCCAGATTTTATCAATAAAGATTTAAATTTTGTCAAAATAATTTTTTAATATTATGGTGTGAATTTGAGATAATATTATAGTTTTGGGGGTAGTATTTATAAATTTTGCAAAAGTATCTGAGTGGTTATATTATATTCGATTGGTGGGGAATATTAGGTTTAACGGGGAATATTAAATGCAATGGCTCAATCATTGGTGGACCCTAGCAAATTATTATCGGATTGAAAAACGACAAAAATATTTTATTGAAATAACGGCGGAAGTTTTACTGGTAGTTCTTGTTGAACTACTTTCGGTAGTAAAGAAATACGATGTCGTGTGGTTGCATAGTAGCACACGGTATTGATTATTGATGCTTATGTGAGAAGTCACTCGGTTTGATTCCATTATTGTCGATTAATAATATGAATTATTATAGCGATAATGACGTTTTGTTTTATTAAGTATTATTAACGTAATAAAAGCGAAACATCTTTATATAAAATAGAATACTTTATTAAAGTTATTCATAAATAGAATATATTATATTTTATTATGCATAGTGTTGCATAGTGTTTTGCATAGTGTTTTTGTATAGTATTGCATAGTGTTTGCATAGTAAAATGTTTTTATATAAATAGAATATATTATATTTTATTTAAAAGATTTTTCTTTAAATATGGACCGTCGATTAAAGTAAATCAATCTGGACCGTTCATGGATTAATTACTATGCATTATATTTTTCTATAAATAGAAGCTCATTCCTTCATTATTTTCTTACGAATTCATTTGAAACTCTAGAGAGAAATTATAGAGAAAGCTATAGAGAGAAAATCCATAGAGAGAAAAAGAAGAGTATTACGGTACTTCACTACTTTGATATCCAAAGGTCTTTTACGGTAGGGAATATTATTTGTTGTACCGTAAGGGTGTTATTCTTTCTTCTTGAAGAGAACTTACATTATTCCATTCATTATTATTACATTGGAATAACTTTGTAAAAGTGGCATACCCTATACATAACTTTGTATCATGGCGTACCTATACTTGGTGAAATCCTTATGTTATTTCATTGCTTATTATTACATTGGAATAACTTTTGTATCTGTGGTTTACCCTATACTTGGTGACATTCTTCTATTATTACATTGGAACATCACATGCATGTGTTTTACACCTGGACTGGTTTCCGATTTTTATTATTCTGTTGGAACATCACATGCATGTGTTTTACAGGACTGGTTCCGCTCTTTATCATTCTGTGGAATATCCTATCGTGTGTTTTTACACCGGATCTGTTCCATCTTTATTATTACATTGGAACATCCCAGTTGTGTGAATTTCACGACTGGTTCCGTTATTATTATTACATTGGAATAACTTTGTCTACATCTGAAATCTGCATGCATGGTGATTTCTTTTGTTATTCCATTCTTTATTATACCCGGTTGGTTAAAACTTTGACTTCTATACTCCATGAAATTAGTAGAATATCCTTGATATTTGCGTTTCATCCATATCTTTTCATGGAAATATTCTTACGATCATTATTGAATTTTACTCTCTGAAAGCAGATATCATGTTGACAATTTGGGCGTTAATAATTCATGGATTAAATAATTCTTGAACTTGTTTTATTGAATTACTATGTCATTGTCATCATCCTCATGTTATATTATGTTATCTTTGGCTTACGTGCATAGATGAACTTAGTATGATTATGACCGAGGATCATTCGGTATAATCATGACTTGATATAAATGATGTGACAAAAAGTCCTCGATGGGCACATAATGCGGTGATGGATAGTTTTTGGTATGATTATGACCGGGGTGATTCGGTATAGTCATGACCATTGATAATTTGATGAAAATCCTTGGCCAGTAGTACGGGGATGATTAGATGTGGTGGTTTATTATTAAGTTGAGTCTCGTGATAAAAATTGATGAAAACCTTTTAAAACCTAAAAGATAGTAGACTTTATTCTCTACTTGACTCTTTTAATGGATTGCTTATTCATTTGCTGTTAAAGCTGGTTTGTCTATTGTATTTTATCGGTTTAACATTGTTTGAAGGCTAATGATAATTTATTACGCATTATCTTAGTCATAATATTTCTTCTTTGGGCTAGTTGAGCTCACCCTTTCTTTCAATTGTTCTCTTGAGGAAAATGAGAACATAGGCGGGACGAGTCGGGGAGCGAAGTAATGGTCCGAGAGGATAGCATTAGTAGTCCTCACTATTACGTGAAATAAATAGTGTGATAATAGTTGTAATGAGGACTCCTTTTGAGTTTGTATAATATCTAGTAGACAATATTTGTATTCAAACTCACGGTTTATGTCGTATTATACCACCTACGCTTAGGTTAATAAGTTGTATTTGAATTTATGTACCATGTAAGTGGCGACCCAAGATGGGTGGCGTATACCTAATTTTAGGGGCGTCACGGTTGGTATCGAGCCATAAGTGTGAAGAGCCCCGAGCCTCTCATTTGGTGACTTCTGTTGATGGGGAATGCAAAGCGGGACTCTCCGTAGGGGCGCCATCTTTCGGTGTGGCAAGTGATGAGTACTAATGTGAGGTCTTGACACAAGTTGGTGTCGAGTTACTGATTAGTATCGAGCTTAGGGATATGATCACGGCTAAGATGTGAGAATAATACTAGGAGGGAGGCGGGGAATTCCTTCGCTAGTATGACCTACCTAAGTTTATTTGGTATTTGATTGGTCGATCGGAGTATAGTGATAATATGTTGCATGTTAATTAACCCTTGTTTTGTGACGGTGTTTGTATTTAGATGTTGTGAATAGGGCTCGGTTATTGGAGCACGCGATAATGAGTCGACTCAACCAAAAGGTAACGACCAACAACACGATAATAATCATCTTTGGCGTGCGACCATCGAACAATGATGACCATCGTGGGAGAAATTATCATGCCAAGAATGGTAACCACTTGGTGGTAATCATGGCCAAGATAATAGAAGTGGAAATTTCAAGAACGAAGGTCATTAGCTCGATTTTGTCGTGCACCAAAGTCAAGTCCAAATTGGGACGGTGGCACCAAAGCGGATCTGGATAAAACAAAGTTCGGTGGTTTTCATGAAGAGCGTTTTTCATGACTTCTTAAAAAGCAAGTGACTCGAACAAAGTTAGCACGGGTTAGTTAATTATAAATTCTTGCGAAGTCTATACCTTATAAGATACCGGTTCTACCCATTATTTTATCTCGCTTGCTTACGTTCAACATTTAAATTTGACTCCGGAGAAGTTAGACTTTAACTTATTAGTTGAAACTTCGTTGGGAGAAACCTTCGTTACCTCCACTGTTTATAAATCTTGTTTAATTCAAATAAACACTTTCACGATCTTATCTCTTTGAAAATACTTGCCTTTGAGGTAATTTTTGAAAACGATTGATTAACTACTCATTATTCTTTTTTTGTAAGGTTGTTAGCTTTCATATTCCTAACCAACTTTGTTATCTAATTCAAAGTAACCAAATCCTAAAGTTAATCAATTGTTATATCAAGTCATAAGTAAAGAGCCCCGAACCTTTCGTTGTTGACTTCCTTGTGTGGAATGCAAAAGCGGACTTTCATGGCGACATCGTGAATGAAGATGGCAAGTTGATAGGTATCATTGTGAGGTGCCATCCAGGTTAAGGGATAGAAGTCACAGTTGGTATTAATGTGACGTCTTATCCAAGTCTTGGATGAGAGTGTGATTTTGAATGATATTTCTATCATTAATAAATTTCTTGGCATATTCTTGAAGACTTCCTAACCTACCCTAGAACGTTAAATCGAATTTTGTATTGACCCCAGTACAAAACCCATTTCTTAAACCCTCAAATATTTCTTCAACTAAAATGAACAGTTTACGTAGTTTATGATGAAAGTCATAATAAAAGCATTGGAATAATGAAAATCATGGGTATTCATGGTATTAGTAAGTTTTATGATGAGTTATGTTGGTTAGTATGTAAAAACATGAAAGTTTCTTAGAAATCACAAAGAGTTGAAAATCGATTTTTGGTGAAAAAGCGTAACATAAAATTCAATTGACCATATCTCTTATTATATTTTGAATTTTTGAATGTGGTCAAGTCCTAGAGTTAGATCTACGAGTTACCTAACTAATCCAAGTGGAATTACTGGAAAAGGTGTTGTGAATTTTTGTGTGGACTGATTTTAGCAAAGGAGGCCAAAGCTGTAAATTTCGAAAATGCTACTGCCCAGAAACTTTAAGGGACTGTTTCGGCCACTTAAATTATGAGAAAAATTCTGGGTTTTTGGGAGATGAAAGTATATGGTATAAAGTACCTCCTGTCCAAAAATGAGTTCATTCTGACTTAAAATGAGCAAGTTATGACTATTTCAATATTTAGGTTTTTCCGACGAAAAAACGCTATAATAACGGTTCTATAACTCCGATGACCATGAAATTTAAACTAGAAGCTCACGTTAACATGTGTAAGGTCCTGCCAAGATTTGGGAATTTTGGAGTTAAACTTGAGGTAGCTAATTTCTTAAGAAATTAATTAGAAATTGATTTTTGAAAATAGTAAATGAATTTTAAAAATTCCGAGAAAATATATTTTTCATTATGGGACTATATTATACTAAATCTCAGAAAAGAAATATTTTTGGGACTGATTTGGTATTTTTCATGAAAATAGTTTAATTCTGAACATATGAGTTAAATATGTTATGTGAAGTAACAAAGTTGAAAATAGGATATTATGGCTAGAGAATCCTATATAGAGTATATGCATATTTTTTGAGAGATTTGATAATTGGTGATGATATCTTATGAGTATGGCATTTTGAATGATTAAATGCATTATATGGTAAAAGCGTAAACAATTAAGATAAATTGTTTATAAATTTAAGAAATGATTAAAATATTGTTATAATATTAATGATATTAGATTATGAGATTATTAAGTGATTGATAACATGGGGATATTCTTGAATCTGGATAAATTATATTATAAATGTTTAATATTTATCCTTTATCTCATTTGATTGATTCTTTATATCATTATCCTCATGCTTATATTATGTTCAAAGTCATCGTGTGGTCTGTGGTGCATAGATGGACTTGGTATGATTATGACCGAGGATTGTTAGGGTATAATCATAACAGTAATTGAAAACACAATTATCTTTGGTAGTAGTGCTTGGATAATTTGTGGTCGTGATACTTAATGAATACACAATTATCTTTGGTAGTAGTGCATGGATAATTTGTGGTCGTGATACTAATGAATACACAATTATCTTTGGTAGTAGTGCATGGATAATTTGTGGTCGTGATATTAATGAATACACAATTATCTTTGTCAGTAGTGCATGGATAATTTGTGGTCGTGATACTTAATGAATACACAATTATCTTTGGTAGTAGTGCATGGATAATTTGTGGTCGTGATACTAATGAATACACAATTATCTTTGGTAGTAGTGCTTGGATAATTTGTGGTCGTGATACTAATGAATACACAATTATCTTTGGTAGTAGTGCATGGATAATTTGTGGTCGTGATACTTAATGAATACACGATTATCTTTGGTAGTAGTGCATGGATAATTTGTGGTCGTGATACTAATGAATACACGATTATCTTTGGTAGTAGTGCATTGATAATTTGTGGTCGTGATACTAATGAATACACGATTATCTTTGGCTATAGTGCATGGATAATTTATGGTCGTGATACTTAATGAATACACGATTATCTTTGGTAGTAGTGCATGGATAATTTATGGTCGTGATACTAATGAATACACGATTATCTTTGGTAGTAGTGCATGGATAATTTGTGGTCGTGATACTAATGAATACACGATTATCTTTGGTAGTAGTGCATGGATAATTTGTGGTCGTGATACTAATGAATACACGATTATCTTTGGTAGTAGTGCATGGATAATTTGTGGTCGTGATACTTAATGAATACACGATTATCTTTGGTAGTAGTGCATGGATAATTGTGGTCGTGATACTAATGAATACCACGATTATCTTTGGTAGTAGTGCATGGATAATTTGTGGTCGATCTACTAATGAATACACGATTATCTTTGGTAGTAGTGCATGGATAATTAAGTGGTGCGTGATCTAATGAATATCCTTGGCACGTAGTGCGGGGATGATTCGATGATATGGATTAATTATTGAAATGAGTCTCGTGAATGAAATATTAATTCATGGATGTGGTAAAAGTTATCTTTGGTAGTAGTGCATTGATAGACTTGGTATGATTATAACCACGGATTATTCGGTATAATCATGGTAGTAATTGAAAACACGAATATCCTTAGCCGTGAGTGCATGGATAATTCATGGTTGTGATACTATTAAAAATTGAGTCTCGGCATTATTGGTTTCTGATTGTATATCTTTGGCTGTAGTGCAAAGATGAATTGTTAATGAATATCTTTGGTAGGATTGCAAAATGAATTTAATGTTTTCATAGATAAAGGTATTCAAGGTATCCTCACCTCTTTATCATACCAGTCGTACCCTAATTTCGAGGGCGAAATTCCATAAGGAGGGAGATTGTGAGACCCGAGTTTTATCAATAAAGATTTAAATTTTGTCAAAATAATTTTTAATATTATGGTGTGAATTTGAGATAATATTATAGTTTTGGGTAGTATTTATAAATTTTGCAAAGTATGCAGTGGTTATATTATATTCGATTGGTGGGGAATATTCGGTTTAGCGGGGAATATTAAATACAACTACTCAATCATTGGTGGACCCTATAATGAAATTATTGTCGGATTGAGAAAACGACAAAAATATTTTATTGAAATAACGACGGAAGTTTTACCGTGGTAGTTCTTTGTTGAACTACTTTCGGTAGTAAAAAATCGATGTCGTGTGGTTGCATAGTAGCACCACGGTATTGATTATTGATGCTTATGTGAGAAGTCACTCGGTTTGATTCCATTATTGTCGATTAATAATATGAATTATTATAAGCGATAATGACGTTTTGTTTTATTACGTATTATTAACGTAATAAAAGCGAAACATCTTTATATAAAATAGAATACTTTATTAAAGTTATTCATAAATAGAATATATTATATTTTATTATGCATAGTGTTGCATAGTGTTTTTTTGCATAGTGTTTTGCATAGTATTGCATAGTGTTTGCATAGTAAAATGTTTTTATATAAATAGAATATATTATATTTTATTTAAAAGATTTTTCTTTAAATATGGACCGTCGATTAAAGTAAATCAATCTGGATAGTTCATGGATTAATTACTATGCATTCTATTTTCCTATAAATAGAAGCTCATTCCTTCATTATTTTCTTACGAATTCATTGAAACTCTAGAGAGAAAATTATAGAGAGAAGCTATAGAGAGAAAATCCATAGAGAGAAAGAAGAAGAGTATTATATACTTCACTACTTTGATATCCAAAGGTGTCTTTTACGGTAGGGAATATTATTTGTTGTACGGTAAGGGGTGTTATTCTTTCTTCTTGAAGAGAACTTACATTATTCCATTCATTATCATTACATTGGAATAACTTTTGTAAAAGTGGCATACCCTATACATAACTTTTGTATCATGGCATACCCTATACTTGGTGAAATCCTTATGTTATTCCATTGCTTATTATTACATTGGAATAACTTTGTATCTGTGATTTACCCTATACTTGGTGACATTCTTCTATTATTACATTTGGAACATCACATGCATGTGTTTTACAGGACTGGTTCCGCTTTTTATTATTACATTGGAACATCACATGCATGTGTTTTACAGGACACTGGTTCCGCTCTTTATCATTCATTTGAATATCCTATCTCATGTGTTTTACAGGATGCAGTTCCATCTTTATTATTACATTTGGAACATCCATGATTGTGAATTTCACACGACACTGGTTCCGTTATTATTATTACATTGGAATAACTCATCTGTACAACCGCATGCATGGTGATTTCTTTTGTTATTCCATTCTTTATTATACCCAGTTGGTTAAAACTTTGACTTCTATACTCCATGAAATTAGTAGAATATCCTTGATATTTGCGTTTCATCCAGTATCTTTTCATGGAAATATTCTTCTGATCATTATTGAATTTTACTCTACGAAACAGTATCATGTTGACAATTTGGACGTTAATAATTCATGGATTAAATAATTCTTGAACTTGTTTTATTGAATTACTATGTCATTGTCATCATCCTCATGTTATATTATGTTATCTTTGGCTTACGTGCATAGATGAACTTAGTATGATTATGACCAGGGATCATTCGGTATAATCATGACTTGATATAAATGATGTGACAAAAGTCCTCGGTGGCACATAATGCGATGATGGATAGTTTTTATATGATTATGACCGGGGGTGATTCGGTATAGTCATGACCATTGATAATTTGATGAAAATCCTTGGCCAAGTAGTGCGAGGATGATTAGATGTGGTGGTTTATTATTAAGTTGAGTCTCGTGATAAAATTGATGAAAACCTTTTAAAACCTAAAAGATAGTAGACTTTATTCTCTACTTGACTCTTTTAATGGATTGCTTATTCATTGCAGATTAAACCGGTTGTCTATTGTATTTTATCGGTTTAACATTTGTTGAAGGCTAATGATAATTTATTACGCATTATCTTAGTCATAATATTTCTTCTTTGGGCTAGTTGAGCTCACCTTTTCTTTCACTTGTTCTCTTGAAAAAATGAGAACATAGGCGAGACGAGTCGGGGAACGAAGTAATGGTCGGAGGGATAGCATTAGTAGTCCTCACTATTACGTGAAATAGTGTGATAATAGTTGTAATGAGGACTCCTTTTGAGTTTGTATAATATCTAGTAGACAATATTTGTATTCAAACTCACGATTTATGTCGTATTGTACCACACAGTTAGGTTAGTAAGTTGTATTTGAATTTATGTACCATGTAAGTGGCGACCCAAGATGGGTGACGTATACCTAATTTTGGGGGCGTCACAGTAGCATTGGTATGTCATTCCTTATCCGTAGTATATCAACATATAGTACTAGGAATGTCACGATGCTCCCACTGACCCTTTTGTACACACTAGGTTCATTCTTATTTTTAATAAAATCAAACTCTTTTGATTGCCTCATCAAAACAAATGTTCCATATTTGAGAAACTTGCTTCAATCCATTTCTTTGAGTGTCTATAACACTTACCTCATCGTATGTAACTGGATCATCATCTTCTATGATGTGTACCTCATCATCATCATTCATGATGAATCCATACCTCCCGTGCATCTTCTTGGTCTTATTCCGTTTTACGATTCTATTGTGGTACAATAACAGTCTATCTGCGGAGTTCCTCTTATTTGACTTATAGTGTTTTGTGGTTCTTGAACTCTTCAAGATCTATTATCCTCCCACTAGCCTCTTCAATGATAAACATCTTTATCTTAGAAGGCAACATGTTTCTCAACAAACACCTTTTCTTTAGGTAGGATTATAGAACATATGCCCTAAACTTACTTTAGGATGTCCCACAAATCAGTACTTGTCAAATTTTGTCCCAAGCTTATCCTTGAAAACCTTTTCACATAAGTTGGACAACCCCTTATCTTAACATACTTAAGATTAGGAATCCTCCACATCCATAACTTTTTATGGAGTCTTGGGGGCCGGATTTTGAGGTTACCTTTTTCGTAGATATCTGACCCATTTCTAGGACATGACCACTGAAGAATCTTCGGAATATCGGTAAAATCATTATGGACCGCACCATGTCCAACAAGGTACGATTTTTCCTTTCGGATACATCAATCAATTATTACGTGTCATGAGGTGTCCATTATGAGAAAAACCATTTGAGATGATCTAGAAACTTATTGCACAAGTATTTATTCCTTGATCTAATCAAAGAGTCTTAATACTTTGCAAATTTGTTTCACTTCCAATTCTATGAACCTTTCAAATAATTCACACTTGTATTTCAACAAATACATACATTCAATTCTTTGAATGATCATCTCCTTTTCTTATACTAGTTTGTTCAATTTACAAAATAATTTTTCACGTAAGTCAGTATACAAAATCCATTAAGTAATCTTTCGGTTCTATACTGAAACATTATTATTATAAATAGAACAACAATTGTTCTTAATTATATTACCAAAAATTTTATTGTCCAACAATAAAATGGAAATAATGTTTCTAACAAGAATTGGAATACAATAACAACTTATTGACTTAATAGATTTGCCCGTGTAGCGATCTTAAACTATAAGTTTCTATAGCTAATGCAAAGAACCTTTGCTTCATTTTCCACATATAGGATTACTTATCTTTGTTTAACTTTCTACTTACATTTGGTCCCTTCATAAATCTATATTTATGATAACCAAAGTCGGTATCCAATACCCAAGTAGAACCTTGACTTAAAGAAAAATTTATTTTAAATTATGAACAAAATTGTATTTGTAATCTGAAACTTCACTAAGCTTCTTTGGTTAGCCTCAGAAGATGCTTCTTGCAGCTTCTTTCCAAAGTCCAGGCTTATAGCGAAGGGAAGCAAACTCCTTTCTTTATCCGTGACGCTTTTGTTCTTATTATCCTTTGTTTTTGTTTTTTTTATATACCTTCTTTGAATCGTTCTTCTTTTCAGAATATCCTTTGGCCCCTACCAGTAAGACATGGTCTTTCTTGGTTGGAAAGTGACTCTCATCATTTTTCAACATGTTAAGCAAATCAACGAAGCTGATATCTAGCTTGTTTATATGAAAAATTCCCAACAATTGTGAAAGGAGTCTGGGAGTGAGTGCAAGATCAAATCTTGGCTCAACTCTCCATCCATGACAAAACCAGGTTGTCCTAATTGATCAATCAAATTGATTATGTTAAGAACTTTTTATGCATCTTATAGTGCCATTGGCCGTTCTAGATCGGAAGAGCTCCTTAGATATCTCGATATCTATCGGTCTCTTTTCCTCACCATCAACTACTTGATGCACAGGAATATAGTAGGAGCATCCATAGTTTCATCTTGACGTTGAAACTCAAGTTACTCATGGATGCGAGCATGATGCATTGAGCCAATCATGCATCATCTTGCCACTTTCTAAAAGTAGCAATCTCTTCCTCGAGACATTGTCTGCAACCATTGCGAGGATAGGCGATATTAAGGACATAAGATAGCTTTTTCAAATATGAGAACTATTCTCAAATTCCTTAACCAATCTGCTTAATTGATTCAGTTAATTTAGCATCTAATATGCTTCGCAATGATAGTAATTTTAGACATTGTAAAATTACGTAAATGAATTTGTAATTAACAACATTTTAACATACATTCTTTTCTTAATTACCAAAATAATTTAGGTCTTGTTTTAAATTGGCATCTCCCACTATTTTCTTCAAACTATATTACCCTCACTTATATAGTTCGGCAAAATCTAATTAAAGATTTGCTAGTGAGAATAAGGATCCCATTTCAAATGTATATAGCCTTGTGGTGACACAACAAACTATATATAAATAAATAGGTAGACAACTTTTGTCAATTACATCAACTATGCAACTCCTTTTCTTTTGCCTCTTAGATTATTTTGATTAAGTGATGGCACATCCGAATCAAAATTATCCAATTTAAGTCTGACCTAGCACTCCATATATTCAAAAAAGAAATATATCATCCTTGTGGTGACACAACAAAACAATATTGTTCAATTTTCTTTATAAGTATCAAATGTGATAAATTAACATCTTAAATACTTAATACTTGCCTTGTGGTGACACAACAAACTCATATTAAATATTTAATACTCTATTAATTTTATCATGCTAGAAGGCGATGTTCGATATTCCAAATATCTTTGAACGCTTAGGACTTAATATAAAAAAAAATTGAGGGTTTTGCTATTAATTTGTCTCATCTTGTTTAAGCGGCATGCATGCACATATATATATATAAAATATAACGCTTCATATTAATAAACATGCTAAGTGTTTTAGATAATATATAATATATATAGTATAAGCATGCACATATAGAATACTATATTCTACCCGGATTGATTATGGACTTTTATTCTAGTTTGGTTCACTAGAGCCACCAAGTGAACCAAAAGGTCAAACCCCCCAAGGGTGCAAGACATAATATTTAAATATAACTATTACATTTAAACCCTGCTCCATTACAAAACGGGTCTTCAAGCGCCTCGCTGCTCCTTGATCTCTAATTCTTCAAAATTAATTCTAACTATTCCTATTACAAAACTATTTAAAATAAATAGAAACCTTGATCGTGATCGAGTGAAAGTACATGGGAGGAGATAGAATTTACATTAAGAAAAATTAGAGAAAACGAGGTGCAGAATTCCATTTAATAAAACTCATACATTCATGCATCCAACTAAAATAAAATCCAATTACATTGGTCAATAGTCCATAATCAATCCCATTTATTATCATACACATCATCATATGCATCAATAAATAACATTCATCTCATGAATAATAAACATTTAATATATATATATTGATATCATTTAATGGGCAAATTTAGTTAGTATAAAATCTAATTTTGAATCAAAATAAACTCCTTTATTTCAATCCAAATATAAATCAAAATAAAACTATTTTATTTTAATTTATCCAATTTTGAATAAAATAAACTATTTTATTTTAATCAAAATCTTTAATCAAAATAAACTCCTTTATTTTAATTAATTATGGAATCCAATTCCATGTAAAAAAAAACTTTATTAAAGGAAACACGAATTCACTTTCCTATTCACAAATAAACTCTTTTATTTTGAATAATATGAAATCTTATTTCATATCTAAATAAACTCCTTTATTTAAGGAAATACGGATTCTCTTACCTATTCATAAATAAACTCTTTTATTTAGAATAATATGAAATCTTATTTCATATCTAAATAAACTCCTTTATTTAAGGAAAGATGGAATACAATTTCAACTCCACTTAGTTATCATGGAATCAAATTCCAACTCTAATTAGTTAGCATGAAATTTAATTTTAAAATTAAAATAAACTTTATATTTTAATATAAAAATAAACTTTTTATTTTAATATCAAAATAAAATTTTTATTTTAATAATAAAATTATTAAGAATATTATATATATATAATAATAAAACAAAACCAATATTATATATATATATATATATAATAAAATGATATTATATATATATATATATAATATCTAAATCATACACCCAATGTGGGTCCTCAAGTAATACACCCATGATATATGTTATTACTATGTAAGTAATACACACAAAGTAACAAAGCAACAAAATAATCCTGTAATTCAATACTTCCATAATCACGTGAGTCAGCAACATGATATATATATCTATATATACTATTCATATTACAAAAGGACGGGTTTCGCGAATTCCGCAACATGCATGATTCCATTGTTTTTTTTTTTTAATAAATTTTATATAATAAAATTATGCCCAATTAAATTGTTCTAAACACATATCAATATACATATCAAATTTGAACAATTAATAATTTGCATAAAGGTTTGGCTCTGATGCCACTGTTAGGTTTGTAATATGCATGAACGCAATCAAATTGCTCAAAGTAAGCGGAAACGTGTAAAAATCAGAGTTTAAAAATTTACAAACCATATACCCGGATCACCCTTTATGCATAATTATTAATTAAACGAAAAATGAAGAACAAGAATCATACCCTTGAAGATTCGAGCTTCTTCAGGTACAAGTTCACCTCCAATCCTCTTTCGCGTTCAACTTGAATCCACCAGGTTTGGTTCCTTCCTTTGATCAACGTTAGCCACCCAAGTGTTTGGCCTCTAGAGGTGATCCACCAAGGAAGAAAAAAATTCAAGAAGATGGGTGGTTGGCTAAACCCTAGTTTTTCTATCTCTATAGAAAATGAGCGTACTCTCCAACCATTGGAATTATAACGTAGTCTTAATATCTGATATAAGACTCCTCTTATAAAGATATCAAGTAACCCTATTAAAATAAGGTATTATTTAATTAAACTCTTTTTTAATTAAAGGCTCCTAATCTTATTAGGGATAATTAATTAAACTCCTTTAACTAATTTTCCTTCCTAATCCAATTAGGAATAAATGAGAGTACTTATATTAAATTAATTCTTAAACTCTTTTAGAAATTAAAATAATAATAATAATTGTAATAATATTAATAAGACTCCTCTTATTAATTTATATTTAATATTTCTAAAATATTAAATAATAAATATTAAGCTATTTAATTTATTCTATCACCATAGATTAAATGAAATATACATAACATATTATTACGATTATGCCATTAACTTCTTAAATAATTATTCTTCCTTTTATGGTGTGACCCTTTAGGTTCTCCATATTAAACCTACAGTGAATAAATCAATTAGAACAATTCTAATCTTATTTAAATAAATAAATTAAACAATTAATTTATTTAAATAAATAATATTTATTCTACAATAGGGATAAGCCTCCCTAGCGATCAACAACTTTCCGGATAATATAGATTTCAACATTAATCATAAAAGAACCTTTGAGTAAATAGTTACCGTATAATTCAATCCTTCCACCATACAATGTCCCAATTAAATATAAGACATGGAATTACCACAAGTCTTATTTTATTTAATTATATGTATTTACGACTCTTAAATGCACAACTCAAATAATGCAAATTAGAAACTCCTTTCTAATTTCATTCTCGCTTAACCAAGGACTCTTGGGTTGTCATTTATCGAATCACATAGGATATTTCTCTTCTTTTATTAGAAGTGGTAGATTCTTTATTGATCATATATTATCTCCATGTACAACTTGTTATACCCAAGCATACCCTTTGATATACCCTAAGGGTCTTAAGGAATAAGTCAAAGTATAACTCATCATACACAAGATACTATGATGATCTCAAGTCCAAGGATTACTTGTACTACTATCACTACAGAATTCCTATTGACAGTGAGTAAAACTCCATTAGGTATTTCTTAGCGAGTCACGCTTCGATAAACTTATTCTCTAATAAGCACCTACATACTTGCTTTAGTGTCTTCACACAAATGATCATGAGATCAATCATCCTCATCCAATGAGCAAGCAACGTATGTACCAATCTATCCGATTCACTAATCCCCAATTTAGTAATCCAATGATTGGGAACTATTTTAGTTTTAAGCTTTCTAAGAATTTAGATCTCATTAGAATGATCATCATCATTATTCTAAAAGTATTGCTAAAAAACTATGGGTTTATCACATATTATAAAACAAAGATCATGTAGATAATTAAAAGCCTTTAATAAATTAATACTTTTTATTAATAAATGAATAAGATTGTTACAAAGTATATACTTTATCATCAAACATGATTGGCCTGTGTGCATACTACTTTCACCATCACTCTGTTCCCCGACTAGCCCAGTAAGAAATATTATGACTAAGATAATGCAGAATAAATTATCCTTAGCCTTCAACAGTATAACAACTGATAGAATATAATAAACAACAAGTTTTAGATCAAAAACTGCAGCGAAAATAAGCAATCCATTAAAAGAGTCAAGTAGAGAATAAAATCTACTATCTTTTAAGATTTAAAAGGTTTTTCATCACTTTTATCATTTGGGACTCGACAATAAATAATCCACATCATCGAATCACCCCTCGCACTACTGACAATATATTCTTTTACGACCACAAATTATCCATGCACTACGGGCCAAGGATATTCGTGTATTCATCAATGGTCATGATCATGCCAACAACTGTCCATCAATGCACCACGGCCAAAGATATTCATTAGGGTCACGACCACAAATTGTCCATGCACTACGGGCCAAGGATATTCGTGTATTCATCAATGGTCATGATCATGCCAACAACTGTCCATCAATGCACTACGGGCCAATGAGTACTTTTACCACATCATTTGTAACATTACGGTCATGATTATACCGAATAATCCTCGGTCATAATCATACCAAGTCCATCCATGCACTCTGACCATACCATGATGACTTTCAACATAATATAAACATGAGTATGATGACAATGATATCAGAATTTAATAAAACAACTTCACGAATTAATTTATCCAGGAACTAATAATGTCCAATTTGTCAACAAGATATTGTTTTGTGGTGTAAAATTCAAGAATGCTCAGAAGAATATTTCCATGAAATGATCTTGGGATGAAGCGCAAATATCAAGGATATTCCACTAATTTCATGGAGTATAAAGTCAAAACTTTAACCAACCGAGTATAATAAAGAATGGAATAACAATGAAATCACCATGCATGCGGTTCTTCGTGCATATGAAAGTTATTCCAATGTAATAATAAATACGAAATAATAAGTAATGGAACCGAGTCGTGAAATTCACACCGAGCGTGATATTCCGGCGAGAATATAAAATGCGAGAATAATAAATATTAGAACCGTGTCGTGAAATTCACACCAAGCGGGATATTCCGCTTGTAATATTAAATGACCGAAAAAATATAAATATTGGAACCAGTCGAGTGAAAAATTCACTTAAGCGGGATATTCCGATAGAATATAAATGACGGAATAATATAAGGATTTCACCAAGTATAGGGTATCTTAGCTTATCTGATTATGTATAGGGTATCTGCCAGTATACAAAGTTATTCAAATGTAATATAAAGAATGGAATAACATAAGGATTTCACCAAGTAAAGGGTATCTTAACTTATACGAAGTTATGTATAGGGTATGTCAGCGTATCTGAGTTATTCCAATGTAATAATAAAGGATGGAATAACAGAAGTTCTCTTCATGAATAAGAAAGAATAACACCCCTTACCGTAAAAGAAACTGGATAAAGGAGTAGTGAGGTAGTAAACTTCTCTTCTTCTTTAGATTTTCTCTTTACAATTTCTCCCTACAATTTCTCTCTATAATAACCGCTCTATAGCTTTAGTGAATTGGTGAGAAATGAAGAAGAATGAGCTTCTATTTATAGGAAAACATAGTTTTGATAATTGCACGTTTTGGGGCTCGAAAAATTACAGTACAATACCTCCCTCTTTTTCTTTATTTTAAATTTAGTCATCCAAGTATTATCAAACTTGCACCACCTCTCCTAATAGTAAATCATGTGAATTAATAGTTTATTCATGTGACTCAATAGTAAAATCATATGATAAAATTAATTACAGTATAGTACCTCCATCTATACCTCTATTTTTAACTTATTCATGCAAGTATTATCAATCTTGCACCAACTCCCCTAATAGTAACAAGAATGTGAATCAATAGTATCACATGTGAACAAATAGTTATAATCATGTGAATTAGTAGCAATTAATTGCTCAATTATCCGATAAATTATCCGATTTATCAATATAGCCCTCAGACATCAAATATTATCGAAATAAATGTCAATTTTTACTAACACAAACCATTCCAACATAATGAAACCATTTTTATCAAAAATATAAATTTTGAAATTTTAAAGTTTGACTTTTCCCGAAAAAGTCAACTGTTGACTTTTTGACCAAATAGTGAATTTCGAAAAATTTTGTGTTTATAGACTATTTTTACTAATTTCGACGTTCCGGACTCAAATATCACGCCCATGTCTCTAAATTCAACTCTGAACACAACTTCAATTCTTAATAACATTCATCATTAATATCATAACTCACAATATTTATCAACCGTGTCGTTCCTGGAAAGAGGGGCCTTCCTAAGGGATTTCTCCTCAACGGCATACAATTACTAAACCTCTCCTCGATGAACTTCTAGACATTGTAAATATTACAATTTAATAATATGAATAACTTTTTCGCCTCAATTATTGATTTAATAAAATAACATATTATGCGAGATGATCTTTGTGACAACAATCGAATCAATAATATAAGAGATATGATCAATGAATTCTTATCAGAAAGTATAATTGAGTAAAACCGGGTGACTTATCACGTAAGCATCAATAATCAATACTGGTGTACTACTCTTATGCAACCACGCCATTCATCATACTTTTTACTACTAGGGTAGTTTAACGGTTTTAATGGTAAAACCTCCGTAGTTATTTTCATAAAATATTTTTGTCGTTTCTTTAACTCTGACGATTAAAGGTTTTCGTTAATAGGGTCCACCAATGATTATGTCATCGTACGAATATTCTCCGACAAAAGGAATATTCTCCGACCAAACGAATATTACATAACAACTTGCGTACTTTGCAAAATTTTCAAATACTACCCACAACTATAACATTATATCAAATTCACACCATAATATTTAAAAAAATATTTTGAGAAATTTAAATCTTTATTTATAAAATCTGGGGTCTCACAAATATGCTCATGATTATTTGTAAGGTCCTTTAATGAATATATGTACAAGGACTTAGTGATAGATCAAAGTTGTTAGGTTGATCTAAGCTTTCAACGTGTACCATTCTGTTTGGAATGAATCAATAGAAAGATCAAAACTGTTAGGTTGATCTTAAGATGTAATAGATTAGTCTTGAAGAAATCGTAGTGCATTAATCTGATCTACTTTGCAGAAGTCAGGGCAGAAATCGTAGAGTCGAAAGATCATAGTGTGCCTGCCTTGAAGGGGACTCTTCGAATATCGTAGAGTGGTCCCAACGTTTGCCGAGCAAACTTCACGATCGTAGTATGATGAAGGAAACATGAAGTATACAAGTCAACGATCGTAGTGTACTCTCGGGAACGAAGAGCTAACATCATGAGCAAGTCAAGATCATAGTGTGCGAAGGCCGAAGGGAAATCGTAGTGTTCACGACTGATAGCATCGTAGTATGCAAAGTCATCAAGACACTACGATCTGAATCATAGAATACCACGATCCAAATCGTAGAGTACCATCTGTCTTGTATCAGAAAACGACGAGCCTCGAGATCTGTGCAAAGGGAGATCTTAACAAATGAGGAATGGATTCTAGACGTTGCAGTACTCATCAGTCCCAAGAATAAGAAATATCCTTAGTATGGAACAAAGAAGCGTGTTGTAAAAGTCAAGGATAGTACCATGGGAAAAAGGGATAAAAACACCTTTTCAGGTGTTAGGTGAGAAAGCAGACTGCAGTGTTAGTAGGCCAGAATGCAGAATTCAGCAGAGGAAAAGAAATGTCTCCATCAAAGTTCAGAAAGTTCAGAAGCATTTAAGGCCTCAACGGATGGATCCAACGGTCAGTTTTCAACATCATATTTATACAGATCCGACAGATGAGAAGAGTTAAGCAAGCATAAACATACAACGTGAAGAACTCTCTAAGGCTCAACTCTACGAATCTGAGATATTGCAAAGCTTGCTCAGCTACTCAGTTCCTTTGAACCAGTGCTTACATAGCAACTGAGTAGCAACCATCAAGAACTCAACAACTCAACCAACTGAAGAAAAAGTACCAAGTCTGCTGGACTTGAAGAGTTCATACGGAACTATAAGAAAGCCAAGTCTGCTAGACTTGAAAAGTTCAAGAGTGAGCTGAAGTTCCTACACTGCTGGTCTAGAAGGAATCTGTGTGATTCAAAAGTTGTAAAAGACATCCTTAGTGGATATCCTACTCGTTGAGTAGAAGAGTGGACTAGGAGCTTTAAGTGCTCCGAACCACTTAAAAACGACTGTGTCTCTTATATTCATGCTATAACTATCATAACTGCTATATCTGCCATAACTGCTTCACACTCACTCACAACACCATTGCTTGGTTAAGAAGATTAAAACAAATACTAATTTCACTAAGTTTTAATCACTATCAAAGAACAAAGTTAAAACGAAAAGATTTTTAAATATCTATTCAACCCCCCCTTCTAGATAACTATTGTGCCAACTAGTACCTAACATAATAGTAATTGCTAATATAACAATAGTAGTTTATAACAGTAATTGCAATCCTCAACTGAAAGAGGATCAAGAAATCATGACAGGATGGAAAGAAGCTATTGCAAAAGTTGCCAAAGATATAGCAAAAGAGCAAAGCCCAAAACAGTAAGTCACATTAAGCATAAGCAATTTTAAAGATAACAATAAAGATTTACAGGGATTATGGCAATTATCACCAACTGCCCTTTGCAGCTTATGTAATGCAGCTGACTATCTATTTCAGACCTAACATGCAATAATTTACCATCATCATATAAAAAGAAGTCAATGCAGCAAGATTCAAGGAAGAAAGTACAAAAACCTAAACCCTTACGAGCTTTGTGTTCAATTTCGGCCAAAATTTCTTCGCTGTGAGTGACTGGCCGGAAAGAGAGACGCGGCGCTTTGTGTTCAAAATATATATATATATATATATATATATATATAAGAGTACCAATTTTAATGGACATTACTAAATAAAATAGAACTATTTTCGGGACATTGAAACTTAAATACATAATTTAAGATTAGAAAATCTTAAAAAGACTAAAAAAGTTTAGAAAAATATAAAAGTATACATGTGTTTGGATAATTGGATTTATATGGTATCCATTGGCATCCTTTCAATACATATTTAATTATGTCATTTTATACTCATAAAATAAATTATCGACTTATTAATTTTAAAAGATTTTTGAATTTAAAATTGTAGGGATGCATTTAATTTCTGTTTATATAATACCTTTTTTTTTTTAAAATTTAGAGATATAATTTGACTTTTAAAATCAAATGACAACATATTAAATTTAAATTAATGTGAATTTATTTAATTTTAATTAATACAAATATTATAATTTTATATATATAGTATATAACAAAAATTATTAATTAAAAATTTATTTTGTTCTTAACTTTTATGAAATCATATATATATATATATATATATATATATATATATATATATATATATCAATTTTGAAGTTTAATATGTCATCGTTGAACTTAAAAAATCAAATTATATCTCGAATTTTAAAACGAAAGAAATAATAAATATTGTAAACTATTTAAAAATTGCGAATAGTATTGTAACAACCCGAACCCGCTACAGGTCCAAAGTGTTACACGCCACAAGTCCAAAGGCCCGCAAGGCAACACTATCAATAACGCGCAACCCAAATAAAATAACTCATCAATAAACATTTTTCAAATCAAATTTCAATGAATCACAACTTAATTCCAAATTCTTAAAATGGAGACGCAACTCCCCGAATAATTTTATCAAAATTTAATGACAAGAAATAAACATCTTAAAATAAACTTCAGTTATCCAAAGTGTTTTAAAATGTAACCTGTAAAAATTTATGTAAGGGTGAGCGATAAAACCTAGCAAATAAAAATTTTCACCATTTAGGTTGATCAAGTATAATTTGCAAAATAATTTTTTTCGAAATAACTTTTCATTTGATAATAATAGTAGATATACTTTCGAAACTAAATCAATTAATAACAAAACAAATTCATATTCAAAAATGATTTCAATATATATTGTATATCTTTTAAATCCACAACCTTAGCGACTAAGATTACAATAACCATGTAACACGGCCAAAAAATTCAATAATATCAATGATCACAGATCACAGGTTACAGCAGCCTTGTGACACGACCCAAAAGTTAATGATCACACACCCTAATAAGGTATATATAACTGACTCCCCTAAGGGTATTTAAAAGATGTGCAGCTTAGTAGGTTCAATATTAGTTTTGGAACTAAATGTAATCAATAACGGATTCAATACATATTGAAACTGCGGATTTCAAATCTTTTTTTAACATTATCGATATTAAAAAATATATTTTGTTCATAGTTCAAAATCATATAATCTCATTTTACATTTCAAAAATAAATATTTAATCTAAAATTTGACATATAAAAACATAACATTATAATTTAAATAAAAACTTTAAATAAAACATCACAATTTTTGAAATCGTACATTCCTCTCCTTTCTGTTTTTTTCTTCCTCCACCTAATTCTCTTCCTTGTCTCTTCCTCTTTTTGTCTTCTTAAATTCTGCAGACCTCTCTCCTTCTCTCATCAGTCGCAAAACCATGGGGTCAACCTTATAAAAAAATCTTTTTTCCTCTTCAATTTACTCACTTAATCATTTAAGTTCATTTGACATTTTTTAAAAATTTCTAAAATTTAACTTTTTATTTCAATTTTTGTTTTTCAAATGTTTAGAAATTTTGGAATATTACAAGTATTAATTATAAATTTCATTTTGAATTGCCTTGGAGGGAGTTTATATATGAAATTATAAACCCAAATGCAATAATTAATTATGCATCAATTAATTTGATAGAGGAATTTAAATTGCAGTTGACATACGGTTGGGAGCTACAGTTGGTACCGTACCATACTGGACAACTGCAATTATCATATGGATGATTCTTGCATGTGGGAGTTCAGATCCAGCGCCAATTCTTCACTCCTATTGACTAGTTCATCTTTTTCTAAATAAGTGACGTTTTAAAAAAAAAAATTATTTTAATTTATTTGTCGTTTATAATTTTTTAAGAGAATAAATTATTTACTTTTCTATATCATCCCTACCTTCTCTTATTATCCCAAAAAATTCTTACTCTTAGTATTAATAGTTTTTAACTTTCCATAAAAAGATAGTAATAGAATTTCACACATATTTTAATTATTAAATAATTTTCTTAATTCTTGCGAAAAAAATCTTAGACCAGACTTATTTAAGGAGCGAGTATATTTAGGTGCATGCAAGTGCAGCCAAGCTAGCTCACATACATGCTACTTTGAATGTGTCAAGATTTTGGGACCATCTAATCAATATTAGTAAATGCTCAGAAAGCTAGGACATGCACACAGAAGCAAGATATATATCTATCTATACAAAATAGGACTTTTTTTAAACAAACATAATTTCCCGCTCAAAGTCATTAAAAAATCTGAACCGTTAAATCTTTGGGATAAATCTAACCATTGAATCTAACCATGGACTGAAATCAAATAAAATTCACTAATACTATTACTTTCAAAAACCATAGCACACGAGATCGCTTTGAAAAAAAAGGAACTCGGCGACAAACCATCGACTTCTACAAAACCCTGTTCAAAACCAACAATAATCGATTTCTACAAAGAAGAACAAATCGGCGACAATAATCGGCGACAACCGTAGCACACAGAGATATCGCCTGAAAGCGGCAACCGTAGCACACAGAGAAATCGCCTGAAAGAAAGGAAATCGGCGACAACCCATCGACTTCTACAAAACCCTGTTCAAAACCAACAATAATCGATTTCTACAAAGAAGAACAAATCGGCGACAATAATCGGCGACAACAATAAGTAACATATACGGAGAAATCACTTTGAAAAAGAAGGAAATCGGCGACAACCCATCGACTTCTACAAAACCACATTCAAAACCAACAATAATCGATTTCTCTGAAGAAGAACAATTCGGCGACAATAATCGGCGACAATATAATCTAAAAGGAATTCTGGTTTTCTTCCTCTTCTACCAACAATAATCGGCGAGAAGCGATCGATGATTATCTCACGAGGCAATGGCGTAGTAGAAAACCCCAAGTCCGGAAGAAGCGAAGGCGGAAACATGGGTCGAAGAAGACAGAACTCTCATCGACCTCCGTAAAATCGACTCTCTTGAATACTTGAAATCCAACACAAGCACACAATGGGACCAGTTTACGCCAAAATGAGGAAAAAGGGTTCGATCGTTCGTGCGACTATATGCGTTGACAAGTGGAGGAATTTGTTGAAGGAGTTCAAAAATATATAAGCAACAACTGCGATGATCCCAAGATGTCTTATTACTGAGGAAATTGAGGAGATTCTTAGGGAATGGAAGCAAAACAACCCATTTCTGCAATTCTCGATAAAGGTAAGCCATGTATTTGGTTAATTTATTGGAAATTGAAAGTTTACATAATGTTTGTTATTACGAAATTGATGTGCTTGGTGGGGAAACTATGTGTTGTCAACGACTTCTATGAATTTTTTGCCTAGAACCATGCCTAAACTTCTATGAATTACTAAATTATAGGCTATGCCCTTAGGGTGTTTGAAAATTTGTCCCAAAGAGGTTGACGTGTGTAAAATTGAAAATTATTAGGACTAGGTAATATTTATAGATTTTTTGCCTAGAACCATACCTAAACTTCTATGAATTCTAAAATTATAGGCTATGCCCTTAGGGTGTTTGAAAATTTGTCCCAAATAGGTCGACATGTGTAAAAATTGAAAATTATTAGGACTAGGTAATATTTATAGATTTTTGCCTAGAACCATGCCTAAACTTCTATGAATTCTAAAATTATAGGCTATGCCCTTAGGGTGTTTGAAAATTTGTCCCAAATAGGTCAACATGTGTAAAAATTGAAAATTATTAGGACTAGGTAATATTTATAGATGTGTTATGATGTAACCCAGTTGGTTAGTTAGTAAATCATACGGAGTTTAAAATCAATTTTATGAAGTTTGAATCAAATTGGATTAGATCTTAGATGGTGAAATTGAGCACGAGGCTGGAATATTTTCCGTCTTTCCAATTATTGATTCTGATGACTTTCGGTGGTGACCTTGATTTGCTTTCTTTGTTACTTGATCGGCACTTTGTCCCAATTAGTTGTGGACTAAAACTAAACCCTTGGCCCCAGGACTATTCTTTAACGAAACATCATGTTTAACACAAATTTAATATAATTAAAACCAGCTCATATGGGTAGCGATTGCATAATTATATGTCTGCGCATCAAGTGAGCTCTTTGCATTGACGAATTATAATTAAGCTTTGGGTTTTGCATCACTTGATAAAAGCAGAATCTTATATCTCGATTTTGTGTGATACGTAAAGCCATTCTGTTATTTGGATGAGAATGGTTGAGAATGTAACATAAATATGGGTGTCGTGTGTGACTAAAATGTGTGGCGGTTTGGGTTGTGTTTTATAATCGAGGAGTTGTTGGAATGTCATGTGTTCTCACTCCGTATCTCCAAACATAAGTGGGGTTATGCCATGAAATACATGCCTCTCTCTTCTTTTCTCCCATTCCCATTTCTTTAATTATTATTATTATTATTATTTTCATTTTCCTTCTTTTTTGACTCAAAACATGGAAGGGGTGGAGAGAATCGTGATGCGACAAAAAGCAGAGAAAGCAACACACTTGATTTGAGTCTCAAAAGAGAGAAAAAGCAAAAAAAGTGTATGGTTTATTTTTATCTTGCTATTCTCCAACCCCTACCCTCGGTATATATAATATATATTGGTAAAAGGTCTATTACTTTAGTATGCAAGATTACGTATTCAAATCGATCATCAACAATTTAATTAAGAAATTGATTTAAAGGAAAGTGCATAACTAGATTTTGAGTAGAATTAAAATCAAATTTGTACTTTTAATTATATAGTGATTATGATATCTGAACAAATGCTTTGTAGATAAAAATTTAAAATTTAAAAATATGTTAGTGATGACATCTATGTATTGTATGTATTGTAGATTATCAACTAACAACTAATTATACTTTTACCATATTATTTTGTAAGTCATTTTTTATAAAATATTTTACCACCATAGCAATATTACGATGAAAGGAATAGAGAGAAAGAAGTTTTTTTTGTTAGTAGTTAATAACGAGAGAAAATGAATACAACTATATACAGTAGAGTAGTTATAGATAATTAGATATGGATGAAGGTTTTTTTTTGCTCAAAATAATTGTGTTGTAGAAATGGAATGTAGCCATCAAAGGAATTAGGATTGGATTTCTTATTAGTATCTTGATGAAAGTAGTCTATCTGGAGCGTAAGCAAAAGCACATTCTCCACTTAGCTTTTACATTCTTATTTCCTTATTTCTTGATATCTCCTTATTTCCTAATTTGTAATTTGTCATTAATTCCTAATTTGTCATTATTTTTATGTTATCAAGTTAAATGACACACTATCACTATTAACTTCTTAGCAAATATTAGGAAAAACTTGAAACATAAAATTATCCTTAAAAGTTATCGTTTTAATTATGTAACTAAAAATGAGTGAATTAAATAAATTTGCATCAATTTGAAAATTTAATATACATCATCATTTGACTACAAAATAAATTATATCTCTAATTTTAAAAGCAGATGAATTATATAAAAAAATAGGCGAAAATGCAGAGTAGTATTAAGGTAGAGTTACATAATGATTTATAAAAATATTATTAACAAAGGGAGGAGTATTATAATGAAGAAGTAGCTCAACCCTAAAATTTTGAAAGAAAAAGTAGATGAAATTGAAACAATTAAGATTATTATTCTCTAAAATAAAGGAATTATTTATTTTGGAAACAAAACAAACACACACACATCTTATAATACTCCTTTTTGCCACCTTATTGCCATATATATTTTTCACATATCTTATTCTTTATCTTACTTAGGATGTCGTTAGGTAGTATTCTTAGATCTATCTTTTGGGACCAATTGTAGAGAGGTTGAGTAAGTCGATTGACATGTAGGAGGCGTTTTCTCCTTTGGTTGGCGTGTTGCTTTGATTAAGCATGTCTCTCTAGCATCCCAATTTATTATTTGTCCTTTTTTTCAGGTTAGCGGTCGATGTGGTTTATTTTCTAGAGAACTTTGTGTGTCATTTTGTGGTAAGGGAATGAGGTAGGGAATGGTGAATGGTCATTTGATCTCATGGAAGAAGGTTTGCGAGCTATTATTAATGGGGATTGAGGCTTGGTAAGTTGGTGTCTAAGAACATTTAACTTGCGGTGAAATGGTTACGATAATTTCCTTTGGAATCGATTCATTATGGAATAAGGTGATTAAAAAGCTGGCCATTTTAAAAATCTGATTCATTGGGGATGGTCCTTCATTTGGTTTCTAGAGGATACTTGGATAGGTGATGTTACTTCCTTTCCAGTCAGTCCTCTATCATTATTGGCCATCTTTGTTTCATAATGCATCCATCTTTTTGTGTGATGAAATTCACTTTTAGCTTGATCATCTGATTCTCCAATAATTATATGATAAGCCTAATTACTCTATTCATTTTCAGAAGCGAGTTCATAAGAATTCCTTCTATTGTTCTGTTTAGATGCTTTAATAAGAAAAGTTAACTTGGAACCTGAAGAAAGTCCATGGTCTTAAAACATACTTTTGGGTTTTTGTGGTTGGGTGAAGTTTAGGAGTTTTCTGAAGAAATAGAAGCTGAAATTTGATTTCCATGATTTGGGTTTATTGTATATTAAAGTGTTTTAAGAGGTAAATTAGAGGAGGTACTATTTTCCCAATAAAAAGGCTATGATCTTGAAGTTGAGTTATTTTTGCAATGATTTGGGTTAATTGTGATTTTCTGATGTATCAGCAGGTAAAATAAGCGGGAGGTTTTGTTTAATCTATTTGAACTATGCACAAAAATCTTTTGTGCATCTATGAAACATCTTCTGTAGATGTTTATAACATAAATTATATACAAAAATTATCATAAACAACTATAAAAGGAGAAGGTAAAAATTGGGCATGTGTGTGTTGTGTGATTGTACTTGCGGTGGCTCGATTAACACATTATTCTTTTATAATTAGCCGTGTTATGAATTCATTTTTACTTTGCATGAAATATTGGTAAATGAATTTGATTACAATAACTTTAAAGTAAACCAAGCTTTTATTAACCACACTTTTGATTGGAGATGATAGAACTCTAATGAGGTTTTTGTGGTTAATTAACAATCTCGGGGAGGTTACCCTTTGTTAGTTCATCGTCAAATTATATTGTGGTCTAAAAAGAATCAAGTCGAAAGGATATTTCTACTACTAGCAATATAAAACCCTTATTACGTAAAATGGCGGTTTAGTCGATGTCGTTGATAGCCATTAGAATTTAACAAGAGGAGGTTTTCTTTTTAAAGGTGGGTTTTCCATATCATCTTACATTTTCTTTTTTAAAGTTGGGTTTTCCATAGAATTTAATTTTATAGTTCGGACATTTTAAGTTCAAGATAAAACATCCACTCGATAGAATCCTTATTGTAACTAAAGCTGTAAGCACATAGGTATTAAGTATATCTTTGGAACTTTAAAGTTTCACCATCTTTTCTAAAAAGTCAATAAACTTACTTATTTGAATCAAACAAAAGACCAAAAAGTTATTGAGACTTTGTAATCAAAATTTACCCATCTGAAACCACTTAAATTATAAGGTAAAATCTTACGCGAAGCTGTAGAAGCTGATTGAAGTGGCTAAAGTAAAAAGTGCAAGGTGCTTAATTTGAATGGACACCCAAGAAAACTAACCTCCGAGTTGGTCACGTAGCCTTCTTTGAACTTCCATTTGAACTTCATGAAAGCCTCGATGGCGTGGTAGCCCTTTGCTCAAAATATGTAAAAGCAAATAAAAATATTACTCGAAAAGCTAGATGACCCTTTTGATAGAAAGTTTAAAAGATATTTGAATGGGTCTTTCTTTTTGTTCGAGATATTGTGTTTGCATTTGTATTCTAGGGTCTCTGAGTGATTTATGGTTATTGTTTTGACTAGCTCATCGATAAAAATCCTAACTTTGTACCCAGTGTGGTGTCTGAAGCACACCACGTGTTTGTTAAAAGTCCCAGTGGGTGTTTTGGCTAAAAAGAAATTAGAGGAATTAAAGTTGGGGTTATATATGTACATCCTATATAATATGAGGAGAGGTGTTTTGACATATTAAATGGAAGCGAAAACAAATTTTTGAGCTAAAACCGGAAGAGGATTTTTATATGTCAAGCGATCTTTGGCCACTATTTTGAGTAGCTAGAGATTACGAAATAAAGTGGTTATACCTTTTAATTACTGATCTTACATATGATATACAACATATATAAAGTTTGTTGCAATTTGGTATATGAACTAAATTAAACAAGACCTCAAGTGACCACGCAGGGGGGGGAAAAGAGCTGCTTGCCCGATGGCGGCGTGTACCAACGGCGACAATAGCAATGGGATGAATGAGGTTTGGGGCTCTTTTGAGTTCTCGATCGGAAGGGTTAAAACCGTCCCAAATAAAATGACACATAGAATGTCCCTTCTAATATTCCACGATGGGTTAATGTGTCCTTTATTGATATTCAAAATTTAACAACACATGGATCGAAGATGTGGAAAATAAAATTACTTAAAAAGCGAAGGGGGGGGGAAAAAGAAATTTGCCTTTCAATATTGCTTTTAAATTGTTGGTATCTGGGGTTTACTGAGAGAAAAAAAATTGTTGCTGATTTTTTGAGTTTAATATGGGTGTATTTAGAGTGACTTTTAATTTGTTTGTTAATTTATTTAGTATATCGACTTTTAAATTATTATAATATTTAGTTGTTTGGACGCGTTTTTTATTGTCTATAGACTATAGTGAATTAGTGATACATGCGTATGAAATATATTCTTGATACGTGCATTCAATTGGTTTTAGTTACGATTGATCCAAAACTTTTTTTTTGGAATATATCCTTTAATATCAAAGATAATCATGTACACATTTTAAATTATATTCTTGATCTTTTTCCCCTTTACATAGTGACTATTTATCAGGTTTAATCAAAGACCATGAAAAAGTTCGGATATTCAGTTGGTTGTCTTGCACTAATGTGTTTGATTAACACACAGTACACACATAATATGTCCATTCCATTAACTAATAATAGCATATGAATTTTGTCAAAAAACAACTAATAATGAGTAGTAGAATTATTAACTATTTTACATGGAAAGAGGAAAATTTTAGTTCATTAGACACCAACTATTGTTGCATTAGTAGATAGGCTGTATTGAATATTTCGGTCCAGTAAACATGTCCATGTAGAAGGACTAGCTTTAGATTGTTTGTCGCGTCGATGTTGAAAAATTTTGTTGTTTGAGCTCTGTAATTCATGACTATACTATTGTATACACACACACGTGTGTTAATTATTCGATTCTTGATTGTGTACATGCTTTCTTTCTAGAGTTTTCCCCAGTTTATAAAATTTGTTTTGTATAGATAGATTTGTCCCCCACGATTCTGGTAATGTTTGGTTAAAAATTATTATTTAGATTATGATAGTGTGAAAATTGGGACCAAATTTTGTAGTGTGTAAGATCCTTTTAAATTAATGTCTCTCATTTGCATAAGTACTTGATAAGTTTAATATCTAATACTCCTACGTATTAAATGTAAGTACTTATTAGTTGTTATTATTACTACCTCCTTTAAAATGACAATCGTACCCTTTATTTAAAATTAACTTATTCTTTTCATGACACATTTATTCTATTTTAAACAATCATTTAACCTTCTTTTTAAAACAATCAATTTGTAGTTAAATATTGTGAATTATTATTATTTTGAATGTGAAATATTGTTTTAGTTGTGATAGATTTAATTATTAATAAGAATATTCTTTCATCACTTTAATTTGATTAGTTTCACACTAATACATTTTTTTTCATAGCGAATATGAATCATGAGGTCACCACCTTGCGGGACCACCTTCTTATCTTCTTGTGTTTGGATATGTAAGTTCCTTTTTAGGACTTAATGAAAATTGAACAATTAATATTCCTTTTGAAATTTTTAACGTGTCTTTTTCAATTTGGGACGGGAGGATTATAATTTGCGATGCTGCGGTAAAATTATTTTCTTCTTTATATAGCAAACTTGCAATATAATAGCTTTTTTTATACTTTCTATATTTAACCTTCTTTTTCCTTTCTTTAATAGAGGCGTTATCGAAAAAAGAATATTGGCATTATCATTCGAGAAGAATCGAATTGAATATGATCGTAAAGCGAATAAGATTACTTTTTCTTTTCTTAAGCTCATACTTTATTTTCCAAGACAAAACATCTTATATTTATCTGTTTGTCGGGAAAATCTAAGAAAACATCGAAGAAAGGAAAAAGGAAGGAGTTTCAAAAAGAAAAGAAAAAAGAAAATCAACCCCCAATTTGAATGTGGTAAGTATCTGATATTCCGGACATTTCGTTAGTAGTTACAAATATTTGTTACCTGAAAGTCATTTAAACAAAATATTTGAACCTAATTTATTAACGACAACGGTCTTAGACTTATCGTAGTCAGTGTGGTGCTTTAGTACTTGAAGGAAAGATGCTTTAGTACTTGAACCAAAGATGATGAAGCAAAGATGATAATTTATTAACGAAACTATGCCTTCTTAGGTTTATAATTATACATCTTTTTAGGGTTTCAATAATAATATCCTTCTGAAAAGGCAAAAAACATATTGCATAAGCGCTTTACGTGTGAAATACAAAACCAAACAAAGCGAATATATGCACCTAATCCGAATAAATAGAAAACATTATTTTTGGCTCAAAAAAACACTACGACTTCTTCTCTTTACACTTAGATATCTATTGTTATTTGTAGGGATCGATAAAAATATCCTTGACAAAGCTCGATTCCTCGGCGTAAAAAAAGCGAAAAAGGGATAATGGTGACGTCGTCCAATACATATTGCTTTCGGTAACTTGCGTCGTGAAAGAAAGAAGCAAGCAAAAAAATAATACTGATCTCGACCATATCCATTTCACGAGATTTTTCCTGGTTTGATCCTAGGCCATCCCATATTACGACTTATGAGCGAGTTGTATCGCGATCGAGAATCATTTTATCGAGATCGTCGTTGTTAAAACTGCGCCATCAATTCTAATCGAATTCCTCCGTTCGATTTTACCACCTCGAGGTTACATTCAACCAACTCAAATTCAATGGATGCGAAATCCTCCTTCCACCAAATAATATAAAGCATGTACATGACTCCGTAACATTATATCATCTTCCATTTTACATCACCAACTTTGGGGTTAGTTCAAAAGACATTATTTAGAACTATATACCATAAGGAGTGTTACGATATATGTGAACTATTTGAAACAAGTTCATTTATTTTCTAGGTTATTACCAATTATTGATCGGTCGTTGATGAAGCTTGCGTCTGAAGAGGAGGCATTGCCTACAAATATAGCCCTTTGCCCACATCTATTTTAGGAAGACACTTTACCTCGATAAAATGAATATCTGATTGTCCTCATTTGCTTTCGGCATTACATTGGAAAGCGAAAAGTTATCGAATTCATCATTGGCCTTTCTTGAACATGTTGTTTTGCGAGGAAAGATTAAACTTCCACTAATATTAACGCCTCCTCGGAAATTCAATCACTATATAATGGCAATGATGATCGATCAAAGTCCTTTTCGAAGTTATACCCATTGTCTGATCGTTTAATGCTTTTCTGAGCTTAGGTGTACATATGGATGATAAGTGGTTCTGGTAGGGGTCCCAGCGCATTCTGAATCCATGGAGAATTGCGACATCGGACGAGGTTACTACTGACCTCCGGTAAGTCGAGATCCGATATATACACGATTGTACATTCACGATGCATGATTGCTTTAGAATATCGTTCTCGGAGAAACTTAGAAAGGCTGCGAGAGGATGTCCTACGAACAATCCAGGATAGTCTTTTGAGATATAACTCATTTTCGGGTAAGTTTAGACATGCAGCTGCAATTTTAAGCATGGAAGATTTGAACAATCGCGACATCCCAGCATACCTTCATTATAGTGCAACAAAAGACCGTCGAACTCATAATTTACCCGTCGGAGGAGGTTCTTTGTCATATTACACGGAGATGGTCTTTGAATTCTGCGATGAGGGATATTATTATGCGGTTAAGAGGGTGACCGGTTGATGCGAGATAAATGAATGCCGTCCGACTTATTTACCACTACATTCGTATTGTTGTTTCAGTATGGTGAGCTTGGATGGGAACCAGATTTTAAGCGATGGGATGTCAATCGAGTAAAAGCTTCATCAAAAGACTTACTGCAATTGCAATATTATGGTTATCGTTTGTTTGAAAGACCTCTTGAGTATTCAACTATCTTGAGGGTGGAAGATTATTTCAAGAATTTGTTGTAGATCGTGGGCGTGAGAAGGCGAGAACAAATTAACATATTATAGGCTCGACCAACAAAAATTACGATCGATCTATACGAAGATCAATGGTCGAGGTAGTTCTGATGGGTTAGAGGCTAATCAATTTAGTAAAGCGAGTAGTTTTGCCTTCTTCTTTTTACGGGAGTCCAAGGCGAATGTTTGAAATCTTCCAGATTCTATGGCCGTAACTTCGGTATAACCAACACCACGATATTTTCTTAACTATGGTATAAATCCGAATTGGCGAGATAAAAGATGCCTTTATTACCACATCAAGCGTCGATTGTGCCCGGACTTGGTGGCCGTGTATTTGAATTGAGCGGCGAGCTTTGATGATGGAAATTGATAAGAAGAAAGTATTCGGTCTGAAAGGTGGCACATGTTTTCACGATTGAATTCCAAAAGCGTGGGTTCTGCACGCGTCGTTTGCTAATATTTCTTCAAGGTCTGCGATAAAATCTGAACACGTGAGCAGTGCGTCGAGTTGTGTGTGCGAATTCCCGATCTAATTTACGATCCACTTACATATAAACGGTTAAAACTTGCGTGAGTACATGGACCATGTGGTGTTAAAATCTTAAATCACCATGTATGGAAGATGGTAAATGCACCAGAGAGATATCCTAAATGTTGGGCGGAAGAAACTACAATGGGCGAAGATGGGTGTCAGATATATCAAAGCGCGATGATAATGATTGAAAACATTCTCTACTGATGCGGACATGAAGTTGATAATAGAGATGTTATACCATATAATTCATACCTCTCTAGATTGTTTAGTTGCCCGTATAAATGTGGAAGTTTGTGCGGGGAGTAAGGTCGTAAAGTATATCAATAAATACATCTACAAGGGTTACGATCGCCTGACTTTGGTATTGGGGGTAGTAGATGAGATAAAGCGATATATTGACTCAAGGTACATTGGGCTTCTGAGGCGGCGTGGCGGATATTTGGATATCCTATGCATCGAAGTTGCCTCGATTATCGTCGGTAGTTCACCTAGAGGAAAACATCACGTCTGCTATAACCCTTACGAACGATAGGCTGCAATATTGAGCGAGCGGAGGATCGTGAGACAACTCTAACGAGATTTTTTGCATCTTTGCTCTACTAATGATTTAGCTTTCGAACTCTCACATACCAACAATTTCCAAAGCATTTCGTTTGGCAAAAGAGAAACGACTTTCTGGCGAGAGAGCAAAGGGATTTGCAATCGGAAGAATGTATTTTGCGGTCAAATGAAGGTGAAAAGTTTTTATCTGCGTCTTTTGTTGGCGTTTGTAGAGGACCTCAATCTTTTCAATGTTTAAAAACAGTTGATAATGTTGTACACCCACGTATAAAAAAATTGCATGTATTGCAAAAGGCCTTTTGGAAGGCGATGAAGAATGGATTCAATGTCTTAGAAGCATCGATAATGAGAACGGGCTCTCGATTAAGAAGGTTGTTTTCTATTATCTTGACCTGATGCTCTCCTTTAAATCCGAAGCGTTGTGGAACCAATTTTCTATGCATATTTGTGATGATTTATCACACAAAATAAAATACATGTTATGGCATTGATGTTCTACTAATGCTCAAATTTGTGATTATGGTTTATACCTTATTAATCTTTTTCTTGAAGAGTCGGGGAAGAGCTTATCGGATTACCCACCAATGCCACTTGCCGTATATAATTGGAGAATTATCGTTGTGATCGACTTATATGGGAACATAAGGCGATTCTGACTTGAAGTTGATCGAATAAATGTCCATGCAAAACATTGATCTCTTGAATGAGGGTTGACTTATGGCTTATAATGCAATCATTTCATCATTTATGAAAATAGAGAACAACCTTCTTTACGAGTGGGGTGCGAGGCTGGAAAGACTTTTCTCTATGTCTGATTGCCAAAAATGTCGTTCCTTATGCGATATAGTAATTCTGATAGCATCCTCTGGAATTGCTACGGGTTGTTACATGGGGGCGTCTTGCACATTCAACATTCTGCATTCCACTTAATGTATTAGAAAATTCGGTTTGTGGATTCACGAAGCAATCATCACACTCGAAATTATTTGGAAGGCTAGACTAATTATATGGGATGAGGTTCGATCTGCAACATCGTCATTGTGTTGAAGCGATTAATCGGACCTTACAAGACATTCGTGATAACTCCCTCTGACCATTTGGAGGTATTCTTTTGTTGTTCTTGGGGAGATTTTAAGCGATTCTTCTGTTATACCTAGAGGTCTTCGTTGAGCATATAGTGGCGACATCACTCTGACGTTCTTTGCTTTGGAAAGATATCATGTCTTGACATTACAAGTTAACATCTTGACTTACGATGACCAATCGTTATTATTTGATTTCTCGGCTTTTCTTAATGAGGTTTGAGTATTTGTATCTTTATTCATATTGACATCTATATATAAATCACGAATATTTGATAATTTACTAATACTTCATTATTATTGTGTAGATTAGGTCTAACCCTCGAGAATCTATCTGACTTCGAGTTCAATAAAAATAACTTTCAAAGTGTAGATAATCTTATCTCGACCATCTACCCGAGCTAGAAGTGCCAAGTAAGGTCACTCCGAATTCTTAAAAAGAAGCGCACAATTCTATCTGCTAGAAATGATGATGTCGATGATATCAACCTAGGCTGCGTTGGCGGTTTTTAGGAGAAGTATATCATCGTACTTTCTTTGCGACAAAATGGTTGAAGATGATGATGTGGATCGGGACTATTATGCATCGGTGCGAATGAATATTTGAACACACTCGATCACCACTGGACTACCACCGTTCAAATTAGATTTAAAGAGGTTGTCGATAATGCTTCTAAGGAACATTGCAGAAAGATGGCCTTTGTAATGGTCTTAGACTTATCGTAGTCAAGTGTGGTGCTTTAGTACTTGAAGCAAAGATTTTAGCGGTGATAAGCATGGCGACTTGGTATTCATTCCACAATTTCTTTGACTCCTTCTTAAATGCGAGTTGAGTATTAAAATGACAAGAAGACAATTCCCGATGAGGTTAAGCGTGTCTGATGACAATGAATAAATCACGGGCGATCTGTCAAATTTGTTGGGGTAGATTTACGTACACGATGTTTAGTCACGATCGACTATATGTAGCTCTGTCGAGATGCACAAGTTCTTCCATTTATCATACTTCTTCGTGAATTAAGCGACAAGTCCACAATAAATATCGTACATCTTGAAGTTTTGTTATAATTATATATGTTTGAGGTATCATTTCTTATCTCAGTGCATTATTGATCTTCTTACGATAAAAGTCTTGATATGTTTTGAATTGGTGATAAAAGTTTTGAATTAATGACAAATCCACAACAAATATTGTCTTTATATATGTGTTAATTGTTGAATAGTTGAATATTTGCATATTGTTAAAAATGATCTTGATGCTTGAATAAGTTGTGGCATCGTTGTAGTTGTGGCGTATCTTATGACAAGACTCTGATGGGTATATGTGAGTCCTATAGTCATGTGAAATGGAAGTGGCTAGGACTAACAAGTTTCCCTATAGAAATAGCAAACCCCATAAATTATTGTAGGGTGTAATCTGATATTTTTAGTTGATCAATAGAAGCTTAAAAAACATGAAATCTGATTACTCAAATTACAATCTGTATATATTACACATACATAAATCATGTTTTTTGAATCCACGTGATACATTCGTCCACTTATTTTCTGAGATGATGCCTTCGTAGAAGTTACTCATTCTCTCTAATTTGCGAAAAATTGGTTTACATTTCCTTGCTCTTTTACGTATGTAAGCAAATCGATAATGTTTTTTGAGTATGATGCCTCTCAACGAATAACAATTTACGCTTTGTTGTTGAATACATGATTTAGTAATGTATGAACATCGGATAACATATCTTCGTAAAAAACCATTCGGATAACATCTGAGTAAATTTATATATGTGTGTGTATGTGTGAAGAACAAATTTGAGAAGCTTGATCATATTTGTTAACATAATAAGTTGATTACATGTTGGTTTTGAGCTATAATATGCATAAGTTATATATAACTTATGTTTTAGTTTTACTTGCACGTGAATCAATCAATTTATACATATATCCTGCTCATTACATTTTGTTATCAATTTCCAATTAGTTGATTTAATTTGTTGATAGACCTAAGCGATTCATTTCAATTTATACGATCTTGGGATGATATTGCTATTGAATGGAAGCGTGTCCATTCAACAACAAATCGAGTGGAGAAAAGTTAACGAGGGTTATGTATATTTTATAATTCTTAAATCGTATTCAAGTAATCACGTGTCGATTGTTTAGATTCTTGCGATCTGCTAACATTTTGCTTTCTCTTATAAATATGATTTTTATTCTGAAACAATATTTGTTGGTAGTGGGCGTTCTTAGATGGATAGCCTTTCTTTTCAAAGATTTATGTATAGAAGACATGGTAGAGCTTGCGAGATCTACAAGGTAAATGTTATTGTATGTATTTTTTGTGTATATATTGAAAGATCTTTGGGTGTAAGCGGTAAAGAATATATTTGGTGTAAGATGTAAAGTAAAGGGTGGTGCTTTCGACATATTGTTTCTTTATTTTCTCCATATATGTATTTTTGTTCTTAATCTTTGGTAAAGTTGGGTAATTATACATGGTTATGATGATTTTGAGTATGGAATGATGTTGTTTTTGGTGGTTTGGATATGTATGGATGATTGTAAGTTTTTTAAGCAGGTTTAGAATTTCTTGAATATCTATTTTAAAAAAAAAACTCTGCTAGAAATTTCTTGAAATTAGTATCTCTTAGCTTGATATTTTGATGGTTGGATGTGTTGATTATTGAATATGTATTAATTTACGCATGGTATGATGATTTTGGGTATGAAATGATGGTTTTTGGTGGTTTGGATATGTATGGATGATTGTAAGTTTTTAAGCGGGTTTAGATTTTTACGGATATCAATTTTTAAAGGAAACTCTGCTGAAAATTTCTTAAAATCGATGGCGACTAGCTTGCCCAAATTTACGATGGCCCAAATTTACTTTTTTTTTTGGTTGGGTCGATTATTTTTGAAGTTCTTATTTTATTTTAATTTTTTATTTAATCGAACAAAATGAGCTCCAAACCAATTTGGTGCACATGAACCTTTAAAACGCACGTGGGTATCATTCTGTTATTTCAAAACTACAATGATGCTTTTACTGTTAATGTATCGGTGAATGGTATTGATGGACACATTTGTATGATGTATTGTGCTTAAAATAGTTTTACTAATTAATCCATGTTCCATCTAAAATTACAAATTGAATGAAGGAATCGATAACATATATGTGAAGAAAGTGCTTTTAAATGTGCTTGAAGAAAATATGAAGGTCATTGACTTTGGGATTGTTTTGAATTTAATAAATGTAGTTAAGCGGCTAGGTCGATTTTATTGTTGAGTGAATGTGGATGTTGGTTTTAGTTGTTTCCTTAACAAATTTATTTTTTCTTGCCGGTCTCGATTTGTAAATAATGAGCATGTAGATCTGATTTGTGGCAAAATTGTTGACTTCTTTACTTTTTGGGTGGGATGTCTATCTTGATTAAAAATTTTCTTATTTATAATAAATAATTAAATAATTAAATTATCTAATTTTTATCAAATATATACTTTTTAAATATTGTAACTCATATTTTTCATTTAGATTCATCTTTAGGTATTAAATAATTACATGAGTATTAAGTATATATATATATATATATATATATATATATATAAGACGATATTCTATGTTATGACGCTCCGGGACGAGCCATCGTAAGTAAGGGTGTAAACGGATCGAGTCGATCCGAGTATTGAGTTGCTCAGATTTGATTCATAAAATTTATCAAGTATAAAATAAGGTTTGATTGAAACTCATTTAGCTACCGAGTTGAGCACGATTCCGAATCGAGCCCGAGCAGTTTGATCTTTTCGAACGAATATGATCCGAGTATCAATAGAAAATTACAATTTGAGAAGGTTCGAATAATTTATCGAACTTTAAAATTTGCTCATATTTGACTCATTTATATTTCGAGTCGAGCTCGAACTTTTAGTCGAGCGAGTACAAATCGGCTCAATTCTTTCGTTTCTGTGCTGTTTAGTATGAAGCCCTAAGAAAAGGTTAACCGGATTCGTAGAGACTAGTCCGACAAAAAATTTTGAATTTAAAAATTATAAAATTATCTTTTTGTATATAACATGAGAGGGAATATGAGGTAGGCTTCACCTCTCTTTTCGCCTTTATATATTATTATCAATTAAAAAAAACTTTTATTTATGTAACAAAAAAAATGTATGTAATTCTTTTGTGTAGAACATAGGGAATAAATAAATAAATAAATAGGGATGAGGAGCCATTTAGCTATCAATTTTCCTCTAGAAGACTAGAACCATAACAAGAAGGTCCCATTGATCTAAAGATAAATGATCTCAGCTAATTTGAAAAACACTGCCCTTTCTATAAAGTATAATAACCCATATTCTAATTATATGTGGCAATTAATGGCACGTACGCCAAATTTGTACATGTATGTTTAGCACCTATGCAAGCTCAATGAGAGAAATTAAAGCAATTCTTGTTGAGAATTAATTGTTATTAGGAGAATATTGTGAGAAAAATTATGTTCAAATATTAAAAAAAAAATCAAGTGAGGGAGAACATATAAAATATATAATACTATAATTAGTTAACTAATTAATGTAGTATATTAAAAAAAACACACAAGCTGCTGACATGGGGAAAAAAATTCTAATGGCAAAACAATCTTATTTTATACCTAGAGGGCATTAATTAATTAGGTGTTACAGAAAGAGTAGTTTTCCGGTCGTCGGAAAGTATGGAGGAGCGGCAAAGAGGGCAAGAGTTGTGAAGGGAGAGCCACTTGGTGATGCAATTGGCATGGTATACGTGGCCGCATAGAACTTGTTCACCTCCACTACCACCGTCGTCGTCGGTACATGATTTGAAACCTTCCATGCACACTGTACAAACACCAACTGCAGAAAGATCTGAAGGCATCATCATCCTCCTCCTGTATATATCATTAATATTATTGGTAATTGCCGATTCTAATTCTGATTTTGAGCTCTTGATGATTTGATCAGGACCTGAAACTGAAGATGAAATATTCAGATCCTCCATAGTCAGAGCTTCGTCCAGATCAAATATATCATCCATGGCCATGTCGATCGGAGAAATTCAGTTTTATGTGTGTGTGTGTATATATATATATATAGAGAGAGAGAGAGAGAGAGAGAGAGATCTAGAGAGATGGGACGTCCGGCAGTAAGAAAGATTGGTCCTGAAGATACCCTGAACTTGTATGTTTGTCTACATTGCATTTATGGAGGATTCGTCGGCAACTTGGCCGAATGCATCATGTTTTAAGATTTTTTTACGACAATACTATTATGATTACATAATACTCACGAACACACATATACATATTATGAGTTCCGGCCTGATATGTGGAGTCCGCAGTATATATACATATGTGTCTATGTGAGTATTATGTGACATTTTTTTTATGTGATAGTAGTTTTTTTTTTTTTTAAGAGAGTTATATTTTTACATGTATTTTTGATATTTTTATATATATAATATTATTTTTAATATGAACATATAGTGGTTTCACGTTTTTGTGAGAGTGCTCCCCTTTTATTAATTAAAGTTTAAAATAGAAATCTTAAATACAAGAATTACTTAAGTCGTTCTATTTAGTTAACTATAAAGTTGCTCTCGTTATTCCGCAAAAAGATGATACTCGTTTTAATAAAATAGGGGTAATAATTTGAAATAATATAAAAACCATAATTTCAACTCTATTATTATTGTCTTTTTGACTAGAATCACTTAAATTTATCCTAAATATCCCTTTCCAAAGTCAGGATCAATGCCAATTTACCACCGTTATTAATTATTCAAAGTCCAAACCATCAAATCAAGTACCCCTCCCGTAATATATAACATTCTACAAGAATTAAAAAAATAATTATATAATATTAAATATAATATTAATTATTTATAATAATTTTATCATATAATTTATTTCATATTCTCTGTTTTATATATAACATTTTATTATGAAAAGTAATTTTAAAAGATTGTGGTCCTAGATTAAATAAAATGTCAAATAATTTTAAATAAAATAAAATTATATAAAATGTCATATATTATAAGACAAATTAAATAGTCAATAGCTGAAATATAAAGTTATGATATCATTTATATTGGTTCCTAAGTTTAAACGAACTATAAGTAATTATTTTGGGAAAAAACATTCAAAAAAAAAAAAAAAAAAAAAAAAAAAAAAGAAGGGTACCAACCTAAATGGTACCACCCATACCGCATGGTCCACCTATATATATGCATGATTGCTGCATGAGTGTGAGAGGCTGAGAGCCAACCGCAGACAAAGACGACAAGGTTACATAATGTATAAATACCAGCTGTATACCGTGCCTCCTGTACTATGTACGGTGAGATTTATCACAAATTTTAAACGGTCTAAATGATTTATTGAATGAGCGAGAAATTTAAAATTATTTGTATTTTATTAGATAGATTTCAATGAGGACGGATCTAAAATATTTTTCTTAAATAATATTTTTTTAAAATAATATTTTTTTATTAAAATTATGTAGTTTTAAAAATTATTTTAAAAAATAAGTGGGACTTCGGGTGATATTTTTATAAATAAAAAGAAAGCAAGTGGGACCTCTTTATTTTAATATTATTTTATATTTTAAATTTTTTTTAAAACGACATAATTTTAATAAAAAAATATTATTTAAAAGAGTGTTATTTAAGAGTAGTGTTTTAGATTTGTTATGTCCATTTAATATAAATGATCCGTGAAAATCACATTTACCAAGAGTTTTTGGCTTTAGTGGTACTCAAAAGGTCTAGGGTCTTCGGTTTAATTTCCCTCCCCAAATTAGTAAAAAAAAAAATGCCATTTTCATATAAATTTTTAACATTAAAAATTAGATTAATGGGAGCTAGCTCAAAATTCCCTTTGCATGTTGTACTTGTCAATATATTTTTATTTTTAAATTGTTTGATGATAATATATACACAAAATATAATATTATCAACCAGTTTTTTCAATAGAAATTAGTGGATTTCGGTCCACAAATGAGTTTCATTTGTTACTTTTATTCATTTTTTAAAACACAAATATAAAATAACATGATATTTGTAAATTTATCATTATTATTTGTTATAACCTTACAACGTCTAAAATATTAATATAATTTATTTCCCAATATATATATATATATAACAAAATAAAATTTTAATATTTATAAGTTGGCAAAAAGGGAGGTGAGTGTTATCTGTTTTACGTTTGGGAACACGACGTTATATAATTAAATACACTCACTCCCATGTTATGTACAAAATAGATATAACCTGAACCTTATCGATAATACAATCATAGTACTACCTGACGTGATTATTTTTTTTTTCTCGTCATATACACATTATATTCATTTACATACACATACACGTGTAAATGTATATTTTCATCAATTTTATGTGCCCAACCCCCCACGCTCACCCCACCCCCACCCACCACCCACTACCCACTACCCACTACCCACTACCCACGACCCACGACCCACGCACGCACGCACGCACGCACGCAGTGATTTCTAACTAGCTCTCTCTTTATCTAGTTCTACCATATTATCATAATAATTGTTTCCAATAAAAATCCAAGTTATAAAATTATGTCTAGATTCATTATATAATGGATGTCTAATAACTCCCATGTCCATTAAGTTTTATAACTCATGACTCTTGAGTTTTGTAACATCCTAGTAGTTATGTTAGTATTGATGTTATTATATCTCTATATAATAACATTTGTAAAGTAAAGGTGAGATGGACATATCTGATTCTGAAGATATGAAATGAGAATCTTTCTCCCTCGATCATCATCTTTTGTTCTTCATATTATATATTAATTTTTATAATACGTTATCAAGACGATTTGCTTCTCACTTTCGTCTTAAAGCAGATAATTATATTTGGTTTATTGGTAAGAAGTAGAAGGTATATTTATCTATTATTTATACAAATTATTAATATACTTTTATGCATGTCTTCAATATCACATGTTGTAGGATTCTGGTGACTATGCTTTCATTTGAAAGCATGGTGGCCTAAACAGGTCTATATTTTCTTTTACAAAGTAAAAGAAAATAAATTTTCAAAACATTTGTTTGTATTAAAATTAAATAATTTCATATTAATTTTGAATTTTAGGATTTCACAATTTAACTATTAAAAGTCAAATGTAACTTTAATTTTGGAACATCAAAGTTTGTAATTAGAATTTCTATCATTATCATTTTTATTTCCATCCATCACCACTCAACAGATAAATTGTAATTTTAAGAATAATAATATATGAAATAAGATTAAATTTATAAATGAAACTCTTTTGAACGGACGGAAATAAAAGCTATCAAAAGAAAAGAGAGTGACTGGACTGGCCTAAAGGCCCCAAACAGAGCAGATCCAAATTTGATTATTGTTTTTATATTTTTAAAAATAATTACAATAAAAGTGCATACATAAAATATTTACAAACTAGTGCGTATTCAAGATTTTTTATTTACAAAATTAGTGCGATTCTTATCCCTTTAATTTAGTTGAGTGTTTTTTAATAGGATCTGATTCAAAGACTTTCTCTCTCTCTCTCTCCTCCCTTCTATCCCTCCTCCGTGAACTACTTTCCATAATCATGAGAGGCCAGGATTTTATCAATAAAGATTTAAATTTTGTCGAAATAATTTTTAATATTATGGTGTGAATTTGAGATAATATTATAGTTGTGGGTAGTATTTATAAATTTTGCAAAAGTATCAAGTGGTTATATTATATTCGATTGGTGGGAAGATTCGGTTTAGCGAGAGAATATTCGTATAACTACCAATCATCGTTTGGTGGACCCTATTAGCAAATTATTGTCGGATTGAGAAAACGACAAAAATATTTTATTGAAATAACGGCGGAAGTTTTACCGTTGATCTTTGTTGAACTACTCGGTAAAGAAAAATACGATGTCGTGTGGTTGCGTAAGAAGACACCTGCGGTATTGATTATTGATCTTTATGTGAGAAGTTCACTCACTTTGATTCCATTATTGTCGATTAATAATATGAATTATTATAATGATAATGACGTTTTGTTTTATTCGTATTATTAACGTAATAAAACGAAACATCTTTTATATAAAGCGTAATCTTTATTAAAGTTTATTCTATAAATATAATATATTATATTTTATTACGATGCGTAGTGTTGCAAGTATTTTGCGTAGTGTTTTTGCGTAGTGTTGCGTAGTGTTTGCGTAGTAAAATGTTTTTATATAAATAGAATATATGATATTTTATTTAAAAGATTTTGCTTTAAATATGGAATGATCGATTAAAATGTAAATCAATCTGAACTGCTTCATGGATTAATTACTATGCATTCTATTTTCCTATAAATAAGCTCATTCCTTCATTATTTTCTTACGAATTCAATTTGAAACTTTAGAGAGAAATTATAGAGAAGTCTCGCTTCCCTACTACTCCTATATCCAGGTTTCTTTCAAAGGTAGGGAATATTATTTGTTGTATCTTTCGTAAGGGATATTATTTGTTGTATTCCGTAAAGGGTGTTATTCTTCTTATTCAAGAAGAGAAACTTACATTATTCCATTCATTATTATTCTGTTGGAATAACTTGTAAAAGTGGCATACCCTATACATAACTTGTATCGCCAGATACCCTATACTCTTGGTGAAATCCTTATATTATTCCATTCTTATTTATTACATTTGAATAACCTATATACGCTGAATCCCCTATACTTGGTGATCTTTTTTCGTTATTCCATTCTTTATTATTCATTTGGAATATCCGCGTCGTGTGTTTTACAACGGACTGGTTCCATTGTTTATTATTCCGCATTTATTACACTACAACAAAAGGCTTATCGGTGACCGATTATCAATGACTCAGACTTTTCCAGCAGATAATATCTGCTGACCGCATCACGGTCACCGATAATCGTCGCGATAAAATCTGATCATTTGGGATGCACATCAATGACCACTATTAGCGACAAGAGATATCTGCGGCCGCTTTGAAGCGATCAAAATGACAAATCGGATTGTTGGAATCGAAATCGGCATGGTCGAGGCCAAAAGCTGACGTGGTCCACGTGTCGGCGACCATTATCGGCTGACCGCCTGCGTCATTGATAATATCTCAGTCATAATAACGTTCAATGACGCGACGCGTCACGATATGAAAAAATTTCTGACCAGATTTTTGTTTTGCGAATTCCCAAAACCTGTACTGCTTTTCTACACCTTTATCCCAACACACATACACACCAAGATAAACAACATACAAAAAACAATATAAACATCCATCGCCCACCAACACATACACCAAACTAGTATATAAACCTTTAAAAACCAATATGATTTGAATAAATATAATAACATTTCAAAACTTGTTTAAGTAACATATATACAAACATCCAAATAATGAATATACAAGTACAAGGTTATGTCAAGCGTCATCCCTCCTCGATCACCACCAAATTAACAAAATAATAAAACAAGTTACAAATATAATAAATATGTTGATCATCGGTATATATTACGACAATACATACAACAAATTGATTTTATACCTCGTCGCCATCCCCATGTCATCTTCTGCTGCTGCTGCTACTGCCATCGCTTCAAATTTAACTCCTCGGATCAAGAGCCCCCAGTGCCTTCCAAGATCTTCGAAGATTTCGATCTTGACATATAGCTCTCACCAGATCGGTCGGTAGGATGAACAATTTGGATGACTCGATGATCATGGAAGACCGGGTAAAGCAGAGCCGCCTCGAGCCATCAAGGATGGGCGTCGTCGTTGTCCTCGACCTTTAATGTAGTTCTTCTTCACATGAGACGCCTCTCTCCCACAACTCTTGATCGATCAATAAAGGACGTGGAGTGCCTTCGGGATACTATTCAATAAACGTTTATAAGTATCCTGTCATCATGTTAACACTTAAATAGTTAAAAATAATATTTTGTAAGTATTAATAAACAAGATCAGTTGTTAAAACTTATTACCGCTTATCTGGATAGCCTTAAAGCGCACTATCACGGTGGCCACGTACACACATCCCAAACCAATGGATAGGTGACCTTGAGACCGAGACTCTATACAAAAACAAAGACTATATTACTAAGTAAAATGGGATATTTTCTACAATTCATGATTGTAAACATATTAAAACTTGTAAATACGTGCGAGGCGTTGATATCTTTTAAACCGTGAAATCTGCCGCCCTTTGATGTTCCTTTAGCCTTTTTTCGCCCATCGGATACACCCGAGGCTCATGCATGGTGGCATGTAGTCTTTTTCTTTTCACCCACTCTCGACTCTCCATTGGGCACACATCTCAAATTTATATGGATCGGTGCACCACCGTGGGCTATGCTCGTGCATATAATCCTCTCCACGGCACGGATGGTCGATCTCGGCATTGTGAATGGCTTTTTGTCGTTTTTTATTCAAGTTGTCCTTGGTGCGACCGCGCACTTTTGCCGTAATAATGTCTCGAATCATTTGAGCTTCATCGGCCTCCCATCTATACCGTTTTTGCAAATAAAAAAAATAATAATAACATTACTAAATAATTATCCTTTGAATATTATATTAATATTATTTGTCATAATTAAAAAAACATACCTGAAATTCTGCCCAAACAACATCCTTGTGGGCGATAGGTGTGCTCGCCCACGTAATCACAGGTGTAGGCCAATTCTGTAAACACAACTGTGATATGCACTTGACGATCTTATTATCTGAAAAATCACTATAATATACAACATCAATTAGCATATATTAAAGCAATTTATATCTAAGTTATAATATTTATGAACATTTTTCAAACTTATACTTATAATACTTAAAAAATTTTGCATAGTCTCCCTATATAATATAGACTAACCACACGCATTTACGACGGCATGCATATATGGACATTTCTAGGCACTCAAGACACAAACCAAGAGAAATATACAAATTTTCAATACAATAAGACCAAAACAATGAACACATACCAATATAATATCAATCAAAACATTACCAATATACAATAAATGGAATCTTAAATGCTTTTATATAAATGATATATCTGGACGACGTCTTTATTCGGAGGAGGGCGAATCTGAATAAGAATCCGATCATCGGGATTAGTAGGGGCCTTGGGCACATTATTAGGCCCCCCTACCCAAGCCGCTTTTTTTCATACCGCTCGTGAAGCCATCAGATATTACAAATTTCAAGATGTTATTAGAGTCATATTTGATTACATGCATATATGATAATAAACATAACAATGATGATATAAACATGTATATATATGAATATAAAATGACAATAAACAAAAGTTGCATTTAAATAGTTTAGTACATAAACATGACAATGATATAAAAATATGTATTGCTAAACATACATTTCACGAGTTCAAGTGTCAATGTCGATTCGTAATCATCTTGTATACGTGTTGCGGATTCATAACCATCATCTCGCTTGAGATTCTGTGGTCGATTCACCAATAACTCTTCCTCCTCGGTTATCAATGTCATCCGACACAAGTATTGACTCAGATCTAATTCATGTGGTTCATCTCCACCATCTAACCGGATTACTTCATTGTCGTCCTCCACATTTATTATAGTCTAACTATGAAGCATCTCGCTTCTTGTAAATCTCCCCATCAACTAATTCTACACGACTTGCGGGAGTATAAATTACAACTTGCCAATCAGGCGGTCTATCCTTTTCCTAACAGGACTAGGAGTGTAGTATACTTGATCTTGCTTTGAGTTGGTAAAACAAACGGTTCGTTGGAGTACGCAGACTCTATGGAGGTCAATATCGACGATTCCATGTCCGTCAACACGTATCCCTTTTTCCTAATCAAACCAACGGCACTTGAACAAGTGAATATGACCCCGTCGTGCCGCGCCTCAGACGACAACTCTACGATTTCCTCCAACTCCCCATAAAAGGCACGACCAAGCTCATTGTAATAATCTCCTTGACACACACTCCGAGTTCGTTGTTCTTTTACCGCTACCATATGCCTTTGTGTGAAATTCACAACCATTTATTTTGTAACCATCATGGTGACTTGATCCTTATGCGGTCCCATAGCTAGGACTTGTAAATTAGCCTAATCGTTGATCCCTCGACTCAAAGCCTACAAAAACTCCATCTTATTAAATGAAGTCATAGTTAACATATGGAGTATATATATTATATATATATACACTACGTCTTTAAAAATTGAACTTACTTTGTCCTTTAGCCAAAGTGCAAAAGTTTTATCCCGATTGATTTGAATATCTTTATCGCTTATGCCGGCATGCTTCACTTTTAATTCGTCATCGTACAATCTATACCATGTTATAAACATTAACATATTAGAATAAATTTTTAACTTAAAAGATAAAATATCAAGTTTACATGTGTACCTCACAAATTGGCCAATCTCCTCACAATTGAGAAGAATGTAAGTATATGCGTATGTAATTCTTGCTCAGAGAGGAATATAAACTTCCCTTTTCCATAAGCGCCGCCGATAGACAAATATCAGAGAGTCACCATTTAGTTCAACATTTCCCCCATCATCATGTCTCGATACTCGATTGGCCTTTGTCAAGACTTCATCCGGAAAATAGTCCGAGACAAACGTAGATATCTCATCAAAATCAGATGCCTCGCATATCGACCCCTCGACATAAGCTCTATTCTTCACCTTCCTTTTAAGGTTTCCCATCACCTCTCGAAAGGGTACATCCATCTATATTGAATCGACCCCAACACGAAGCTTCATAGGGAAGATGGATTTGCAAATGCTCCATGGAGTCAAAAAACCAAAGTGGGAATATTTTTCCAGGTTTACACGTGATCTCTATGATGTTTTTCTCAAGTACAAACATGTCCTTCTCATTCAATGATTTTGAACACAAGTCTTTGAAGAAACGACTAAGATCCGCCAAAGCATCCCATATTGGTTTATCAAGCGGATCCCGAAATGCTATAGTACGAGTCTCTCCATGAACACACGATACCATCGTGACTCTTCATCCTTGCAATTTCCCACCCGTAACACACCTTGCAATGTTTGACGATATCCATCTGGTAGTTTCGGAGACTTAACCCATGTGCACACATCTTGAACTTGCTTTTGGACAATGTGTACCTTGCATGCGGTTTGACAATCTTACCATTAGGAGATTCATAAAGTTCTAATCCAGACGCTTACAAATATCTTTCATGTCCAAACGTGCCTTATCGTTATCTTTTGTTTTCCCGTAACATTCATCACGATGTTAAACACATTGTCAAACACATTCTTCTCAATATGCATCACATCTAGATTATAATGAATCAAATTTGTAGACCAATAATGTGAGACCCCGTGATTTTATCAATAAAGATTTAAATTTTGTTGAAATATTTTTTTTTTAATATTATGGTGTGAATTTAAGATAATATTATAGTTGTGGGTAGTATTTATAAATTTTGCAAAGTATCACAGTGGTTATATTATATTCGATTGGTCGGGGAATATCTTGTTTAGCGAGGAATATTCGCATAACAAATTTCAATCATTGGTGGACCCCATAATGTAATTATTGTTTGGATTGAAAGCGACAAAAAATATTTTATTGAAATAACGGCGGAAGTTTTACTTGTAGTTCTTGTTGAACTACTTCTCAGTAGTAAAAGTACGATGAATACGTGTGGTCGTGCGTAGAAGCACACCTGATTGATTATTGATGCTTATGTGAGAAGTCACTCGGTTTGATTCCATTATTGTCGATTAATAATATGAATTATTATAAATGATAATGACGTTTTGTTTTATTCAGTATTATTAACGTAATAAAACGAAATATCTTTTATATAAAATAGAATACTTTATTAAAGTTATTCTATAAATAGAATATATTATATTTTATTATGCATAGTGTTGCATAGTGTTTTTGCATAGTGTTTTGCATAGTATTGCATAGTGTTTGCATAGTAAAATGTTTTTATATAAATAGAATATATTATATTTTATTTAAAAGATTTTTCTTTAAATATGGACCGTCGATTAAAGTAAATCAATCTGGACCGCTCATGGATTAGTTACTATGCATTCCATTTTCCTATAAATGAAGCTCATTCCTTCATTATTTTCTTACGAATTCATTGAAACTCTGAGAGAGAAATTATAGAGAGAAGCTAGAGAAAAGTTATAGAAAGAAGAAGAGTATTCTGCTACTTCACTACTTCTATATTCAGTTCTTTTTACTTGTAAGGGGTGTTATTCTTTCTTCTTGAAGAGAACTTCATTATTCCATTCATTATCATTCTGTTGGAATAACTTTTGTAAAAGTGGCATACCCTATACATAACCTCATGATCTGGCATACCCTATACTTGGTGAAATCCTTATGTTATTCCATTGCTTATTATTACATTGGAATAACTTGTGATACGCTGGTTTACCCTATACTTGGTGACATTCTTCTATTATTCTGTTGAAACATCCTCGTCATGTGTTTTACACGGCACAGGGTTCCGCTTTTTATTATTCTGTTGGAACATCCCATCTGTGTTTTTACAATCAACTCGGTTTCCGTCTTTATCATTCTGGCTTGGAATATCCTATGTCGTGTGTTTTACACCGGATCCGGTTCCATCTTTATTATTCTCATTTGGAACATCCCAGCTTTGTGTGTAATTTCACCCGACTTCGTTCCGTTATTATTATTCTGTTGAATAACTTTGTCATCTGGCACCGCATGCATGGTGATTTCTTTTGTTATTCCATTCTTTATTATACCCAGTTGGTTAAAACTTTGACTTCTATACTCCATGAAATTAGTAGAATATCCTTGATATTTGCGTTTCATCCAAAGATCTTTTCATGGAAATATTCTTCCGATCATTATTGAATTTTACTCTACGAAACGATGATCATGTTGACAATTTGGGCGTTAATAATTCATGGATTAAATAATTCTTGAACTTGTTTAATTGAATTACTATGTCATTGTCATCATCCCTCATGTTATATTATGTTATCTTTGGCTTACGTGCATAGATGAACTTAGTATGATTATGACCGAGGATCATTCGGTATAATCATGACTTGATATAAATGATGTGACAAAAGTCCTCGGTGGCACAGTAATGCGTTGATGGATAGTTTTTGGTATGATTATGACCGTGGTGATTCTAATAGTCATGACCATTGATAATTTGATGAAAATCCTTGACCGCGTAATGCGGGGATGATTAGATGTGGTGGTTTATTATTGTCGAGTCTCTCGTGATAAAATTGATGAAAACCTTTTAAAACCTAAAAGATAGTAGACTTTATTCTCTACTTGACTCTTTTAATGGATTGCTTATTCATTGCAGCTTAAACTGTTTGTCCATTGTATTTTATCGGTTTAACATCTGTTGAAGGCTAATGATAATTTATTCTCGCATTATCTTAGTCATAATATTTCTTCTTGGGCTAGTTGAGCTCACCTTTCTTTCACCGTTTTCTCTTGAAAATGAGAACATAGCCGGACGACGAGTCGGGAACGAAGTAATGGTCCGAGGATAGCATTAGTAGTCCTCACTATTCTGCGTGAAATAGTGTGATAATAGTTGTAATGAGGACTCCTTTTGAGTTTGTATAATATCTAGTAGACAATATTTGTATTCAAACTCACGGTTTATGTCGTATTGTACACTTACGCTTATATTAGTAAGTTGTATTTGAATTTATGTACCATGTAAGTGGCGACCCAAGATGGGTGACGTATACCTAATTTTGGGGCGCCACAAATAAGGCAATTCCCAAAAGATGCTTCTCCGAACCCGCTTATGAGATTCACCAAACCCATTGATTATGTTTGTCGATCAACCTTACCAAATGGGATAACCAAGCAATCTCATCACACGATCTCGCATCTCCGTTCCCGACAATCGCGGTCTTGAGCATATCATTATCTACTTTCCCTTTCCTCGAGTGTTCTCTATTTCTTCAAACGGGTGATCTACCTAGAAGAACCGATGATGATCGAACCAACAAGGCTTTCGACCTTTTGATAGATTAAACGACTTTGATGCTCCATACAATACGGACAAGCCAACTTCCGTAGGTACTCCATCCAAATTAACATACCATAAGTTTGGGAAGTCACTTATAGTCCACATAACCGCGCCTACAAGGTTGAAATTTGTTTTCGTTGCAACATCCCAAGTCTCAGTACTCCATCCTCCCACAATACCTTTAACTGCCTCATAAGAGGTCTCAAGTAAACATCTAAGTTCTTTCCGGGACTCTTAGGACCGTGAATCACGAGTGAAAGAAATAAGTATGGTCATTTTCATACACATCCAGGGAGGCAAGTTATGCGGAGTAACAATCACAGCCAACATGAGTACTTGAACAACAATTGAGTGGCCAAACCAGATTGAAACCATCGGTGGACAATCCAAGCCTCACATTTCTAGGTTCCAATGCAAATTCGTGGATATGCTAAGTTGAAATCTTTCCAAGCCCCGCCCATCTCATGGATGATTTAGTTCTCCATCTTTAGCTGGAGATTTCGCATGCCAACTCATATGTTCAGCTTTGATCTTGAAGACATGTACAATCTTTTTAGTCGATGTGTTATTGGAAAATACCTTAGAATCTTAAACGGTATACTTGATTTTTTTGTAGTCACACCCTCTTTATTAGGCCTAAACCGATCATGACTGCAAAACGTGCACCTTGTCATCTTGTCATTTTCCTTATAAAACAACATGCAGTCGTTGGGACATGCATCGATCTTTTGGTATCCAAGACCCAACTTCTTCACCATTTTCTTACAAAAGTAAAGTAATAGTTACGGTGTAATTTCTCACCGTCAGCAACATACTCGAATTGCCTTCAAGAGCGACTCAAAACACTCATGGCTCATGTTGTGATCAGCCTTGATGTTAAGTAATGTCGCCACTGCAGACAATGTAGTGTGTTTGGTGCAACCATGCCACAATGGCTTGCTACCCTCGTCTAACAACTTAAAGAAGTCTTTGGCATCAGAATTCATAGGTTGCTCTACGCTTGCTCCCTATCAAAATCGCCTGCAATATCATGGACCATTTCATTCATACGATGAGTACTACTTGCCTCAATTGTGTACTTGTGTGATGCCACCATCTCTTCTCTCCCCATGTGCCCACCAACATTCTTCGTAATTTCTCATGAACCCGTAAACAAGTAAATGATAGTTTACCATGTCTCTGCCCATATAATTTACATTCTTACACTTTAAACATGGACATCGATTCTGCGACTTACCATTCATACATTCGGGTGACTATACGCGATACTCTAAAAACACTTGCAACCAAATTTCTAAATTCAATCAGAAAGACCTATATCCGGTACTTGACTTTCGTCGTGCCATCCAACTACTTGTGCCAATAGAGGTCCATGATTCCACTACCTATACTACGAATAACATTATAAATGTTAACATACGACTTGAGCATACTTATAACCATATGACTTGAGCATACTTGTAGCATGCATATGATTAACATTTAAGCATACTTCTAAGCATATGACTTAAGCATACTTGTAACCATATGACTTGAGCATACTTGTAAGCATATGATTAACATGTTTGAGTATCTTGGAGATTCATTCATATCAACTAGTGTGCTAAGGCGCCTAACATGTTTTAAGATTATACCCTCACGGTCCCTTTCTATAATCTTTTATGTTTTGGGATAGTCACAACATGATTGAGCAATTTATAGCTTTTATAACATTTTATAGCTTTATTCTTGTATACATAAGTGTTAAATACCCTTGTTTTTTACGTTATAGCCAAAATGTCTCTTTATTGACTAAGTGTGTCTAGTTACCTTCTCTGTTGCACTAATAGGTTCCTTAAAGATCGTCTATTTTTTGCTTAATGTTCCCTAATAATAGCTTAAAGATGCTAACAACCAAGCTTGTCTTGGCCTCATGAGGCTTGGCTAAGCTTGGCGTAGCCTCGTTAGCCTCATGACCCCAAGCCCAACCCATCCGCTCTAACATCCCTTAATAGGCTCTAGTGGATCACCAATAGGCTCGTTAATAGTAGAAATGTTCGCAACTACCCGACCAATAAAAAATTTCGCCAGAGTCTCCCCTATAATATGGACTAGCCACACGCACGACACATGTATATACAAATCGTTTCTAGGCACCCAAGACACAAACCAAGAGTCCACATAGGCGATCTTGCATAAGTATAAGTAATGTGAAGAAAAGCCTAACTATTACCCATAGAGCGATCTTGAATAAGTATAGTTCTCATATAGGCATAGATTTGACTATAATTTCATAAACAGTATCCACATGTAGGCAAAAAGAAACCTTTAGGCATTCAAACAACTTTAAAATTATGATAATAAAAGGTACTTTAGGCATGATTAAGTACTAAATTATACTAATGATCCCCCAAGCCTTCCATTATAAATATTATTACATCAAATAATTGTTATAAATATCAATACCTATAATATGATGGCTATACAAATTGACCGAAAATAAAAGAAGAAATAGAGCAAACAAACTTCTTGACGTAGAGTCTCGAAGATAAACTGTTGTGTTGAGGATACACTTTTTGAAAGCCCCTTCCTAGAACCTCTTTATACTCGCAAATTATATCACATAAATCGATTGACGTTATAATGCAATTGACTCAACTAAATCGCAATGAACACATAATGATAATATCGAAAATGATAACAATTGAAAAGTTTCATTGAATAATACCCTAAGATTCCTAATCGCTAAAATATTCCCAATGCTTCCTTCCAATATCTATTTGAACAATACCACAAATCAAACTATTCCAATCTAGTATACATATCAATCAAAACATTACCAATAAGCTAATTTCTATATATAGGAACAAATAACACAATCAACAGAACCAATTCCATAACAACCAAGCTTGGCTTGGCCCTGTGAGGCTTGGCTAAGCTTGGCGTAGCCTCGTGTGGCCTCGCGGCCCCAAGCCCAGCCCATCCGCTCTAACATCCCCTTAATAGGCTCTAGTGGATCACCAATAAGCTCGTTAATAGTATAAATGTTCGCAAATAACCCGACCAATAAAAAAATTTCGCCAGAGTCTCCCCTGTAATATGGACTAACCATATGCACGACGACATGTATATAAGGTCATTTCTAGGAACATAAGACATAAACCAACAAATTCATATGAGATACCATAGGAATTGGATGGAAATTATGAACTTATCGAATCCCAATGCTCATAAAAAGAATTACTATCCGCAAACAGTTTTAATCTAGAGATTTACTACAAAAGAGTTTTGAAGGTATCCACAGCATGTGAGGATCAAACTTGTAAACTTTGAAATCCAATCATTTTTCGTGGGAGCAATTATTCACGTTTTGATTCACATTATGATGTCAATGTCAAGTTCTTAGTCTATAAATGATTTTTTCACAATGACCAATATAATTGGTTAAACTACAAACATAAACATGGGATTCACGAGTCTATATCATATAATGACTTCCTATAATAACCAAACTGTTACTACCTCTATTGCACAAAAAGAATCCCAAAATATAAATTTTATACTAACTACAATCTAATACATTCATCCTATTACCCAAATCAAGTTACCCAAAATATAAATTTTATACTAACTCCATCCTATCACTAATCAAGTTACCCAAACTGACATAAATTAACAAAATCAAATTACCCAAAGTATCGCAGATACCCAAATAAATTTTACTCTAATCAAAACTTATAAACCAATCATAATCATATTACCCAAAATATAATTTAAGCATGATAGCCATATTCATTCATTCAACTCTTTGCAATAAATTAACTCTTAAAACACAAATTCGTAGCAAACATACTGATTTGGAGAAGAACGAACAAAAATAACAAACAACAAAAAAAATTAAAGAAGAAGAACTTAAAAAGTAGCTCTTACCTCTACAATTAGTCTCTAATTTGAAGAAGAATGAACGAAAATTGCTTCTCCTTCTTCTCTTCTCCCCCCTTTCTCCCTATTCTCTCTATTTCGGTGACCTCCTTCTTCTTTTTTTCCCTTCCATGTTCTCCATATCGAAGCGAAACTCGTTCTCAATTCATTTAGTTTGATCAATGATCATATCTGCGACCGCATGCGGTCGCTGGATTTTAATGACATGGACTTATCAGCGACCGCATGCGGTCGCTGATTTCAAGTGGTCGCACAAAAAATTGGCGCCAACATTTCCAGCCAAAATTTTGGTGGCAAATTTATATAGCATGATCGATCGAATGATCAGCGTCTATCAACATTTGTTAAAACATTAGCGACTAGATTACGTTTCGGTCGCAGATGACGGTCGCTGTGACTAATATCAGCGACCGATGGTGCGGTCGCTGATACTGTTGGTCGCTGATAGACCTTTTTCTTGTAGTGTTATTCTGTTGGATCATCCCATCGATGTGAATTTCACGACCGGTTCCGATTATTATTATTACGTTGAATAACTCGTCTATCTGCAAATCGCATGTACGGGTGATTTCTTTTGTTATTCCATTCTTTATTATACCCAGCTTTTAAAACTTTGACTTCTATACTCCATGAAATTAGTAGAATATCCTTGATATTTGCATTTCATCCAAAGATCTTTTCATGGAAATATTCTTCCGATCATTCTTGAATTTTACTCTACAAAACAAAGATCTTGTTGACAATTTGGGCGTTACTTAATTCCTCGGATAAAATAATTCTTGAACTTGTTTTATTGAATTATTATGTCATTGTCATCATCCTCATGATATATTATGTTATCTTTGGCTTACGTGCATAGATAAACTTAGTATGATTATGACCAGGGATCATTCGGTATAATCTTGGCTTGTTATAAATGATGTGATAAAAGTCTTCATGGCACATAATGCGTTGATGGATAGTTTTTGGTATGATTATGACCAGGGGTGATTCGGTATAGTCATGACCATTGATAATTTGATGAAAATCCTTGACCGTGGTACAGGAATGATTAGATGTGGTGGTTTATTTATTGTCGAGTCTCAAATGATAAAAATTGATGAAAACCTTTTAAAACCTAAAAGATAGTAGATTTTATTCTCTACTTGACTCTTTTAATGGATTGCATATTCCGCTGCAGTTAAACTGGTTGTCTATTGTATTTTATCAGTTTAACATCATGAAGGCTAATGATAATTTATTCGCATTATCTTAGTCATAATATTTCTTCGGGCTAGTTGAGCTCACCCTTTTCTTTCACTTTTTCTCTTGAAATGAGAACATAGCTGGGACGAGTCGGGGAACGGAGTAATGGTCCAGAGGATAGCATTAGTAGTCCTCACTATTCTGTGAAATAGTGTGATAATAGTTGTAATGAGGACTCCTTTTGAGTTTGTATAATATCTAGTAGACAATATTTGTATTCAAACTCACGCTTTATATGTCATATTGTACACGACAGTTATGTTAGTAAGTTGTATTTGAATTTATGTACCATGTAAGTGGCGACCCAAGATGGGTGACGTATACCTAATTTTGGGGGGCGTCACAGTTGGTATCAGAGCTTAGGGATATGATCCCTAGCTAAGATGCGAGATAAGAACTAGGAGGGGAGAGACGGGGAATTCCTTCGCTAGTATGATCTACCTAAGTTTATTTGTTATTTAATTGGTCGGTCAGAGTATAGGGATAATATTTGATATATTAATTAACCCTTGTGTTGTGGCAGTGTTTGGAAATGGCAGCTGAAAATATTCACAATGGAGTGAATGTGACCGTTGTGACACCTTTAATCACTAATCAGGTTAATGAAGTGTCAGACGAGGAACAAATTAGAGATATCCACGTAGTGAATGAAGAACTAATTGTTGCACCCGAGCTAGTTGCAGAGGTAGCAGCTGAAAGTGAGGAAGAAGAGGAAGAAGAGGAAGAAGAGGAACCTGAGGAGAATTGGTTAGAAGAAGTTTATGATCAAAACTTAGAATTACAAAATCGTGTTCGTGAGCTAGAAGAACAGGTTGAAGAACGGCAAACGGTCGTGGAACAAAGGGATACAACAATTCAAAATTGGGTTACCCGATATGTGATGCTCGAACAAAATCACGCTTTGGCAGGGTGTAAGATATTAAAGTTGGAATCTGAGAATTTAAAAATCAAAGATCAGCTGAAAGAAGAAACAACTGAATGAAGGAGAATAGAGCGATGCATGGGTAAAAGCTGCACAACGCGTTGATAGTGTAGAAAAAGACGTCCGATCCAATAAAGCCAAAATAGATGAAATAGACTTTGCTTTTTGACAAAGAATTGGGAGAACCCAACATCGAATTCAAATTACCACATGCATAGCAGTCCAACCCGAATTCGATATGGATCGGAGAATAATGATTCAAATCATGGATCGAGAATGTGAAGAAGCACTTAAGGGTGGAATGTACCCTATAGTAAAGTCAAACTTCTAAATTTAAGCGAGAGCGTTTAAGAAAACCCGAACGGGTTATTACGGGTAAATTAATTATAAATTATTACGAAGTCTATACTTTATTCAATACAAGTTCTACCCACTCTTTTTATTCTACCTAGTTGTGTTCAATGTTTAAATTTGACTCCGGAAAAATTAGACTTTGATTTATCTATTGAAACTTCGTTGGGAGAAACCTTCGTTACCTCCACTGTTTATTAATCTTGTTTTTTCAAATAAACACTTTCACGATCTTATCTCTTTGAAAATACTTGCCTTTGAGGTAATTTTTGAAAATGATTGATTAACTACTCATTATTCTTTTTGTAAGGTTGTTAGCTTTCATATTCCTAACCAACTCATTATAATGAATTCAAAGTAGCCAAACCCTAAAGTTAATAACTCATTATATCAAGCCATAAGTAAAGAGCCCCGATCCTTTCGTTGTTGACTTCCTTGTGTGGAATGCACCGCCGGACTTTCAGTAGGCGACGTCATGATCAAGATGGCAAGTTGATAGGTATCATTGTGAGGTGCTATCCAGTTAAGGGATAGAAGTCACGATTGGTATTAATGTGACGTCTATCCAAGTCTTGGACGAGAGTAAGAGCTTTGAATGATATTTCTATCATTAATAAATTTCTTGGCGTATTCTTGAAGACTTCCTAGCCTACCCTAGAACGTGAAATCGAATTTTGTATTGACCCAAAGACAAAACCCATTTCTTAAAACCTCAAATATTTCTTCAACTAAAAGGATCTGTTTACGAGGATTATGATGAAAGTCATAATAAAAGCATTGGACTAATGAAAATCATGGGTATATGAAGTATTAGTAAGTGTTATGATGAGTTATGTTGGTTATTATGTGAAAACATGAAAGTTTCTTAGAAATCACAAAGAGTTGAAAATCGATTTTGGTGAAAACGTAATATGAAATTCAATAGACCATATCTCCTATTATATTTTGAAATTTTGAATGTGGTCAAGTCCTAGAGTTAGATCTATGAGTTACCTAACTAATCCAAGTGGAATTACTGGAAAAGGTGTTGTAGATTTTTGTGTGGACTGATTTTAGCAAAGGAGTGCAAAGCTGCAAAAACCGAAAAAGATGCTGCCATGATTTTAGAGGGGCTGTTTCGGCCACTTAAATTATGAGAAAAATTCTGGCCTTTTGGGACATGAAGGTATATGGTATAAAGTACCTCCTGTCCAAAAATGAGCTCATTCTGACTTAAAATGAGCAAGTTATGACTATTTCAATATTTAGGTTTTTTCGACGAAAAATGCTATAACCGGAGTTCTATAACTCCGATGACCATGAAATTTAAACTAGAAGCTCACGTTAACATGGGTAAGGTCCTGTCAAGATTTGGGAATTTTTGGAGTTAAACTTGAGGTAGCTAATTTCTTAAGGAATTAATTAGAAATTGATTTTTGAAAAATAGTAAATGAATTTTAAAATTCGAGAAAATATATTTTCATTATGGGACTATATTATGCTAAATCCCAGAAAAAAATATTTTTGGGACTGATTTGGTACTTTTCATGAAAATAATTTAATTCTGACATATGAGTTAAATATGTTATGTGAAGTAACAAAAGTCGAAAAATAGGATTTTATGGCTAGAGAATCCTATATAGAGTATATGCATATTTTGTTTTGAGGATTTGATAATTGGTGATGATATCTTATGAGTATGACATTTTTTGAATGATTAAATGCATTATATGGTAAAGCGTAAACAATTGAGATAAATTGTTTATAAATTTAGGAAGTGATTAAAATATTGTTATAATATTAATGATATTAGATTATGAGATTATTAAGTGATTGATAACATGGGGATATTCTTGAATCTCGGATAAATTTATTATAAATGTTTAATATTTATCCTTTATCTCATTTGATTGATTCTTTATATCATTATCCTCACGCTTATATTGTGTTGAAAGTCATCATGGCATTGTGAAGCATAGATGGACTTGGTATGATTATGACCGTGGATTATTCGGTATAATCATAATCGTAATTGAAAACACGATTATCTTTGGTAGTAGTGCATGGATAATTTGTGGTCGTGATACTAATGAATACACGATTATCTTTGGTAGTAGTGTATGGATAATTTGTGGTCGTGATACTAATGAATACACGATTATCTTTGGTAGTAGTGCATGGATAATTTGTGGTTGTGATACTAATGAATACACGATTATCTTTGGTAGTAGTGCATGGATAATTTGTGGTCGTGATACTAATGAATAATACGATTATCTTTGGTAGTAGTGCATGGATAATTCGTGGTCGTGATACTAATGAATATCCTCGGCACGTAGTGCGTGGATGATTCGATGATATGGATTAATTATTGAAATGAGTCTCAAAGAATGAAATATTAATTCATGGATGTGGTAAAAGTCATCTTTGTCAGTAGTGTATTGATAGACTTGGTATGATTATGACCAAGGATTATTCAAGATATAATTATGATCAGATTGAAAACACGAATATCCTTGGCGAAAGTGCATGGATAATTCGTGGTCGTGATACTATTAAGTTTGAGTCTCAAAGATTATTGGTTTTACTGATTGTATATCTTTGGCTGTGTGCAAAGATGAATTGTTAATGAATATCTTTGGCGGGATTAAAAGATGAATTTAATGTTTTCAACGATAAAGGTATTCAAGGTATCCTCACCTCTTATCATACTGTGTATCGTACCCTAATTTCGAGGGCTAAATTCCATAAGGAGGGAGATTGTGAGACCCCAGATTTTATCAATAAAGATTTAAATTTTGTCGAAATAATTTTTAATATTATGGTGTGAATTTGAGATAATATTATAGTTGTGGGTAGTATTTATAAATTTTGCAAAGTATGCAAGTGGTTATATTATATTCGATTGGTCGGGAAGATTCGGTTTAGCGGGGAATATTCGTATACAACTACTCAATCATTGGTGGACCTCTATTAATGTAATTATCATTTGATTGAGAAAACGACAAAAATTTTTATTGAAATAACGGCGGAAGTTTGACCGTTGATCTTGTTGAACTACTCTTGGTAGTAAAAGTACGATGAATACGTGTGGTTGCATAGAGACACCGGTATTGATTATCGATGCTTATGTGAGAAGTCACTCGGTTTGATTCCATTATTGTCGATTAATAATATGAATTATTATAATGATAATGACGCTTTTGTTTTATTCAGTATTATTAACGTAATAAAATGTAAACATCTTTTATATAAAAATGTAATACTTTATTAAAGTTATTCTATAAATAGAATATATTATATTTTATTATGCATAGTGTTGCATAGTATTTTGCATAGTGTTTTGCATAGTGTTGCATAGTGTTTGCATAGTAAAATGTTTTTATATAAATAGAATATATGATATTTTATTTAAAAGATTTTGCTTTAAATATGGACCGTCAGATTAAAGTAAATCAATCTGAACCGTTCATGGATTAATTACTATGCATTCTATTTTCCTATAAATAGAAGCTCATTCCTTCATTATTTTCTTACGAATTCACTGAAACTTTAGAGAGAGAAATTATAGAGAGAAGTCTGCTTCCCTACTACTCCTATATCCAGTTTCTTTCAAAGGTAGGGAATATTATTTGTTGTACTCGTAAGGGATATTATTTGTTGTACCCGTAAGGGGTGTTATTCTTTCTTATTCATGAAGAGAACTTCTGTTATTCCATTCATTATTATTCATTGAATAACTTTTGTAAAAGTGGCATACCCTATACATAACCTTTGATACGCCAGAGGCCCTACCTATACTTGGTGAAATCCTTATATTATTCCATTCTTATTTATTCTCATTGAATAACTCAGATACGCTTAATCCCTATACTTGATGATCTTCTTCTATTATTCCATTCTTTATTATTCTGCTGGAATATCCTCATGCATGTGTTTTACACCGACCGGTTCCATTGTTTATTATTCCGCATTTATTATTCCATTTGGAATATCCTGTGCGTGTGTTTTACACCTTTTACTGGTTCCATTGTTTATTATTCAAAGATTTATTATTCATTGGATCATCCTGCTTGCGTGTGAATTTCACCCCGACTGTTTTTTCGTTATTATTATTCCGCTGGAATAACTCTTGCCTATGCTGAATCTGCGTGCGTGCATGGTGATTTCTTTTGTTATTCCATTCTTTATTATACCCAAATAGTTAAAACTTTGACTTCTATACTCCATGAAATTAGTAGAATATCCTCGATATTTGCGTTTCATCCAAAGATCTTTCATGGAAATATTCTTCCGATCATTCTTGAATTTTACTCTACAAAACAAAGATCTTGTTGACAATTTGACGTTACTAATTCCTAGATAAAATAATTCTTGAACTTGTTTTATTGAATTATTATGTCATTGTCATCATCCTCATGATATATTATGTTATCTTTGCTTTACGTGCATAGATGAACTTAGTATGATTATGACCAGGATCATTCGGTATAATCACGGCTTATTATAAATGATGTGATAAAAGTCCTCGGTGGCACGTAATGCGGTGATGGATAGTTTTTGGTATGATTATGACCGAGGGGTGATTCGGTATAGTCGCCACCATTGATAATTTGATGAAAATCCTTGGCCGTAGTACGAGGATGATTAGATGTGGTGGTTTATTTATTAAGTCGAGTCTCAAAGAATAAAAATTGATGAAAACCTTTTAAAACCTAAAAGATAGTAGATTTTATTCTCTACTTGACTCTTTTAATGGATTGCGTATTCAACCGCAGCTTAAACCGGTTGTCAATTGTATTTTATCGCTTTAACACTCATTGAAGGCTAATGATAATTTATTCTGCATTATCTTAGTCATAATATTTCTTACTAGGCTAGTTGAGCTCACCTTTTCTTTCACCGTTCTCTCTTGAGAAATGAGAACATAGGCGACGAGTCGGGGAACGGAGTAATGGTCCAGAGGATAGCATTAGTAGTCCTCACTATTTTGTGAAATAGTGTGATAATAGTTGTAATGAGGACTCCTTTTAAGTTTGTATAATATCTAGTAGACAATATTTGTATTCAAACTCACGCTTTATGTCGTATTGTACACCATACAGCTTATATTAGTAAGTTGTATTTGAATTTATGTACCATGTAAGTGGCGACCCAAGATGGGTGACGTATACCTAATTTTGGGGGCGTCACAAATCATCCATAACTGGCATCCATAACCGACCACGACCATTGTTAAAGAAGAAGAAGAAGAAGAAGAGAAAATAAAAAATAAAAGCGCCCAACTCTCATCTCTATTTACAATATATACAAAGTTTGCTTGAATCTGAAAAGAAGGATTAGTAGTACAATATGGACATTATGATTTTTTCATAGTACAGTTGGTAGCCAAACATTCAAACCAAAGTAACCAATACAGTATTATTAGGTTACTAATTTATTTTTAAAAAATCTACTATAGATTTTTTTATTTAATAGTGAAATTGGTAGCCAACACTTTATACAAATTTAACCAATTTTGTTTTATTGGGTTACTAATTAATTAAAAAAAATATATTGTAGATTTTTTTTCATAATGCCGTTGGTAGCTAAACCTTAATACAAAGGTAACCAATTTAGTTTTATTGGGTTACCATTTAATTATAAAAAATCTATTATAGATTTTTTTTTCATAGTGCAGTTGGTAGCCAAACCTTAATACAAATGTAACCAACAAAAACAAAAATGGTTACCAACAACACTGAAATTTCTCTTGGTTACTCACAAAAACTAAAATGGTTACCTTTGTAAAAATGTTTGGCTACCAACTGCACTAAAATTTATCTTCTTCTCCTTTTAATTTCTGGACTGTTGTGGCGGTAATGGATGAGGAGATCGGCCCATGCAAGGCTGACGGCGAATGAGGAGGACGAAAAAAAAGAAGAAGAAGCGGAGGTGTTGAAGCAATAAACTAGTAGCTAAAATGAGGAGATCAACGTCCATGGCGGCTACAACTTCAAGATCTATAGATCTACAACTTCAAGGTGTTGCGGCGGCGACGGCGAAGGAAGAGGACCGCCGCCGAAGGAGGAGGACGAAGAAGAAGAAAAAGAAGAAGAAGAAGAAAGAAGAAGAAGAAGAAGACTTACAAGATCTACATCTTCAAGGTGTTGAAGCGGCAAGCAAGGATGGCGGACGACTTTACAAGCGATTTTGCATTTACGACAATGCAAAAGGAGGACGAAAGGGAGGAGAGAGGAGGCGGTAAGGGAGAGAAAGAGAATAAGCGGATGAGTGTTTCCCTAAATTAAGGATATTAATATTGTAAATAAATATGAGAAGATTATTATTTTTGTAATTATTTAGTTGATGCACTAATAGTGTAATTACTTTTTATTTGTTGTATACTTATGTAAAGGACCCTTATTGTTTTTATATTTATTATAGTGGAGGCCCAAACTATAAATCCCCATTCACTAGTCACCTCCTCGACTCTGTGAAATAATTCTATAAAAAAAGTCATCAGTTCATCACATTCTCTCTCTCTCTCTCTCTCATCCAAATTACACAAATAGATACATCCATATACACATTATATATACATCTAATACACCGAATCAAAGTTTTTCAAGCCACAAAACCGTTGACCGGCCTTGACCACTGTTCTGGTGACTATGCTTTCATTTGAAAGCATTGTGGCCTAAACAGGTCTATATTTGCTCATCTTTGGATTTGATTTGTTAAAGCATGCTAGTATAACTAATTTCGCCACCGTTGCAAAAAATTTGAGAAATTTAATTGTAAGGGATAGTAAGTAATTAATCGTCTGACTTTGTTTTGGTTTTTGATAAATGGAAGACTCAACTGCGCTTACTTGGAACCTATAGAAAAATAGAAATTAATTGGAGTTCGTGGATGCTTTTATATTTCACCATGGTGGTGACAATGATGATAATATCACCTCAATACAGATAAATTGTTTACTTTGATTTAGTTTCATGAGATTAGTAGCCTTAACATGGGGTGAGATTTTCTTTTTAGTTATATTATGTTATCTGCCACCTGTTTAAAGATTTGTAGCGAAGTCGATTACCTGTCATGATTTTATCTATCTGATAAATTCACCAACTAGTTGAACAACTTTATAACAATTAATGTGGCAAAATTCTTAACCCCTTCTTTTCAATTTGAACCAAGTACTGCTTGTAACATTGGTGAAAGATAAAGAAAAAAAAACAAGTAAGCATTCAAAGTGTAAACTTTCTTGATTATTTGGCCCTTGATTACTTGTCTCTTTATGGTTGGTCCATAGCTCAGTGATAGAGTATTTGACTGCATCAAGAGGAACACCCAGTTACTGCCATATCAATTTGATAATAATAGCAGTATAGTAACTAACATAAATAGAATCTTACGTTGCAAAGCTTCATATCCATTTGGACCTCGCTTTGGGTCATAAAGCAAATATACTTAGTAGTGTTGGCATTATTTAGTTTTAGTAGAAAAATTTAGTTTCAGTATTTTACTTGCATTTCTATAAATTGTTTCATTATAATTAAAACTGAACATATATAATTATTTAATTTAATGGAAAATATGTTTAGTTATTTAATATTCAAATTTTATAAATTTGAATTTGTTGCCCTTGATTTATATCGAGCAAGAATTGTTTGTAATGGAATCTTGATGTTGAGATTCATATAAAGGCAAAGAACCTTGGAGATACAATTAAAGTTGACAATCACGCATCTCTCAGTAGGATCATGCAAAATTAATTATTTTATTCGCTATCATCTCCATAAAAAAAATTGATAAAGACATGTTAGAAAAAAAAAAGAAAATATTTACTATATTTCATGCCTCGAATATGCTCCTGTAGTAGCAATATTGTGAGTATAAGTTCATAATATATTCCCTGAAGCGATAAAGGAAATTATATTCCTAGAAGTGATATCATTTCTTCTAGTGGTACATACAAAATAATGAGTTTTTTTTTAAAAATCAACAATCTAGCTCGACCGATTCTGTTATATTCCCTGAAGTGAATGGAACCTCATTTGATAATCATAGAGAAAATTATGATTGTGGTTATGGTAGTAGACGTGAAAGTAATAATCAATATAGAAAAGGAATGTAGCTGTCGTACTCCTAAACATTTGGTATATAGATTTGTACCAAGACTCCATAAAAGAAAAGAAAATGGAATTGAAATAAATTTTATTGTTCATAATGATCCTGAAGATCCCATGGATTATTTTGACTTTTCAAATGGAGTGGATATAACTCATTTTGATATCTATGGTTTCCTTGATTTTATGTTGATAAATGTTCATACTAATTAATTATTTTTATTTCATTATATTATGACATTATATTAAGTATTTTTATTATATGTTTTATTTATGTTTCAAGTAATAAAGTTAAATTTATGTTTTGCATATATGAAGTTGTATGGGCTAGAAGCTCATCAAACTTAATTAAAGTCTCTGTAAAGAAGCGATTATAATATTGTCAAAGAGCACAAAACTTTGTATTGATGATTCTTTATATTCTTCTGAGACAAGCAGAAATTTGCTCAGTTTTAAAGATATATGTTATAATGGTCATCCATTGAAGAACCAGAAGATTCTTCAATTTAAGGAATTTTCATGTGCTGCTTGTTCTTAAGGCAAATTGGTCATTAGACCATCACCAGCTAAATTTGGGATTGAATCTCCAAAGTTTCTAGAACGTATTCAAGGAGATATTTGTGGGCCTATTCACCCACCAAGTGAACCATTTAAATATTTTATGGTTTTAATAGATGCATCTACAAGATGGTCACATGTGTGCTTATTATCAACTCATTGAACCAACTCAAGCGTTTGCGAGATTACTTATAAATTATTAGATTACGAGCACAATTTTTGAATCATACAATCAAGACTATTCGCTCTTGACAATCTTTGTCAGTGAATTTACATCCCAAACATTTAATGATTATTGCATGTCACTTGGGATATATAATGAACATCATGTTGCCCGTGTTCATACTCGAGAATGGTCTTCATTGAATCATTTATTAAACGCCTCCAGTTAATTGCAAGATCATTGCTCATGAGAATAAAACTTCCTATCTCTGTTTGGGGGCATGCTATTTTATTGAAGGCATTGAAGAATTTCTTATATTACTTGATAGTATCGCCGTAAGCTCATATTAGAAAAGTCAGAATTTTCTCTTACGGGATATATTATACTAAAATGAGAATAGTTGAAATAAATGTTGTAATACACCAGAAATATATAATACAACAAAAGTGTTCAGATCAAAAAGATTTTTATTATTTAGCATGATCATATTGATCATCCAGGATCAATAATGTTGCATTGAATTATTGAAAACTCCCATGAACATCCCGTAAGGAACCAGAAGATTCCTTTACTTGTTGATTATATCAAAGTAAATTAATTACCAATACATGCTTGGGGTCATGCTATTCATAACCTCAATAAGTGATATTTTTAAGGTATAATTTGAGGATTGTTATTTTAATGAAACAGTCTTCCCACCATTAGGGGAGAAAAGTCGTTGCCTAAAAAGCACGACGTTAGATCGTCATTTTTAAAATACGATGGGAGATTAATTAGAATGTTTCAACGTTTTAATCTTGATCCTTATACAAATCAATATGAACTAGAAGTTCAAAGGATAATTCATTTGCAATGAATTGCAAATTAATTACCATAATTATTCACCGATAATAAGAAAATAGTGATATATCACATTCTAGTTACTAATACTCTAGCAGAGATTGATGTCCCTGTAGGACAATCAATTAATGCAGCAGTAAATTGAATCTAAGTCACACCAAAAAACATGAAAGAATGATCGATGTTAAAGATAGAATTTCCCAGAAGAAGAAAGTACAAGAAAAACAAGTTGCAGCCTATAAAGAGGCTATACCCATGAAACAGGCTACAAAATTTATCAATCTATCCAAAACTTATGAACAAAAATCTCCTGTAAATAAAACTCTTGAAGAGTTATCCTCAAGAGGATCAGGTACCTGAAAATAACGAGATCTCGATACATTATGTATATACAGGAGACGTATATATTGGATAGAAATAAAATCGCTGTTATCGACAACATATTTTCATATAAATTTGCTATGGATATTACGTAAGTAATGATCATCGTTGATGAATGTAGAAATATTTGGCCAATGTAGAAAGAGGCGATTCAAGCGTAATTAAATTCACTAAGTAAATATGAAGTTTTTGGACACAGAGTCCTAACACCTAAAGGTGTAATGTCTCAGAGAATACAAATGAGTATTTATACGAAATAAGAAAAATAAAATTATATGGTACAAAGCGCAACTTGTAGCACAAGATTTCTTCATGAAAGACATGATATTAATTATGAAGAAACATATGCTCTGTAATGGACACAATTACATTGATTTTTTAATTAGCTTGGTAGAAAGAGAAATTAATGGATGTTGTTACATCATATCTATATGGATCATTATATAATATATGAAAATCCCTGAAGGATATAAAATGCCTGAAGCATATAATTCTACATCTTGAAATATGTATTCTATTAAGCTACAAAGATCTTTATATGGGTTAAAGCAATCCAGATGCATATTGTTGTATAATCGCCTAAGTAGATATCTTTTGAAAGAAGGATTTGAGAATAATCCAATTTATGCATGCATTTTTATCAAAAGATCATAATCTGGATTTGCTATTATTACTGTATTTATTGATGAAAGATTTTGCTCCAGAAGAGTCAAAAAAAATAACAAATTTGAGATGAAAGATATTGGAAAGACAAATTTTTGTCTTGGCCTACAAATTGAACTATAGAATTCTTGTACACAGAAAAAGTCCTGAAGTAACTTTACATGAATAATGTTAATCCTTTGAGTACTCCAATGATGGGATTGGTCAGTTGATATCATAAAAAATCCGTTTTGACCACAAGAAAATAATAAAGAAACTTTTGGTCTTGAAGTACCATATTTTAGGTCCTGAAGTACCATATCTTAGTGCAATTGATACTTTGATGTATCTTGCAAATTTATTAAGACTTGATATAACATTTGCGATTAACTTACTAGCAATGTATAGTTATGCACCAACTCAAGATATTGTAATGAAATTAAACATATTTTACGTTGTCTTCGTGAGACTATTGATTTGGGATTATTTAATCCAAATGGTAATAGAACCAAACATATTGAACCAAAATTATTTTATACACATGAGCCCCAGAAGAATGACAATATTGATCATGTGATAATTTGGTTGATATATTCATTAAGTCATTACCAACTATGATTTTGAAGAAGATGGTGCACAATATTGGCATACTCGACTTAATGATATTTTTACCATGAACAATGGAAATTCTATGTACTTATGAAGGGGAGTAAAAAAGATATATGCTGATTGTACTGTTTTTCATTCGCTAAGGTTTTTTCCCACTGGGTTTTCCTTTGCAAGGTTTTAATGAGGCAATCCCAAGGCACTAGAAGTTATACAAGAATATTGTACTCTTTTCCTTCGCCAATTTTTTTCCCACTGGGTTTTTATTTGGTAAGGTTTTTAACGAGGCATATTCTTAGAAAATTGCTACAAAAGAACTCCATCCATTCTGTATGAAGACAATGTTGCATGTATAGCTCAATTAAAGGGAGGATACATCAAAGATAATCTAGCAGATCAACTGCAATGTTTGAAGGATTGCGCTGCAATATTGGAATGCGACAGCTGAAGAACTTAAGTATACATTCATGAGGGGGAGCTAATGCGCGCTGCACTCTTTTTTCCTTAACCATGGTTTTTTTCCATTGGATTTTTCCTGGTAAGGTTTTTAATGAGGCAACTTTCAATGCGTATTGCTATACAATAGACATCCAAGGGGGAGTGTTATAAAATTATGTCTAGATTCATTATATAATGGATGTCTAGTAACTCCCATGTCCATTGAGTTTTGTAACTCATGACTCTTGAGTTTTGTAACATCCTAGTAGTTATGTTAGTATTGATGTTATTATATCTATATATAATAACATTTGTAAAGTAAAGGTGAGATGGACGTATACAATTACAAGATATGAAATGAGAATGCTCCTCCCTTGATCATCATCTTTGTTCTTCATATTATATATTAATCTTTTATAATACCAAGTGTTTAATTATAATTTTCATTTATTTTATACAAACAATTTACTAAAAGTTTGTAACATAAATTTTTTTTTTGATATTGTGGAATTTTTCAACAGCAGTCGGACTAATCTCTCCACCCGTATCAGGTTTTTACAGGCTTGTGCTTACGGTTACATGGACTCGAAACATGACCCTTTCAGGCTTAACATTTGCAGCGAGTGGGATTTGATCCCAGGACATCTAAATTTACAACTCGTCCCGATGTTTCATTTAAACCAGTGCGATAAATGATGAAATTTGTAACACAATTCGGATAAGTACTAAATTTTAACTTATTTAATATGAACCTTGACACCCAAAAGCATATATGGTCAATGTATTTTTACTATTTAAGTTGTTAACAAACACTTGTACAAGTGTTTTGTTGACTTAAAATAAATACTTATATAAAGGAGTACTACCTTCATTTCAAATTAAATGTCTAGTTTTGACTTCTTTTTAAGTTAAAATTGACTATCTTTATAATTAAAAATTTAAGATATATAAATATATTTTTAAATTTGTTTTAAAAACAGTCAATTTAATGTGAAAAGTCAAAATTGAGCATTTTAATTTAAGATGGAGAGAGTATATTGATAAGCCCAAATATATAATTATATGCTCATGAAAATCAAAACATGGATACAATCAAAGCTAGTATTATAATAAACAACTTGGACAAGGAAAAGAAAATTTTAATTTTTCTGTGAATAGTGTCATGAATAGTGTCGTATACGTGAATAGTGAATAGTAACCCCGACATAAAAAGTTCCAAATTTGATAAAAAGTTCATATCAATATTTCGGCATAATGATATTGAAGAAATAATATCATTTACAAAAAAAAATAACATCCCTTACCTCGAAAAGACAGTACTTCTAGTTGAAATATCAGATATAGTGCTGAAAAGAACTTGTACCGTATAGCAACACTCAAAGTATCAAAATACTCACAAGAATACGCTCGATAATATAGAGAGAGAAAACTGCAGTTTCTGGTGTGATTTTCAATTCTAACCTAAGTACCCTATTTATAGGAAAATGCTTAGAACACCAAAGTAGAAAATTTAATAAAATATTAATATTATTTATTTAACTTCTTACGGCCACCTTGACCATCTGAATTCAGCCACCAATAATGACAAAAACAAAAAAAAACGTTTTTGTTATTAAAAATAATTAAAACTTTCAAAAATCAATTATTTCGGAACTTTAGAACTTCAATAATTCATAACAAATAGCCCTTATATCAGAAAAATTCGAACCTCATGCCCTTTCCATAGGAAATTCCATTCTCTACAACTTTACAGAAGAAATTTTTTTCAAATTCCAAACAGAAATTGACCGAAATCCACAAACGGACGATTTTACAGGCTATAATCAAATTTCAGTCAAGAAATGAGGTCCACCGACACACAAAATATGTGTTAATCATTTAATGCAACAAAAATACTCCTCCTCCTCATATACTCATATATCCCACATTTATTGTAAAAATATCACCATTATTATATTATTAAAATATAATAATATATTTAATTAAATTATTTTATCAGAAAAAGATAAAATATTAATTTTCAACAATTGTCACATTAAATTTTTTTTCCATCTATATCCACATAAAATTAATATTTTCCTCATCATATAAATTAATAATTAATTATTCACAAATAATATTACAGAATCACAATACTGACAACCAGGCAGTTCCCACGAAAGAGGGGGCTTTCCAATAAGAATTTCTCCTTACTAGTGTGCAATTAGATGACCAAATCTCTCCTTAGACAAAACTTTCTAGACATTGCCAATAATGTTATCTAATAATATTATTCAAATAATATAAATTATTGTTCCGATAATAGAAAATATTGTGTATTGATAATTATTGAAACAAAAATAATATAAAATATCAACGCAGCAATTATTGAATCAATAAAATAAAATATCGAATAAGATTCTCGTAACAATTATTGAGTAGTGCCTTCTTACGTAAGAATCAATAATTGGTGCAATCTGGTATCTTTGTTGTGTTTTTATCCAATTTAGTATTTCAACAAGATATTAATCAGTAATTCACGCTAATTATTTATAAAAAACTTATATTTGTCGCTTTCTTCATCCAATCACTTTCCGTTATGGGGCCCACACAAGGTCAATGCTACTGGTCATTTAATATTCCCAACAAAGTAAGAATATTCCACGACCAAACGAATATTCTCCGACAAAAATGAATATTTTATAACCACTTGCTTATTTGAAATATTTACGCATTTTACCCATAACTAACCACATTAATCAAATTAACCCTTACTATTTAAAAATAATAAATAGAGGAAATTCAATTTTTTCTATAATAAATTGGGGTCTTACAACCTCCCCTCCTTATGAAATTTCATCCTCGAAATTGACGTACGTACCTGGTGTTTCGAAAAGATGAGGATACCTCGCTTTCATTTCCGTTTCCAACTCCTATGTCATTTCCTCTATAGCATGGTTCCTGCACAAAACTTTAACTTGTGGTATGACCTTCGTTCGTAGGACATGCTCCTTCCTATCCAAGATCTTGACAGGTACCTCTTCATACGTTAAGTCTTCGGCTATTTCGTCCGGTTCTAACTCAATAACATGGTTCGGGTCTTTCACATATTTACGAAGCACGAATATGTGAAAAACATTATGAACACGAGACATACTTGGAGGTAACGCGAGTCTATAGGCTACATTTTCTACTCGGTCAAGAATTTGAAATGGACCAATAAATCGTGGATTGAGCTTTCTTCTTTTCCCGAATCTTGTAACTCCCTTCCATGGAGCAACATGCAATAATACATGATCCCTAATACTAAATTCCACGTCCTTTCGATGAATATCCGCATAACTCTTTTTGGATTACATATGCCGCTTTGTATACGTTAATCGAATCATTTGGATCTTTTCCGTAGTCATACATACGTACTAACTCGGGTCCCAACAATGTTGCTTCACCCACCCCATCCCAACATATTTGAGCTTACACTTTCGTCCATACAATGCTTCAATGGAGCCACAACTATACTTGCTCGATAAGCATTATTGTAGGAGAATTCCACCAATGGTAAATACTTATCCCAACTCCTTTGAAGTCTAGGACACGAGTCTTAATAGATCTTCAAGAGTTTGAATAGTCCTCTCGATTGTCCGTCCGTTTGAGGATGGTATGCCGAACTGAATCGTAAATCCATACCCATAGCTTTCTGCAAGCTAACCCAAAATCGTGAAGTGAATCTTGGGTCACGATCCAAAACTATAGATACTGGCATGCCATACAACCTCACAATCTCATTTGCGTACATACGAGCTAGACGTTCAAGGGAATAAGTCCCCCGTATCGGCAAGAAATGAGCAGACTTGGTTAATCTATCAACAATAACCCAAATAACATTTATGCCTTGAGAAACCGTAGGAACACCCGTAACGAAATCCATGGTAATGTGTTCCCACTTTCATTTTGGAATCTCAAGTGGTTGCAATGGACCCTTAGGCACTTGATGCTCCGCCTTTACACGTTGATAAGTTAAACACCTCGAGATAAAGTTTGCAATCTCTCTCTTCATATTGTTCCACCAAAATGTATGTCGAAGATCACGATACATTTTGGTACTTCTAGGATGGATTGCAAATGGTGTATTGTGTGCCTCCATCATGATCTTGTACTTCAACTCAGAGTCGTTTGGAACACAAAGTCTGGAGTTGACTCGAAGTAGTCCTTCTTCATCTATTCTTGCCTCTGGGATAACACCTTCTTGTACTTTCTTCTTCATATGCATCAACTCCGAGTCTGTGGCTTGAGCAACTTTAACTTTATCGATTAAAGCTAGTTCTATGCGTATATTTGACATCATCGCATGGGTCTCCATAGTCTTGAATTCTATCTTCATCTTTTTTAAATTACTCAAAATGGGTCTTTGTGTTGACAGCATCGCACTCGTTCCTGCATATGATCTTCTACTCAATGCGTCAGCTACAACGTTCGCTTTTCCAGGATGGTATTGAATAGTATGGTCGTAGTCTTTCAACAACTCGAGCCAACGTCGTTGCCGCATGTTGAGTTCCTTTTGGGTGAAGAAATATTTGAGGCTTTTATGGTCTGAATATATCTCCACTTTCTCCCCATATAGATAGTGCCTCCAGATCTTTAGTGTGAAAACGACTGCTGCCAACTCTAAATCATGAGTAGGATAATTCCTCTCATATTCTTTATGTTGTCGCGAGGTATATGCTATGACTTTCCTATGTTGCATGAGAACACATCCTAACCCTTTGCCTGAAGCATCACTGTAAATAACAAATCCATCCGATCCAGACGGTATTGTCAGAACAGGTGCCGAAATGAGTCTCCTCTTAAGCTCTAGAAAATTCTTCTCTCAATCCTCGCTCCATACGAATTTTGCATCCTTCCGAGTCAGCTGAGTTAACGGAGTAGCGATTCAAAAAAATCCTTCGACGAATCTCCGATAATAATCAGCTAAGCCCAGAAAGCTACGTACTTCGGTCACCGTCTTTGGTTGCTCCCAACTATGTATTGCTTCAATCTTTGCCGGGTAAACCGATACTCCATATTTTGACACCACGTGCCCAAGAAATGCTACTTCCTCAAGTTAGAACTCGCATTTCTTCAGCTTGGCATATAGCTTGTTTTCACAAAGTCTTTGAAGTACCAGCTTCAAATGGTGCTCATGATCTTCCCGACTTTTGGAATAGATGAGGATGTCATCGATAAAGACAACAACGAGCTGATCTAAATATTTCTTGAACACTCGGTTCATCATATCCATGAAAGCCGCAGGAGTATTAGTCAATCCAAAAGACGTGACTAGGAATTCATAATGTGAGACCCCGAATTTTATGAAATAAAAGTATTAAAATTTTTTATTTTGGTGAATAGTTAAATTGATAAAAGTTTAAAGTTAAGGGTGACATTTGAAAAATTTTCAAAGTAAGTGATGATGAAGTTTTGTTTTATTCGTATTATTAACGTAATAAAAACGGAAAAAAAACTTTTATATAAAAATGTAATACTTTTATAAAGTTATTCGCTTTATTAGGCTAATAGTAAAATCTTTTATATAAAACAAAATACTTTTATAAATTTATTCATTTTATTAGAAAATAATTAGAATATATTATATTTTATTATGCATAGTGTTTTGCATAGTGCTGCGTAGTGTTTTGCATAGTAAAATCTTTTATAAAGTTATTTCGTTTTATTAGATTATAAATAGAATATATTATATTTTATTTAAAAGATTTTTCTTTAAATATGGACCGTCCGATTAAAGTAAATCAATCTAGATCGTTCATGGATTGGTTACTATGCATTCCATTCTTCTATAAATAGAAGCTCATTCCTTCATTATTTCTTACGAATTCACTGAAACTCTAGAGAGAGAAAATTATAGAGAGATAGAAGAAGAGTATTCTGCTACTTCACTACTTCTATTTTCAGTTTCTTTTACGGTAAGGGATATCATTATTATAGTAAGGGATATTATTATTATAGTAAGGGGTATTATTTCTTTTGTATTCATGAAGAGAACTTCTATTATTCCATTCTTTATTATTATGTTGGAATAACCTGTTTATGCAAAGTATCGCATACATGGTGAAATTTTTCTATTATTCAATTCTTTGTTATTATGTTGGAATAACCGTTTATGCGAAGTACAGCATACATGGTGAAATTCTTCTATTATTCCATTCTTTACTATTACATTGGAATATCCTCGTCTCAGGCTTTTCTGTAGAACTCGGGTTCCATTATTTATTATTCCGCATTTATTATTCTGTTGGAATATATTGTCGGTGTGAATTTCACCTGACCTGGTTCCGTCATTTATTATTCTGTTGGAATAACCTGTATACGCGGATTACCGTATACCTGGTGATGTTTGTTGTTATTCAATTCTTTATTATTCTATTGGAATAACCTGTATACGCAGATTATCGTATACCTGGCGATGTCTGTTGTTATTCTATTCTTTATTATTCTGTTGGAATAACATTTACGCGGATTAATGTATACCTGGTGAAGTCTGTTGTTATTCAATTATTTATTATTCTGTTGGAATAACATGTATACGCGGATTACCGTATACCTGGTGATGTCTGTTGTTATTCAATTCTTTATTATTCTGTTGGAATAACTCGATACGCTGGATTACTGTGTATACCGGTGAAGTCTGTTGTTATTCCATTCTTTATTATTATGTTGGACTAACTCGTTTGCATAAGTAATCGCTGCATACATGGTGAAATTCTTTTATTAGTCCATTCTTTATTATACTGTTGGTTATTGGTTTTACAGTTGTATGTCTTTGGCTTGTAGTGCAAAGATGATATGTTGTTGAATATCTTTGGCACAGTAGTGCAAAAGATGATCCATTATTTGATAGCTTTTGACCCGTAGTGCGAAGATGGACAGGTGTATGACATGATCATGACCACTAGTGATACTAACGAATATCCTTGGCCGTAGTGAATGGATAATTCAATGATGTGATTGGTATGATCATGACCATTGTTTTTAATAGTTGAATATCTTTGGCCCGTAGTGCAAAGATAGACAACTGATTGGTATGATCATTGTTATTACATTTGAATATCTTTAGCCTTTGGGGTAAGGATATTGAGTAAACATTCTATTAATTCTTTGTGGCAATGAGAAACTGTTGATTTACATGATTATAAATATAAATTGTGAACTTAATTATAATCTTTAGTGGTTCAGGTGAATACGGGTGATGAAAGTTCTCTTTGTCTTGGGTAGAACAAAGAACTGTTGATGAGTATTACAGGAATAAAATATTAACGATGGACTTTTAATCTAGAGAAGATAGTAGACATTATGATCTACTTGACTCTTTTAATGGATTGCTCGTTCCGCTGCAACTATGGTTGAAAAGTTTTATTATCTACCATATATTCTAAATCCCTGATTTATTATTGACAAAGGCTATTGATAATTTAATTATCTTTAGTCATGATATTCTTTATCAAGGTTGTGCTTACCCTTTTTGCTCACAATTCCTTTCGTGTAATAAGAGTGTAGGCGGGTTGAATTGGCCGGGGATAACAGGGAAATAGTGGGATGGTCCGAGACTGTCGAAGTTTCTCAATACATTATAAAATGGCATGACATGCAATAGATAATTGTATTGAGGACATAAGATGTGTGTGTCGTATTTTATACGTCACTTAATAATTGATTTTTGCGAACAACAATAGGGTGATGAGAACCCGACTTTGGAAGCGTCAAAAGTGCACCTCATTAGAATGAACAAGATAATAATCTTATCGTTCTTCTTTGGGGTCTTGAAATATTTGCTGCTGTATTTTATATGGCATTGTAATAATTTGAGTTTGGATACTGTCTATGAGATAATATTGTATTAAAAATCACAATTAACTGTTATCGTATTCTATACGACAGTTCAACAGTAGTATAAATGAAGTTTGTATTTGATTTTTATAATGTGATATCTGGCGACTCAGGATGGGTCATGTGGACCTATTTTGGGGGCGTCACAATTGGTATCAGAGCTTAGGGATATGGTCGCTGGCGGAGATATGAGTCTAGAACTAGGAGGGGAGAGACGAGTTATATACTTCGCTAGTGTGTGACTTACCTAAGCTGAAATTGTTTACTTGATAAGTTGACAAATTATGATATGTCAATTAACCTTGTTTTGAAGTATATAGTAGAATGATACCTGAAACACAGGAGATGAGCAATGAGAAAATCATGATACAGAAGAAATAACCAGGAAGGTACAATCCGAAAAGAAAGCAATGTATTCTCATCTCTTCGAAATACCAGGTATGTACGTAAATTTCGAGGGCGAAATTTCATAAGGAGGGGAGATTGTGAGACCCCGAATTTTATGAAATAAAAGTATTAAAATTTTCTATTTTGGTGAATAGTTAAATTGATAAAAGTTTAAAGTTAAGGGTGACATTTGAAAAAATTTCAAAGTAAGTGATGATGAAGTTTTGTTTTATTCGTATTATTAACGTAATAAAACGGGAAAAAACTTTTTATATAAAAACAGAATACTTTTATAAAGTTATTCGTTTTATTAGGCTAATAGTAAAATCTTTTTATATAAAACAAAATACTTTTATAAAGTTATTCGCTTTTATTGACAATAATTAGAATATATTATATTTTATTATGCATAGTGTTTGCATAGTGCTGCGTATAAGTTTTGCATAGTAAAATCTTTTATAAAGTTATTTCGTTTTATTAGATTATAAATAGAATATATTATATTTTATTTAAAAGATTTTGCTTTAAATATGGACCGTCCGATTAAAGTAAATCAATCTGAACCGTTCATGGATTGGTTACTATGCATTCCATTCTTCTATAAATAGAAGCCCATTCCTTCATTATTTCTTACGAATTCACTGAAACTCTAGAGAGAGAAAATTATAGAGAGACAGAAGAAGAGTATTCTGTTATTTCACTACATCTATTTTTAGTTTCTTTTACGGTAAGGGATATCATTATTATAGTAAGGGATATCATTATTATAGTAAGGGATATTATTATTATAGTAAGGGGTATTATTTCTTTTGTATTCATGAAGAGAACTTCTATTATTCCATTCTTTATTATTATGTTGGAATAACCTGTTTATGCGAAGTATCGCATACATGGTGAAATTCTTCTATTATTCAATTCTTTATTATTATGTTGGAATAACCGCTTATCTGAAAGTGAAGATACATGGTGAAATTCTTCTATTATTCCATTCTTTACTATTCGCCGGAATATCTTGTTTGTGCTTTTACTGTATGAACTCGGTTCCATTATTTATTATTCCGCATTTATTATTACATTTGGAATATCCTCGCTTGGTGTGAATTTCACCGACTTCGGTTCCGCCATTTATTATTACGTTGGAATAACTTTTGTATGTCTGGGATTACTGATATACTGGTGATGTCTGTTGTTATTCAATTCTTTATTATTCTGTTGAATAACTCAGATATCGCAGATTCAGTATACACCGATGATGTTTGTTGTTATTCAATTCTTTATTATTCTGTTGGAATAACTTGTATCTGCGATTATCGTATACACGGTGATATCTGTTGTTATTCTATTCTTTATTATTCTGTTGGAATAACTCAGATATCTGTGATTCTACCGTATACACGGTGAAGTCTGTTGTTATTCAATTATTTATTATTCATTTGGAATAACATGTATCGCCGGATTACTAGTATACCGGTGAAGTCTGTTGTTATTCAATTCTTTATTATTCTGTTGGAATAACTCAGTATATCTGATTCACCAGTATACCGGTGAAATCATTGTTATTCCATTCTTTATTATTATGTTGGACTAACTTTGTCTGTGCTAAGTAATCTTGCATACATGGTGAAATTCTTTTTATTAGTCCATTCTTTATTATACTTTATTGGTTATTGGTTTTACAAATGTATGTCTTTTGGCCTCAGTAGTGCAAAGATGATATGTTGTTGAATATCTTTGGCCTGTAGTGCAAAGATGATCTGTTATTTGATAGCTTTGACCCGTAGTGCGAAGATGGAAAGGTGTATGACATGATCATGACCACTAGTGATACTAATGAATATCCTTGGCCGTAGTGCATGGATAATTCAATGATGTGATTGGTATGATCATGACCATTGTTTTTAATAGTTGAATATCTTTGGCCTGTAGTGCAAAGATAGACAACTGATTGGTATGATCATTGTTATTACAATTGAATATCTTCAGTCTTTGGGGTAAGGATATTGAGTAAACATTCTATTAATTCTTTGTGGGAAGGAGAAACTGTTGATTTACATAATTATAAATATAAATTGTGAAATTAATTATAATCTTTAGTGGTTCAGGTGAATACATGTGATGAAAGTTCTCTTTGTCTTGGGTACAACAAAGAACTGTTGATGAGTATTACAGGAATAAAATATTAACGATGGACTTTTAATCTAGAGAAGATAGTAGACATTATGATCTACTTGACTCTTTTAATGGATTGCTCGTTCCGCTGCAACTATGTTTGAAAAGTTTTATTATCTACCATATATTCTAAATCTCTGATTTATTATTGACAAAGGCTATTGATAATTTAATTATCTTTAGTCATGATATTCTTTACTGGGCTAGTTGTGCTCACCCTTTTGCTTCACAATTCCTTTCAGGTAATAAGAGTGTAAATTGGGTGAAAGCGAGGATAACAGGGAAATAGTGGGATGGTCCGAGACTGTCGAAGTTTCTCAATACATTATAAAATGGCTTGACATGCAACAGATAATTGTATTGGGGACATAAGATGTGTGTGTCGTATTTTATACGTCACTTAATAATTGATTTTGGCGAACAACAATAGAGTGATGAGAACCAGACTTTGGAAGCGTCAAAAGTGTACCTCATTAGAATGAACAAGATAATAATCTTATCGTTCTTCTTTGGGGTCTTGAAATATTTGTTGCTGTATTTTATATGGCATTGTAATAATTTGAGTTTGGATGCTGTCTATGAGACAATATTGTATTAAAACTCACAGTTAACTGCTGTCGTATTCTATACGACAGCTCAACAGTTGTGTAAATGAAGTTTGTATTTGATTTTTATAATGTGATATCTGACGACTCAGGATGGGTCATGTTGACCTATTTTGGGGGCACCACACATAATGCCCGTACCGAGTTCTAAAGGCAGTATTCAGAATATCCTCAGTTCTAATCCTCAATTGATGATATCCAGAACGAAGATCGATCTTTGAAAAGAATAGTGTTCCTTGTAACTGGTTAAACAGGTCATCAATACGAGGTACGTAGCGGATACCTATTCTTGATAGTGACATGGTTCAATTCCCGGTAGTCAATACAAAGTCGCATACTCCCGTCTTTCTTCTTTACGAATAAAACAGGAGCACCCCAAGGAGATGTAGTAGGACAAATAAAACCGATGTCCAACAACTCCTGTAGTTAAACCTTTAACTCTTGAAGTTCAATAGGAGCCATTCGATATGGGGTTTTAGAAATGGGCTTTGTGTCAGGTTCAAGGTCAATAAAGAATTCAACTTCTCGTTCTTCAGGAAATACGTCAGGAAAGTTACTAACAACAGGAATATTATTCAAATCTGACGTGTCTTTATTCAAATCCATAAAATGGGCTAAGAAAGCTTGACAACCATTTTTTAATAAACGAATAGCTTTATGGATTGATATAAAAGTGATTGATTTTAGTGGTTTAGTTGCTTGAATTAGCATTACAGGTTGATTAGGAATATGAAAACTAACAACCTTACGAAAATAATCAATTTTGGCATGATGAGTAGTTAACCAATCAATCCCTAAAATCACATCAAAAGCAAGTATCTTTAAAGAGATAAGGTCAACAGGTAATGTGATGATACCAACTTGGATCAAACAAGATTTATAAATAGTGGATGTAATGAAAGTTTCTCCTAACGGAGTCTCCACAGATAGGTCAAAGTCTAATTTCTCCGGAGTCAAGTTTAAACGTTGAGCACAAGCAGGAGAGATAAATGAATGGGTAGAACCGGTATCTAGCAATGTATAAACTTCACAAGAATTTATGATTAGCTTACCCATGATCACCTCGTTTGGGTTCCTTGCATTTTGACCAGTCACAACAAACGTTCTTCCAGGAACCGTTGACTTTGACTTTTCTGGGACAGCCTTTTGAGTCACCATCCCCACTGGACTTGGTTTCGCTACCGTACCGTCTCGAGCAATATGTCCTTCCTTTCCACAATTATAGCATACCTTGAACTGTTGTGGACAGTTTGGGCTGATATGTCCCTCTTTTCCACATTTATAGCATACGACCGGTGGTCGTTCTCCTCCATTAGAATTTGTTGTTGGTGTTGGTACTGCTGCTGATGTCTTCCCGTCATTGTTGAATCTCCTCTTTTTGAAATTTCCACTTGACTCACATCTTCTATTATCATGTCCACGACTACCACCAGAGTGGTTACCGCTTTTGTCCGTATTTTTCCCTCCTCGCTGGTTACCATCGCTCCGATGACTGCTGTCACCGGTATGACCTTGGTTGTGGTCCCTCGGTTGAACATACTCATTATCACGCTCTAATAATTGAGCCATGTTGACAACATCTGAATATAAAGAAAATTTATGAGAAATGAGATACTGACGTATGTCGGGTTCCAAACCTCTCAGAAACATCCGCGTCATACGTTCCTCATTCTCCACCAAATGAGGTGCAAACCTTGATAACTCTGCAAACTTCGCCTCATACTGGGATACCGTCATGTTGTTCTGTTCCAGTCTAATAAACTCTACCTCCTTCATATGACGAACACTTTCAGGAAAGTATTTGTCATTGAACAATTTCTGAAATATTTCCCAAGACATGCTAAGTTAAATTTGGATGGATGTGCGCTTCACGATTCCCACCAAGTCTCGCCTCATTACGGAACATAAAGGTGGCGAATGAAACCTTCTGTTCCTCCGTGCATCCCAAGACATCAAATATCTTGGTAATTTGTTTGACCCACGTCTCCACCTTAATCGGATCCTGCTTTCCCCAGAATTCTGGTGGTCCCAACTCTTTGAACTGCTTAGCTGTGACCAGCTGTGCGTTGCCATTGTTTCTACCCGTATTTTGAACAGGAATCTCCTTCGTCTGGTTTTGCATGAACCGCAAAAAGCTTCTAAACATCTCATCGTTCATCGTCTGCTCAGTGGTGTTGTTTACAGAAGGAACATTGACGGCCTGTTGCACATTTCCTCATTGGTGAGTACAGGCATCTCCACGATCTCATTTACTCCACTGTTAACATTCTCAGTTGCCATTCTCAAATATTGCCATAAAACAAGGGTTAATTAAACAAATTAACATATCACATAATATCCCTATATTATGACCGACCAACAATAAGCTTAGGTAGGACTCACTAGCAAAGGATTTACTCGTCTCTCCCCTCCTAGTTCTATTCCCCGATCTCATGGAGATCATATCCTAAGCTCTGATACCAACTGTGACGCCCCCAAAATAGGTATACATCACCCATTCTAAGTCGCCAACACATGGTACAGAAATAACTACAACTTTATTAATACAAATGTTGTGCAAAATACGACAACACTTAAACTGTGAGTTTAATTACAAATATTGTCTTCTAGACAATATCCACACCCAAATAAGTCCTCATTATAATTATTGATACATTATTTTACAAAAATAGTGAGGACTACTAAAACAACTTCTAGAACCATCAATCCATACCCCGACTAGTACTCGCTACATTATCGCCTCCTGAGAAGAAAAATGGAACAACAAGGAAAAGGGTGAGCTCAACTAGCCCAGTAAAGAATATTATGACTAAGATAATATAGAATAAATTATCGTTAGTCCTCAACAGGTAAAAATCTAATAGAATATAATAGACAACAAGTTTTAGATCAATATTCGCAGCGAAAATAACAAATCATTAAAAGAGTTAAGTAGAGAGTGAAATCTACTATCTTTTATGATTTTGAAGTCCATTATTCATGTTTTATCCCTGTAACATCAATCAATATATATCTTGAATCAAATATTCATATCTGCAATAAGACCAAAATAATTAATCATATTCCCAGTTGGTCATGTTTGTGACGCCCCCAAAATAGGTATACATCACCCATTCTGAGTTGTCAATACATGGTACAGAAACAACTACAACTTTATTATTACAACAGTAAAACTGTGAGTTTAAATACAAATATTATCTTCTAGACAATATCTATACTCAAATAAATCCTCATCACATTTATTGATACATTATTTTACAAAAATGGTGAGGACTACTAAACAACTCTCTATAGAACCTTCATTCCATACCCAGACTGTACTCGCTATATTCTCGCCTCCACGAGAAAAATGGAACAAAAAGGAAAAGGGTGAGCTCAACTAGCTCAAGAAAAATATTATGACTAAGATAATATACAACAAATTACCGTTAGTCTTCAACAGGAAAAAATCTAATAGAATATAATAGACAACAAATTTTAAATCAATATTAGCATGCCGGAAATAATAATTCATTAGAAGAGTTAAGTAGAGAATGCAAACTACTATCTTCCATGTATGAATTTAAAAGTTCATCGCCTATATTTTATCCCCGTAACATCAATCAATATATATATCTCGGAATCACATATTCATCTTTGCACTACAGCCAAAGATATTCATCGATTAATCATGTTCATCTAAACACTGCTCATCTTTGCACTACAGCCAAAGATATTCTTCAAAATCATTCATCTTTTGCACTACAGCCAAAAGATATTCCATAATATCATCATTTAAGACTGAAGATGATGAAACGAATCCAGTGAAACAAAATGACAAGGATTAAGGATTCGTAATTTGTTTTATCCATGTCCAAAAATACCTCAAAAATAATCATAGTGGTGTAAAATTCAAGAATGATCAAAACAAGGATACAATCAAAGCTAGTATCCGAATAGATATTTTGACGAAAAGAAAAAATTTTCATTTTTCGATGAATAGTCTGTCAGATTCGTGAATAGTGTCGATATCGTGAATAGTCTTGAGTATCACGTGAATAATAACTCCGACACCAAAAGTTCCAAATTTGATAAAAACTTGGATCAATATTTCAACATAATGATATTGAAGAAATAATATCATTACTGGAAAAAATAATATCCCTTTACCTCGAAAGATCGGTTACTTCTAAATTTGAAACACCTAACTTTTGCAATAGAATAGCAATACTCAAATTATACTCAAAATACTCACAAGAATACGCTCGATAATATAGAGAAAAACTTGAGTTTTGGTGTGATTTTCAATTCTAACCCAAGCACCTATTTATAGAAATTGCTTAGAACACCAAAGTAAAAAATTTAATATAATATTAATATATTATATATAAATTCCTACGCACACAATCTATGATCTGAATTCAGCCATGCTTGACAACAAATAAGTCTACCAAACAAATCAAAAACGTTTTTATTATTTAAAATATTTTCAACTTCCAAAAATCAATTATTTCGGAGCTTCGGAACTTCAATAATTCATAATAAATAGCCCTTTCATCAGAAAATTCAAATCTCGAGAGTGTTTATAGGAAATTCAATTCTCTACAACTTTACAGAAGAAAGTTTTTCCGAATTCCAAACAAAAATTGACCGAAATCCACAAACGGGCGATTTTACAAGCTATAATCAAATTTCAGTCAATAAATGGGGTCCACCGACATGTTTAACATGTTTTAAATATTTATTGCAACAAAAATACTCTTCCTCCTCGTATACTCATATATCCCACATTCATTGTAAAAATATCACCGTTAATATATTATTAAAATAATATATTTAAATGAATTATTTTATCAGAAAAAGATAAAATATTAATTTTCAACAATTGTCATTTTAAAAATTTTCTCCATCTATATCCACATAAAATCAATATTTTCCTCATCATATAAATCAATAATTAATTATTCACAAATAATATTACAGAATCACAATATTGACAACCAGGCGCCTCCTCAAGAGGGGGCTTTCAATAAGAATTTCTTCTTCTTGCTGCCAAGTGATTAGATGACCAAACCTCTCCTTGATGTAACTTTCTAGACATTGCCAATAATGTTATCTAATAATATTATTCAGATAATATGAATTATTGCTTCGATAATGAAAAATACTGTGTAATGACAATTATTGAACAACAACAATATAAAATATCAACGCAGCAATTATTAACTCAATAAAATACTGAACAGTAATTACTGTAACCATTATTGAGTAGTGCCTTCTTACGTAAGAATCAATAATTGGTGCAATACCGTGTACTTTCTTGTGTTTTAACCACCGGGTATTTTAACAAGATAATTCGTAAATAACTACGCCTGCTATTTTTAAACCACTTATATTTGTGCTTTCTTTATCCAATCGCTTTTCGGTATATGGGGCCCACACACGGTCAGCTACCACAGCATTTAAATATTCCCCGACAAAGATGCGAATATTCCACGACCAAACGAATATTCCCCGACAACAATGAATATTTTATAACCACTTGCTTATTTTGAAGTATTTGCGTATTTTACCCCTAACTATCCACATTAATCAAATCAACCCTTACTATTTTAAAATAATAAATAGAAAATTAAATTACATTAATAATAAGTTGAGGTCTTACAACCTCCCTCCTTATGAAATTTCGTCCTCGAAATTGACGTGACGTACTGGTGTTTCAAAAAGGTGAGGATACCTCGCTTTCATTTTCGCTTTCCAATTCCCGTGTCATTTCCTCTACATAGCATGATTCCTCCACAAAACTTTAACTTGTGGTATGAACTTTCTTGCGTAGGACATGCTCCTTCCTATCCAAGAACTTGACAGTACCTCCTCATACGTTAAGTCTTCTTTATTTCGTCCTGTTAATTCTATAACGTGGTTCGGGTCTTTCATATATTTACTGAAGTACGATATGTGAAACACATTATGAACACGAGACATACTTGGAGGTAACGCAAGTCTATAGGCTACATTTCTTACTCGGTCAAGAATTTGAAATGGACCAATAAATCGTGGATTGAGCTTTCCTCTCTTCCCAAATCTTGTAACTCCTTCCATGGAGCAACTTCGCAATAATACATGATCCCCACACTAAATTCCACGTCCTTTCGATGAAGATCCGCATAACTCTTTTGTCGATCTTGTGCCGCTTTGTATCGTTGTCGAATCATTTGGATCTTTTCCGTAGTCATACGTACTCAACTCGGGTCCCAACGGTGTTGCTTCACCCACCTCGTCCCCAACATACTTGAGAGCTGACACTTTCGTCCCATATAATGCTTCAAATGGAGCTACACCTATACTTGCTGATAACTGTTGTTGTAGGAGAATTCCACCAATGGTAAATACTTATCCTAACCGCCTTGAAGTCTAGGACACGTAGTCTTAATAGATCTTCCAGAGTTTGAATAGTCCTCTCTGATTGTCCGCTTCGTTTGGGGATGGTATGTCAACTAAATCGCAAATCCGCGCCCCATAGCTTTTTGCAAGCTAACCCAAAATCTTGAAGTGAATCTTGGGTCACGATCCGAAACTATGGATACTTGGCATGCCATGCAACCTCACAATCTCATTCACGTCATATACTAGCAAGACGCTCAAGGAATAAGTCTCCGTGTCGGCAAGAAATGAAGCGGACTTGGTTAATCTATCAACAATAACCCAAATAACATTGATGCCTTGAGAAACCGTAGGAAGACCCGTAAATCTAAATCCATGGTAATGTGTTCCCACTTCCATTTCGGAATCTCAAGTGGTTGCAACGGACCCTTAGGTACTAGATGCTCCGCCTTTCACACGTTGGCAAGTTAAACACATCGAGATAAACTTTGCAATCTCTCTCTTCATATTGTTCCACCAAAATGTATGTCAAGATCACGATACATTTTAGTACTTCCGAGATGGATTGCAAATGGTGTATTGTGTGCCTCCATCATAATCTTGTACTTCAAATCGTAGTCGTTAGGAATACAAAGTCTAGAGTGGACTCAAGTATTCCTTCTTCATCAATTCTCGCCCTAATAGCTCCTTCTTGTACTTTCTTCTTCATACGCATCACTTCCGGCCCGGTGGCTTGCAACCCTTAACTTTTTCTATTAAAGTTGGCTCTGTCGCGATACTTGACATCATCGCACTCGCTCCTTCATATGATCTTCTACTCAACGCGTCACTACCACGTTCACTTTTCCGGGATGGTATTGAATAGTGTGGTCGTAGTCTTCAATAGCTCGAGCCAACGTCACTGCCAGCGTGTTGAGTTCTTTTTGAGTGAAGAAATATTTAAGGCTTTTATGGTCCGAATATATCTCCACTTTCTCCCCATATAGATAGTGCCTCCATATCTTTAAGCCAAAACGATCATTGCTAACTCTAGATCATGAGTAGGATAATTCCTCTCATACTCTTTAAGTTGTCATGAGGCATAGGCTATGACTTTCCCACGTTGCATGAGAACACATCCTAACCCTTTTCCTAAAGCATCATCAGAGATAACAAATCCATCCGAACCAGATGGTATTGTTAGAAACAGTCTTAAAATAAGTCTCCTCTTAAGCTCTTGAAACTCTTCTCGCATTCTTCGCTCCAAACGAATTTTGTATCCTTCCGAAGTTAGGCGAGTTAATGGAGTAGCGATTCTAGAAAACCCTTCCATGAATCTTCGATAATAACCAAATTTAAGCCCAAAAGCTACGTACTTGATCACCGACTTCGGTTGCTCTAACTTTGTATTGCTTCAATTTTCACGGATCAACAGATACTCCATGTTTCGACACCACGTGCCCAAGGAATGCTACTTCCTCGAGCGAACTCGCATTTCTTCAATTTGGCATATAGTTTGTTTTCACGAAGCCTTTGAGTACCCGACTTCAAATGGTGCTCATGATCTTCACGACTTTTGGAATATATAAGGATGTCATCAATAAAGACAACAACAAAGCCGATCCAAATATTCCTTGAATACTCGGTTCATCATATCCATGAAAGTCAGCGGGAGCATTAGTCGATCCGAAAGACATGACTAAGAATTCATAATGCCCGTCTCGAGTTCTAAAGGCGCTTTGGAATATCCTCGCCTCTAATCTTCAAATGATGATATCCGAATCTAAGATCGATTTTTGAAAAGAATTGTGCCCCTCAGCAATCGGGTCAAACAAGTTATCAATACGAGGTAGAGGATACCTATTCTTGATGGTGACATGGTTCAATTCCCGATAGTCAATACAAAAGTCGCATACTCCCGCCTCTTTCTTCTTTACAAATAAAATAGGAGCACCCCAAAGAGATGTACTTAGATCGAATGAAACCGATGTCCAACAATTCTCGTAGTTGGACCTTTAACTCCCGATGTTCAATAGAGCCATTTGATATGGGGTTTTAGAAATGGGCTTTGTACTGTGTTCAAGATCAATAAAGAATTCAACTTCACGCTAAGGGGTAGACCGGAAGTTCTTCGTGAAATACGTCGGAAAAGTCAATAACAATAGAATATTATTCAAATTTGACGTGTCTTTATTCAAATCCATAACATGGGCTAAGAAAGCTTGACATCCGCTTTTTCAATAAATGAATAGCTTTATGATTAGATATGACGGTGATTGATTTTAATGGTTTAGTTGCTTGAATTGCATAACAGGTTGGTTAGGAATATGAAAACTAACAACCTTACGAAAACAATCAATTTTGGCATGATGAGTAGTTAACCAATCAATCCCTAAAATCACATCAAAATCAAGTATCTTTAAAGAGATAAGGTCAATGGGTAAGGTGATGGTGCCAACTTGAATCAAACAAGATTTATAAGCGATTGGATGTGATGAAAGTTTCTCCTAACTGAGTTTCCACGAGATAGGTCAAAGTCTAATTTCTCCTGAGTCAAATTTAAACGTTGAGCACATGCGGAGAGAGATAAATGAATGGGTAGCACCGTGATCAAGTAAGTTATAAACTTCGCAAGAATTTATAAATAAATTTACCCGTGATCACCTCGTTTGGGTTCCTCGCATTATGACCGAAATACAACAAACGCTTCTTTCCTAATCGTTGACTTTGACTTTTCGGGATGATCTTTTGAGTCACCGTCCCCATTGAACTAGGTTTCGCTAATGTACAATCTCGAGCGATATGTCCTTCCTTTCCACAATTATAGCATACCTTGAACTGTTGTGGGCGCTTTGACCGATATGTCCTCTTTTCCGCATTTGTAACATATGACCGGGTGGTCGTTCTCCTCCATTAGAACTAGTTCTTCTTACGCAAGACTTGTCGTCTTCACATGGTCGTTGTTAAATCTCCTCTTTTAAAATCTCCTCCCGACTCGCTTCTTCGATTTTCATGGCTATGATTACCACCAGTAGTGGTTACCATTTTTGTCCGTCTGCTTTTTCTCCGCCGGTTATCATTATTCTGCTGATCGCTATCTCTAGTACGATCCTCGTTATGGTCCTTGGTTGAATATACTCGTTATCTCGCTTCTAACAATTGAGCCCTCATTAACAACATCCGAATAGAGAAAAATTTATGAGAAATGAGATATTGTCGTATCTTGGGTTTCAAACCTCTCGAAACATCCGCGTCATAATGCGTTCCTCATTCTCCACCAAATGAGGTGCAAACACGGATAACTCGCAAACTTTGCCTTGTCTTTGAGACCGAGACACCGCCATATTGTTTTGTTCCAATCGATGAACTCCACTTCCTTCATATGATGAACACTTTCGGAAAGTATTTGTCATTAAATAGCTTCAAATGACTCCCAAGACATGCCGAGTGCGGTTTGATGGGTACGCTTCACGACACCCACCAAGAGTCCGCCGCCACGAAACATAAAGGTGGCGAATGGAACCTTCTATTCTCCGTGCATCCCAAGACATCGAATATCTTGGTAATTTGCTTGACCCATGTTTCCGCCGCGATCGAATCTGCTTTCCTTAAATTCGTGGTCCCAACTCTTTGAATCGCTTTGCGGATAAACAACCCGTGAATTGCTATCATTTCTCCCCATTTTGAACACGAAGTCTCCTCATCCGATTTTGCATGAATCGCAAAAAACTTCTAAACATCCCCTCGCTTCATCATCTCGCTTTCAATGGTGTTGTTCACGGGAGGAACATTGCCACGACTGTTGCACGTTCTCCTCGTTGGTGAGTACAAAGCGTCTCCACGGTCTCATTTCCATTGTTAATATTCTCGATCGACATTCTCAAATCATCGTCATAAAACAAGGGTTAATTAAGGAAATTAATATATCACATAATATCCCTATATATCGACCAACTAACAAATAAGCTTAGGTAGGACACACAGCGAAGGATTTACTCGCTCTCCCTCCTAGTTCTATTCCCCGATCTCCGCCAGAGATCATATCCCTAAGCTCGATACCAACCGCGACGCACCCAAAATAGGTATACATCACCCATTCTCGAGTTGTCAATACATGATACGAAAAAACAACTATAACTTTATTATTACAACAAAAACGTGAGTTTAAATACAAATATTATCTTCTGATAATATCTATACTCAAATAAATCCTCATCACATTTATTGATACATTATTTTACAAAAATGGTGAGGACTACTAAACAACTCTCTATAGAACCTTCATTCCATACCTTTAAGGCTCGTAGTTTCGCTATATTCTCGCCTCCCGAGAAAAATGGAACAAAAAGGAAAAGGGTGAGCTCAACTAGCTCAAGAAAGAATATTATGACTAAGATAATATACAACAAATTACCGTTAGTCTTCAACAGGAAAAATCTAATAGAATACAATAGACAACAAATTTTAAATCAATATTCGCAAGCGGAAATAATAATTCATTAGAAGAGTTAAGTAGAGAATGCAAACTACTATCTTCCATGTATGAATTTAAAAGTTCATCGCTCATCTTTTATCCCCGTAACATCAATCAATATATATCTCGGAATCACATATTCATCTTTGCACTACAAGAGCCAAAGATATTCATCATTAGTCATGTTCATCTAAACACTGCTTCATCTTTGCACTACAGTGCCAAAGATATTCTTCGAAATCATTCATCTTTGCACTACAGCCAAAGATATTCCATAATATCATCATTTAAGACTCAAGATGATGAAAAATATTTTTAAAGCGAATCCAAAGTGAAACAAAATGACAAGGATTAAGGATTAAGGATTAGTACTTTGTTTTATCCATGTCCAAAAATACCTCAAAAATAATCATAGTGGTATAAAATTCAAGAATGATCAAAACATGGATACAATCAAAGATAGTATCGAATAGATATTTTGACGAAAAGAAAATTTTTATTTTTCGATGAATAGTGCCGATGTTGTGAATAGTGTAGTATCGTGAATAATTAATCGATATCGTGAATAGTAACTCAGACACCAAAAGTTCCAAATTTGATAAAAACTTCAGATCAATATTTCAACATAATGATATTGAAGAAATAATATCATTACGGAAAAAAAATAATATCCCTTACCTCGAAAGATCAGTACTTCTAGCTGAAACACCGGAACTTGCACCGAATAGCAATACTCAAATTATACTCAAAATACTCACAAGAATACGCTCGATAATATAGAGAGAAAAACTTCAGTTTCTGGTGTGATTTTCAATTCTAACCTAAGCACCCTATTTATAGGAAATTACTTAGAACACCAAAGCAAAAAATTTAATATAATATTAATATATTATATATAAATTCCTACGCACACAATCTATGATCTGAATTCAGCCATGCTTGACAACAAATAAGTCTACCAAACAAATCAAAAACGTTTTTATTATTTAAAATATTTTAAACTTCCAAAAATCAATTATTTCGGAGCTTCGGAACTTCAATAATTCATAATAAATAGCCCTTTCATCGAAAAATTCGAATCTCATGAGTTTTTATAGGAAATTCAATTCTCTACAACTTTGCGAAAGAAAGCTTTTCTGAATTCCAAATGAAATTGACCGAAATCCATAAACGGGCAATTTTACAAGCTATAATCAAATTTACATCAATAAATGGGGTCCACCAAGCATGTTTAACATGTTTTAAACATTTATTGCAACAAAATACTCTTCCTCCTCGATATACTCATATATCCCACATTCATTATAAAAATATCACCATTATTATATTATTAAAATATAATAATATATTTAAATGAATTATTTTATCGTAAAAGATAAAATTTCAATTTTCAACAATTGTCACATTAAAATTTTTCTCCATCTATATCCACATAAAATCAATATTTTCCTCATCATATGAATCAATAATTAATTATTCACAAATAATATTATAGAATCACAATATTGACAACCAGTGCGCCCCTGTTCAGAAAGAGGGCTTTCCAATAAGAATTTCTTCTTCTTGGCCTTGATTAGGTGACCAAACCTCTCTTAGACGTAACTTTCTAGACATTGCCAATAATGTTATCTAATAATATTATTCAGATAATATGAATTATTGCTTCGATAATGAAAAATATTGTGTAATGACAATTATCAAAATAATGAAATATATAAAATATCAACGCAGCAATTATTAACTCAATAAAATACTGAACAGTAATTACTGTAACCATTATTGAGTAGTGCCTTCTTACGTAAGAATCAATAATTGGTGCAATACCGCAAAAGCTTACTTGTGTTTTAACCACCGGTATTTTAACAAAGATAAACGATAACAACTACGCTGTTATTTTTAAACCACTTATATTTATCGTTTTCTTTATCCAATCGCTTTTTAGCATGAGGCCCACACATTCTTTAACGGCCATAATACGAATATTCCCCGACAGTACGAATATTCCACGACCAAACGAATATTTCCCGACAACAATGAATATTTTATAACCACTTGCTTATTTTGAAGTATTTGCGTATTTTACCCCTAACTATCCACATTAATCAAATCAACCCTTACTATTTTAAAATAATAAATAGAGAAAATTAAATTTCATTAATAATAAGTTGGGGTCTTACAATGTTCATCTCAACACCTGTTCATCTTTGCACAACAGGCCAAAGATATTCATCATGTAATCGTTCATCTTTGCACTACAAGCCAAAGATATTCAGTAACATCATCATTTAGGACTGAGGATGATGAAAAATATTTTTTAAAGAAACGAATCCAGTGAAACAAAAAGACAAGGATTAAGGATTAAGGATTCGTACTTTAGTTTGTCCAAATTCAAAAATACTCCATAATAACCAATTATGGGGCAAAATTCAAGAATGAAAATCAAAATATGGATACAATCAAAACTAGTATCATAATAAACAACTTGGACAAGGAAAAGAAAATTTTAATTTTTACGTGAATAAGTAATCATGAATAATTAGGTCGACATCGTGAATAGTGAATAGTAACCCCAGACATAAAAAAGTTCCAAATTTGATAAAAGTTCATATCAATATTTCTAAGATAATGATATTGAAGAAATAATATCATTTACAAAAGAAAATAACATCCATTACCTCGAAAAGACAAGATTTCTAATTTGAAATATCTGGATATAGTCTTTGAAAGGAACTTGTAATAAATAGTAGCAACACTCAAAATATCAAAATACTCACAAGAATACGCTCGATAATATAGAGAGAGAAAACTTGATTTAAATTGTGATTTTCAATTCTAACCTAAGCACCTTATTTATAGGAAAATGCTTAGAACACCAAAGTAGAAAATTTAATAAAATATTAATATTATTTATTTAAATTCTTACGCCCGCCTTGACCATTTGAATTCAGCCACCAATAATGATAAAAAAAAAAAATTGTTATTAAAAATAATTAAAACTTTCAAAAATCAATTATATCGGAACTTCAGAACTTCAATAATTCATAATAAATATCCCTTATATCAGAAAAATTCAAACCTCATGTCTTTTTTATAGGAAATTTCATTCTCTACAACTTTACAGAAGAAATTTTTTCCAAATTTCAAACAAAAATTGACCGAAATCCACAAACGGGCGATTTTACAGGCTATAATCAAATTTCAGTCAAGAAATGGAGTCCACCGACACACAAAATATGTGTTAATCATTTAATACAATAAAAATATTCTTCCTCCTCATATACTCATATATCCCATATTTATTGTAAAAATATCACCATTATTATATTATTAAAATATAATAATATATTTAATTGAATTATTTTATCAGAAAAAGATAAAATATTAATTTTCAACAATTGTCACATTAAAAAAATTCTCCATATATATCCACATAAAATTAATATTTTCTCATCATATAAATCAATAATTAATTATTCAAAATAATATTACGTAATCACAATCATCGATAACAGTGTTCCTAGGAAAGAGTGGGTTTTCCAATAAGGATTTCTCCTTACTGGCGCGTAATTAGATTACCAAACCTCTCCTTAGACAGAACTTTCTAGACATTGCCAATAATTTTATCTAATAATATTATTCAGATAATATAAATTATTGCTCCGATAATGGAAAATACTGTGTAGTGACAATTATTGAAATAACAATAATATAAAATATTAACGCAACAATTATTGAATCAATAAAATAAAATACTGAACAATAATTACTGTAACAATTATTGAGTAGTGCCTTCTTACATAAGAATCAATAATTGGTGCAATCTTTGTGTATCTTCTTGTATTTTAACCACTTTAGTATTTCAACAATGATAATTCAGAATAACTACTGTGGTTATTTATAAATAACTTATATTTGCTATTTTTTTCATCCAATCGCTTTTCGTTATGGGGCCCAAACAAGGCTGTGACGTCGTACGAATATTCCCCGACAATAAGAATATTCCACGACCAAACAAATATTCCCCGACAAAAATGAATATTTTATAACCACTTGCTTATTTAAAATATTTGCTCATTTTACCCACAACTAACCACATTAATCAAATTAACCCTTACTATTTAAAAATAATAAATAGAGAAAATTCAATTTTATTTATAATAAGTTGGGGTCTTACACCAACAACTGTCCCTCAATGCACTACGGGCCAATGTGGACTTTTACCACATTATTTGTAACATTACGATCATGATTATATCGAATAATCCCTGGTCATAATCATACCAAGTCCATCTATGCACTACAGGCCACAGATGACTTTCAACATAATATAAACATGAGGATGATGACAATGATATAAGAATTCAATAAAACAAGTTCAAGAATTAATTTATCCAAGAACCAATAACGTCCAAATTGTCAATATGATACTTCTTTGTGGAGTAAAATTCAAGAATTCTTAGAAGAATATTTCCATGAAAAGATACTGGATGAAGCGCAAATATCAAGGATATTCCACTAATTTCATGGAGTATAAAAGCCATGATACATTTTGGTACTCCCAGGATGGATTGCAAACGGTGTGTTGTGCGCCTCCATCATGATTTCATACTTTAAATCAGGGTCGTTAGGAACACAAAGTCTGGAGTTGACTCGAAGTATTCCTTCTTCATCGATTCTTGCTTCTGGTATAGCACCTTCTTGCACTTTCTTTCTCATACGCATCGCCTCCGTGTCCGTAGTTTGAGCAGCTTTAACTTTATCGATTAAAGTCGGTTCTACTCGTATATTCACCATCATCACATGGGTCCCTGGAGTCTTTAACTCTATCTCCATCCTTTGCAAGTCTCACAAAATGGGCCTTTGCATTGACAATATCGTACTCGTACCCGCATATGATCTTCTACTCAATGCGTCTGCTACCACGTTCGCTTTTCCAGGATGGTATGATCATAATCTTTCAACAGTTCAAGCCAATGTCGTTGTCGCATGTTGAGTTCCTTTTGAGTGAAGAAATATTTGAGGCTTTTATGATCCGTAAAGATCTCCACTTTCTCCCCATACAAGTAATGCCTCCAACTCTTTAGTGCAAAAACGACTGCTGCCAACTCTAAATCATGAGTGAGATAATTCCTCTCATATTCTTTGAGTTGTCGTGAGGCATAGGCTATGACTTTCCCATGTTGCATGAGAACACATCCCAACCCTTTGCCTCAAGCATCATCAGTAGATGACAAATCCTCCGAGCAGGATGGTATTGTCGAGCAGTCTTTGAAATGAGTCTCCTCTTGAGTTCTTGAAAACTCTTCTCACATTCTCTGCTCCAATCGAACTTTGTATCTTTTTGAGTCAGCTGAGTTAATGGAGTAGCGATTCGAGAAAACCCTTCTACGAATCTCCGATAATAACCAGCTAAGCCGAGAAAGCTACGTACTTCGGTCACTGATTTAGGTTGCTCCCATCTTTGAATAGGTTCAATCTTTGCTGGGTCAACAGATATTCCATGACTTGATACTACATGCCCAAGGATTGCTACTTCCTCCAGCCAGAACTCATATTTCTTCAACTTGGAATAAAGCTTATTTTCACGAAGCTTTTGGAGTATCAGCCTCAAGTGTTGCTCATGATCTTCACGGCTTTTGGAATAAATAAGGATGTCATCAATAAAGACGACCACAAAGTGATCCAAATATTCCTTGAATACTCGGTTCATCATATCCATGAAGGCAGCAGGAGCATTAGTCAATCCAAAAGATATGACTAGGAATTCATAATGCCCGTATCGAGTTTTTAAAGCCGTCTTTGGAATGTCATCGGTTCTAATCTTTAATTGGTGATATCCAGAACGAAGATCAATCTTTGAAAAGAATTTGGCGCCTTGCAATTGGTCAAACAGGTCATCAATACGCTGCAATGGGTACCTATTTTTGATGGTGACATGATTCAACTCCCGATAATCAATACAAAGTCGCATACTCCCATATTTTTTCTTCACGAATAGAACAGGTGCACCCCAAGGAGAAGTACTAGGATCAATAAAGCCAATGTCTAACAATTCCTGCAGTTGGGTCTATAACTCCTGAAGTTCAATAGGAGTCATTCGATATGGGGCTTTGGAAATGGGTTTTGTACCGGGTTCAAGGTCGATACAAAATTCAATTTCACACTATGGGGGTAGGCCAGGAAGTTCTTCAGGGAATATGTCAGGAAATTTATTAACAATAGAAATATTATGCAAAACTGACGTATTTTTGTTTAGATCCGTGGCATGAGCTAAGAAAGCTTGACATCCGTTTTTCAATAAACGAATAGCTTTATGACTTAAGATAACAGTGATTGATTTTAATGGTTTGGTTGCTTGAATTCGCATAATAGGTTGGTTAGGAATACGAAAGCTAACAACCTTACGAAAATAATTAATTTTTGCATGATGAGTAGTTAACCAATCAATCCCTAGAAACACATCAAATGCAAGTATTTTCAAAGAAATAAGATCGACAGGTAACGTGCGGTTGCCGATTTGAACTAAACAAGACTTATAAACAGTGGATGTAACGAAGGTTTCTCCCAACGGAGTTTCAACAGATAAGTCAAAGTCTAATTTTTTCGGAGTCAAATTTAAACGTTGAGCGCAAGTAGAAGAAATAAAAGAATGGGTAGAACCGGTATCAAACAAGGTATAGACTTCGCTAGAGTTTATGATAAGCTTACCTGTGATGACCTCGTTCAAGTTTCTTGCTTTTTGGGAGGTCACAACAAACGCTCTCCCTTGAACTACCTACTTTGACTTTTCTGGGACGGTCTTTGATGCCTCTATCCCAGCTGGACTTGTCTTTGGTGCACGACAAAATCGGGCCAGGTGACCTTCTCTTCCACAGTTGTAACATGCTTTGGATGGCATCGCACAGTTGGGACTGATGTGTCCCTCTCCTCCACACTTGAAGCATATGATAGGTGGTCGCTTCCTTCCTTAACGACAGTCTTGATGTTGACGCTTTCCATCATTGTTGAATCTCCTCTTCTTGAAATGTCCATTCTTATTGTTTTGGCCATGATTACCACCAAGTGGTTACCATTTCGCATGTTGATTCCTCCACGCTTATTGTCACCGCTCGATGATCGCTATCACCGGTATTATCATTTTTTGCTTACCGCTCTCTTTTGGTTGGGTTAACTCATTATCGCGCTCCAATAATCGAGCCCTATTAATAACATCTCGAATACAAACACGCTTTATGAGAGATAAGATATTGACGTATCTCTGGTTTTAAACCTCTTAGAAACATTCGCGTCATTCTCTCCTCATTATCAACCAAATGGGACGCAAACCAGGACAACTCGACAAACTTCGCTTCGTACTGTGACACGGTCATGTTGTTTTGCTCCAGCTTGATGAACTCTACCTCTTTTATGTGATGAATACTTTCGTGAAAGTACTTGTCGTTGAACAATTCTTGAACTTCTCCTAAGTCATCTTCGGTCTTGGCAGAGTTGAGTAAGCTTTACTGATTCCCACCAAGAATCTGCCTCTGCTCCTTGACATGAAGGTGGCAAAGGAACCTTTTGCTCCTCGAGCATCCCAAGACATCAAATATCTTGCAGATCCGCTTTATCCACGCCTCCTCCTTAAGTGGTTTTGGCTCTCCAAAAACTCCGTGGTCCCAGTTCCTTGAATCGCTTAATGTGATGATCGTCCGAGAGTTTCCAGTGTTTCCACCTGCATTTTGGACAGGAGCCGCTCTTGCCTGATATTGCATGAATTGCATAAAGCCTCTGAACATTCCATCGTTCATCATTTGGTCAGTGTTATTGTTTGCAGGAGGATTGTCGCCTTCCTGATGCACATTATCCTGATTATTGATCTGTGGAGACTCAACGGTCTCCTGTGCTCCATTGATATTCTCAACATTCTCGGATGTTATTTTCAAATACTGCCACAAAACAATGGTTAATTAACATATCACATATTATTCACATACTCTGACCGACCAATTAAATATCAAATAAACTTAAGTAGGTCATACCAGCGAAAGAATTCTCCGTCTCTCCCCTCCTAGTTCTTATCTCACATCTCAGCCATGGATCATATCCCTAAGCTTTGATACCAACTGTGACGCCCCCAAAATAGGTATACATCACCTATTTTGAGTCGCCATATACTTGGTACAGAATACAAATATAATCTTAAATATACAACTTAAGCTGTGAGTTTTAATACAAATATTATCTTTTAGACAGTATTCAAACTCAAAATAAGTCCTCACTACATTTATTATTACACTATTTCATAGAATAGTGAGGACTACTAATTCTATCATCTGGACCATCACTCTATTCCCCGATTAGTCCCTACTACGTTCTCATTTCCTGAAGAGAACAATGAAAGCGAAAAGGTGAGCTCAACTAGCCCAGTAAGAAATATTATGACTAAGATAATGCAGAGTAAATTATCCTTAGCCTTCAATAGTGTTAAACTGATACAATATAACAAACATCAAGTTTAACTGCAGTGGAATAAGCAATCCATTAAAAGAGTCAAGTAGAGAATAAAATCTACTATCTTTTATGATTTAAAAGGTTTTTTTTATCACTTTTATCGCTGAGACTCAGCTTAATAAATAATCCACATCATCGAATCACCCCTGCACTACGGCCAAGGATATTCTTTAGTATCACGACCACAAATTATCCATGCACTACGGGCCAAGGATATTCGTGTATTCATTAATGGTCATGATCATGCCAATGAGGACTTTTACCACATCATTTGTAACATTACGGTCATGAATATACCGAATAATCCCTGGTCATAATCATACCAAGTCCATCTATGCACTACAGGCCACAGATAACTTTCAACATAATATAAACATGAGGATGATGACAATGATATAAGAATTCAATAAAACAAGTTCAAGAATTAATTTATCCAGGATCCAATAACGTCCAAATTATCAATATGATACTTCTTTGTGGAGTAAAATTCAAGAATGCTCAGAAGAATATTTCCATGAAAAGATACTGGATGAAGCGCAAATATCAAGAATATTCCACTAATTTCATGGAGTATAAAAGCCAAAACTTTAACCAACTGAGTATAATAAGGAATGAAATAACAAAAGAAATCACCAGGCATGCGATAGACTGCACAGACAGGTTATTCCAACAGAATAATAAATAACGGAACCAGGTCATGCGTAAACGCATGCGATGATATGATATTCCAACAGTAATAATAAATAATGGAACCAAAGTTATGCGTAAAGCACGCATGTGATATTCCAACAGAATAGTAAATAATGGAACCAGTTAAATGCGTAAAGCACGCATGAGAATGTTCCAACAGAATGATAAATAATGGAACCGTGTCACGCGTAAAAGCACATACAGGATGTTCCAACGTAATGATAAAGAATGGAATAATAGAAGAATTTTACCATGTATGCGATTGCCGATATAGGCAAAGTTATTCCAATATAGTAATAAAGAATGGAATAACAAAGAATTTCATCAAGTATGCAGATTGTATAAAAGCAAAGTTATTCCAACATAGTAATAAAGAATGGAATAATGTAAGTTCTCTTCACGAATACAAAAGAAATAATACCCTTTACCTTTGAAAGAAGAGTATTCAATTTGGTAGAGGCGAGGATATACTCGGAGAAAACTTCAGACTACGCCAAAAGCTTTCTTAAACTCTAAAGAAATACGCTCGAGATTACGAAGAAGAACTCTCTCTATAGTTTCTCTCTCTAGAGTTTCAAAGAATTAAGTAGAAATAATGAAGGAATGAGCTTTCATTTATAGGAGATTGGATCGAATAAGTAATTAATTCATGAACTATCCGATTGATTTACTTTTAATCTGGACGGTCCATATTGATTTAATAAAATATTCTAATAAAACAAAATCTTTTAAATAAAATATAATATATTCTATTTATAATCTAATAAAACGAATAACTTTATAAAAAGTATTCTCATTTTATATAAAAAGATTTTACTATGCAAAAATACTATGCAGATACTATGACAATAAAATATAATATATTCTATTTATAATCTAATAAAATAAATAACTTTATAAAAGTATTCTGCTTTATATAAAAAAAGATTTTACTATGAAAATACTATGATAATAGAATATAATATATTCTATTTATAGTCTAATAAAACGAATAACTTTATAAAAGTATTATGTTTTATATAAAAAGCTTTTCCGTTTCATTACTTTAATAATACTAATAAAACAAAACTTATCATCTTTATTATAATTCACAATATTAATCGACCAGTCGCTCCTGTGAAAAGAGGGGGCTTTCAATAAGGATTTCTCCTATTGCCGCTAAATTAGGTGACCAAATCTCTCCTGGCGTAACTTCTAGACATCGTTAATATTGCAAATAATAATATTAATAACTTTGTTATCTCAATTATTGATTTAATAATATATAAAATATCGACAATAATTAAATCAAATAACGTGAGATACTATCAAAGAATAATTGAACAAAACTGAGTGACTTCTCACGTAAGCATCAATAATCAATACCGTGTGCTACTATGCAACCACGAGTATTACTGTACTTTTAACACCGGATGTTTCAACAGTTAACGGTAAAACTTCCGCAGTTATTTTCATAAAATAATTTTGTCGCTTTTCTCGATCCGACAATAATTTCACAGTCTTATCCACCAATGATTGTGCCAGTTATAATATCCCCTCGTTAAAACGAATATTCTTCCCACCAATCGAATATTATATAACAATTTGCGTACTTTGCAAAATTTATAAATATTACCCACCAATATAATATTATATCAAATTTACTCCATAATATTCAAAAATGATATTTATAGAAAATTCATTTTTATTCCTAAAAGTTGGGGTCTTACATTATTATTATTATTAATATTATTATTATTTTTATTATTATAATCATTATTTTATTAATATTATTATTATTAAATTATTAATAATAAAAAATAAAAAATCGGATATATCTTAGGTCCTAGGTTTCAGAAAACCGAATCATAAAAACGCCAACCAAAATTCCAGATCTTGAAAAATCGGTATATAACGATTTTTTGTAAATCAACCGACCGATTTTTTGATCGAATCAATTTGCTTCGGTCCGATCCGGTCCGAAAAACCGAAAAACTGAAAAAACCGATAAATTTGAACACCCCTATCTGGGACCGTGAAATCGCATAGTTGATTAGTTTCTATAATGTAAAGAGTGATAAGAGAGAGGTTTAAATATAGGGTCCTTTACATAAGTATACAACAAATAGAAAGTAATTACAAGAAAAGTGCATCAACTAAATAATTACAAAAAGAATGTAATTATTACAAAAATAGTACAATTCACATTAATAAGGAAACCTAAAATCAAGGATAACTAATAATTCAAATTCAAATTCAAATCTTGTCTCTAACAACAATTTCAAATCCATGTTTCAAAATTCAAATCAAAATGAGAAAATTTAAAATAAAAAATTATGAAGGAGCTAATGTTCATCATCCTCCTCTCTCGCCGCCATCGTCGTCATTTGCTCATTATCACCATGCCGTGGCACATGAGTTGCTATTCTAAATTTCTTTTGACGATTTGGTTACCCACAAAATTGAAATGGTTACCTTTATACTGAATTTCGACTAAGAGTCATCATCACATTTAAAATAAAATTGGTAATCAAATAAACCTGAATTGGTTACCTTATCAAATGGTTTGGTAACCAACTATATGAAATTTGGTTACCAACTGCATCACATCCAAAATAAATTAGTAACCTAATAAACTAAATTGGTTACCTTATCGGAAGGTTTAGTAACCAACTGCATAAATTTTGGTTACCAACTGCATCACATTCAAAATATATTAGTAAACTAATAAAACTGAATTGGTTATCTTATCAAATGATTTGGTAACCAACTACATGAAGTTTGATTACCAACTGCATCACATCCAAAATAAATTAGTAACCTAATAAAACTAAATTGGTTACCTTATCTAAGATTTCATTACCAAAGAAAATAAAGAATGGACCAGGTGGCGGTGGGAGGCGAGGGATCGAGGAGAGGGAGGGGCGGGAGGAGGAGGTGGAGGTGGAGGTGGAGGAGAAAGGAGGCGGGAAGAGGGGAGGAGAAAGGAGGCGTGAGGAGGGGGATGCGGGAGGAAGGGAGGTGGTGAGGCGAGGCGAGAGGAGGCGGAGGGAGGAGAAAGGGGCGGGAGGAGAGGGAGGGGGTGGGGAGGGAGTGGCGGGAGGAGGTGGAGGCGGGAGGAGGGAGGAGGGGAGGAGGGGAGGCGGGAGGCGGGAGGAGGAAGGAGGGGAGGAGGAAAGGCGGAGGAGGTGGAGACGGGAGGAGGGAGGAGGGGAGGCGGAGGAGCGGGAGGAGGGGAGACGGGAGGCAGGAGGCGGGAGGAGGGGGAGGCGTGAGGGTGGGGAGGGGTTGGACAGGAGGAGGAGGCGGAGGGAGGAGAAGAAGAAGGGAAACAAAATGGAGTGGGAGAAAATCGTGGGAGAGATGGGGAGAAAATTGTGGGAGAGATGGGGGAGAAAATCGTGTGCATAATTAAAGGGATAAGATTACACTCTTTTTGTAATTAAGTATTGCACTAGTATTGTAAATAAATATGGAAGTGTATTAGTTGTATAAAATTTTTATGAGGACACTATTGTTGTAATTATTTTTAAAAATATAATAGAATATATAATTGTCCCTTAAATATATTTAAACAGGCCGGACTAAGGCCCAATCAATTGCATGGCTAACTCATATATGAACAAAGCTTAAAGCATCAAGTAATATTACCATGATTATAATTGAAAGCCCACTATAGTGTTTCGGCCTTCGGGAAACTTTAGTGATTAGTCTCTCTCCATTTTAAAATGGGAGTTCTATATGTTTTTATTGATTTTTTTAAATATATTAAGATTAATATATGTTAATATGTCATACTTAATTATTATATTATTTAAAATTAATTTTGACTAAATATACTAAATACATTATCTTCAAAAATTACGTCTTTTAAGTATTTCTAAATATAGGTATCGAGTGAATGGAGGTAGATTTTTAGCAATGCTTAAGCATATTATGTAAAAAATTGTCTACTGTGCTCCGAAATAAATTAAAAAATTATTTCAATTCAACAACAATCACAATATATTTTTTTTTTCTTTTTTTCTTTTTCCTAAAAGGAGCTCATGACCTTGCGACTAAGCAGTTTCCCCTTCCCCAACAAGGTAGACCTAAATCTGCGGTCTGTGACCCCTATAGTGCTTCGAATGGAAGTCAAACTCAAGACCTTCAGGTTTACGTCTGATCTCAAATTCTTCCGATGAGGTTCACAATATATTAAATTATGTCAATTGAGAAATATACTAAAATTTGGAAGTATTTCTTACACAACGACTTAATTCGATACGTGGCTTAACCTAATTCAAAAATTCTACGTGGACATGAAAATTGGACATGAGTGTATTTAAATTTTATTTATTTGTATTTTGACCCTCAATAGTGGATAAAATATAAATAAGTATAATTTAAATACACTCATATTCAATTTTCATGTCTAATTTTGATGTTCATCTGAAAGAGCCTAAACCTAATTCGACAGGCAACAAGCTTAAGCTAATTGTCTTGGATAATGATAGACATCAAGTCGCAATACACCTAATGCTCAGCTGATTAATGTAATTAAGTTTTTTTTTTAGCCGACCAAAAAGGTAGAGCCTTTGAAGCTTAAGGAAGTTACCAAACAACCACCAAGCGAATTAGAATAAGCCACCGTCCAAATAACGACATTTTGCAAGTACAAATTTCGTTATTTCCTTTGTCACTATAAAGTAATCTACTTTATTAAGGTAATCTTCCGTTGGTATCATAAAACACCAAATTTCCTTTTGCTCGACTTTTTGGTCATTTTCACTTAAAAATGATCTAATTAATCCCTTGATCATGTTGTAACCCAGTTCAAAATTTGTTGTAAAATAATAATATTACTGCACGAATCTAATGATTACCACTCTTTTTTTAAGATTATATTTGTCCGAAAACAGATCATTTGTCCCCATTTTATATGTCCTCCACTTAAATTTTTGACACCTTAATTCCAATTAACTCTTAAATTAAATAAGAGGTCATGTGTCAAAAATTTAAGTGGGGGATACAAGGGGAATATGTAAAATAGGGACAGAGGATCTGCTCTAATATTTGTCCTTTATTTTTGCTACACATAGTTACTGTGAATTAGTCTCCTAAGATAATACATGCCTGTTGGGCCCTAATTCTTTATGCGTATTGGGCTTAGTCATTGGGCCAACCCATTAGATAAACAAATATCTTCACTTGGGCTTAGACCGGTGATGATGACAAAGATAGTGGCTGACTGTTATCCTGCAATGCATTAATGAGGATTGGACAGAATCGGCCGGCGGTGAACAAAGGTGATGGGATCAGCGGGTGTGTTACCTGCAGTGGGTGGTGTCAGATGAGTCGGTTGCACACAGAACCGGGCCTGAGGAATATATGAAAGCAAGGATGACTTACAGAGGAAGGTAACTGATATTTTTTCTCTCTCAATATACTAGATATTATTATCCTCCATTATTAACCTTGTGATCGCCTGTACTGACTCTCACGCCGGAGCTATCCCCTGACAGTCGAAGCCGTCAAGCTTTTGGTCTTATCGTGTTTATTGTGCAGGATCGGACGTGTCTTACGTGATTGGAACGTGTTGAAGGATCTTGGCGTTAACATTGGCGCTAGAAGGAGGGCGTTTTCTAGTGTTTTTGAGATTCAATCACAAAACCCGACTGTTTTACGTCGAAAATTATGGTGAATAGTAGGGCAGCTACTATTGAAGGACGAGCGATGGCTACAAGTTCATCTACACCGAGGATATCTGTTAGAGATCGGCTGGGTCCCTCTAAGAGTGCTCACGATAGTACTGCTTCCAAGGATGTTTCAGGAGATTCTCATCCGGGAGTTCGAGGAGAGGTTAGGAGAAGGTTGGTGTTTGCCGCTGACAAAGAACCTGATCATGATCGAAAATGGGTAGAAGGCCATGATCGAAGGCGGGTAGAAGGCACACCGCCTAGAACTCGGTACCGAAGTAGTCAGGATGACAAGGCTACCAAGCTGGCAAAGATGGCAGACAAAGCAGATAAAGCTTTGGAAGTTCTTCTGAAGCAGAGAGAAGATATAGCAGAGCAGATGCTTTGGATGGCAGAGTTGAAAGATGATGCATCCAATTATGTTCAGTCTGAAGGACGTAGCAAGCCCAAGTGTGACGCCCCCAAAATAGGTATACATCACCCATCTTGAGTCGCCACTTACATGGTACTGAATACAAATACAAACTAATTATACAACAGTCGTGTAAGATACAACAAAATATATACAATGAGTTTTAACTCTCGAATATTGTCATCTAGATGATTTCAAACACAAATAAGTCCTCAATACATTTATCATGTCACTATCTAATGTAATAGTGAGGACTACTAATGCTATCATCTGACCGTCACTCGCTCCCCGACTCGCTAAATCATGCCTATATTCTCATTTCACAGAGAAACGGTGAAAGAAAGGGTGAGCTCAACTAGCCCAAGAAGAAATATTATGACTAAGATAATGCGTAATAAATTATCCTTAGCCTTCAACAAAGATAACAACCGATAGAATATAATAGACAACAAGTTTTAGATCAAAAAGCTGCAATGAAATAAGCAATCCATTAAAAGAGTCAAGTAGAGAATAAAATCTACTATCTTTTATGATTTAAAAGGTTTTTCATCACTTTTATCCCTGAGACTCAGCTTAATAAATAATCCACATCATTAAATCATCCCTACACTACAGGCCAAGGATATAAATCTTTAGTATCACGACCACGAATTATCCATGCACTACGGGCCAAAGATAATTGTGTTTTCATCAACGGTCCTGATCATGATATAAAACAATTCATCTTTGCTCCCTCGGCCGAAGAGAATCCATAGCCATAATCATACCAAAAACTGTCCATCAATGCACTACGGGCCAATGAGGACTTTTTTCATATCATTTGTAACATTACTACGCCATGATTATACTTAGAATAATCCTCGGTCATAATCATACCAAGTCCATCTATGCACTACAGGCCACAAATGACTTTCAACAGAATATAAACATGAGGATGATGACAATGATATAAGAATTCAATAAAACAAGTTCAAGAATTAATTTGTCCAGGAACCAATAACGTCCCAATTGTCAACAAGATATTGTTTTGTGGTGTAAAATTCAAGAATGCTCAGAAGAATATTTTCATGAAAAGATATTGGATGAAGCGCAAATATCAAGGATATTCCACTAATTTCATGGAGTATAGAAGTCAAAATTTTAATCAACTGAGTATAATAACGAATGGAATAACAAAAGAAATCACCATGCATGCGGTACTTCGCATAGACAGGTTATTCCAACAGAATAATAAATAATGGAATAATAAATAATGGAACCAGGTCAGGTGAAATTCACACCGACAGGATGTTCAAACAGAATAATAAATAATTAAAACGAAACCAGGTATGGCGTATAGCACAGACATGATATTCCAATAGAATGAATGAATAATTAAAACGGAACCAGGTCCGACGTATAACACAGACATGATATTCCAACATAATGAATGAATAATTAAAATGGAACCAGTCCCACAGATAGCATGCATGTGAGGATATTCCAACGAGAATAGTAAAAGATGTAATAATAGAAGATTGACACCAAGTATAGGGTTGCCGTATATACAACAGCTTTAACGGTAAAACTTCCGCCGTTATTTTCATAAAAATATTTTGTCGTTTTCTCAATCAAACAATAATTTCGATTACAAGGGTCCACCAATGATTGTATTAATTGCATTTGGATATTTCCGACAAAAAGAATATTTCCCGACCAATCGAATATAATATGACAACTTGCATACTTTGCAAAATTAATAATTATTACCCACAACTATAACATTATATCAAATCCACACCATAATATATAAAAAAAATTATTTTGGGAAAATTAAATCTTTATTCATAAAATCTGGGGTTTCACAATCTCCCATCCTTATAGAATTTTGCCCTCGAAATTTACGTACGTACTTGGTATGCCGAACAAGTGAGGATACCTTGACTTCATCTCAGATTCTAAGTCTTGATGTATAACCTTTGAGTGTTGAATACGATTCTTCTTATCCAAGATTTTAACACGTATCTCCTCAAACGTTAAATCATCCGCTATCTCGTCCGGTACTAAATTAATAATGTGGTTTGGGTCGTCCACATATTTACGTAACATCGATAAGTTAAAAACGTTATGAACACGCGACATTTTTGGCGGTAAAACGAGTCTATAAGCCACGCCCTACTACGATCGAGGATTTCAAATGGGCCAATTAAATCGAGGGTTGAGATTTCCTCTTCAAAAACTCTTGCTTTTAAAATAACACCCTCTTGAACCTTCTTCTTAGTATTCCTCATTTCAAGTTTACAGAGCTTGCGACGACTTTAACTTTATCGATTAAAGTCAATTCTACTCGTGATATTCGTTATCTTCACGTGAGTCCTCGAGTCTTTAACTCTATCTTCATCATTTGTAAGTTATACGAAAATGAGTCTTTGTGTTAACAACATCGCACTCAGAAACGCATCACGATCTTCTACTCAACACGCCGCCTACCATGTTCGCTTCTTCCACGATGATATTGAATGGTACGATCGTAATCTTCAACAGCTCGAGCCAACATCTTTGGCGCATGATACGTTCATTTAGTTGAAGAAATATTTGAGTGTTTAAGAAATGGGTTTTGTACTGGGGTCAATACAAAATTTGATTTTACGCTCTAGGGTAGGCTAAGAAGTCTTCAAGAATACGCTAGGAAGTTTATTAACGAAAGAAATATCATTAAAAATGGTGACCCTCATCCAAGACTTGGATAGTACGTCACATTGATACCAACCATGACTTCTATCCCTTAACATGGATAGCACCTCACAATGATACATATCAACTTGCCATCTTCATTCACGATGTCGCCTACAGAAAGTTTGGCTTCGGTGCATTCCACACAAAGAAGTCAACAATGAAAGGATCGGGGATCTTTACTTATGGCTTGATATGACAATGATTGACTTTAGTGGTTTAGTTGCTTGAATTCGCATAACAGGTTGGTTAGGAATATGAAAGCTAACAACCTTATGAAAAGCATGATGAATAGTTAACCAATCGTTTCCAAAAATCCCATCAAAGGCAAGTATTTTCAAAAAGATAAGATTGACAGGTAACGTGAAAGTGTCGATTTGAATCAAACAAGATTTATAAACAGTGGAGGTAACGAAGGCTTCTACTAACGAAGTTTCAACCAATAAGTCAAAGTCTAACTTCTCCAGAGTCAAATTTAAATGTTGAGAGCAAACAAGAGAGATAAAAGAATAGGTAGAATCGGTATCGAATAAGGTATAAACTTCGCAAGAATTTATAATTAACTAACCCGTGCTAACTTCATTCGGTTTACTCGCTTTTTGAGAAGTCACGAAAAACGCTCTTCCTGAAACCACCGACTTTGTTTTGTCCGTATCCACCTTTGGTGCCACCGTCCCAGCTGGACTTGACTTTGGTGCACGACAAAATCGAGCTAAATGACCTTTTCTTCTTGAAATTTCCACTTCTACTATCTTGGACATGATTACCACCGAAGTGGTTACCATTCTTGGCATGATAATTTCCCCCACGATGGTTATCGTTGTTCTAATGGTCGTTGCCACCGGTACGATTATTATCGTGTTGTTGGTCGTTACCTTTTGGTTGAACTGACTCAACGGTCTCATGTGCTTCATTGCTGATCTCAACATTTTCAGATGTCATTCTCAAATGCTGTCACAAAACAAGGGTTAATTGACATATCACATATTATCCCTATACTCTGATCGACTAATTAAATAACAAATAAACTTAGGTAGGTCATACTAGCGAAGGAATTCCCCGTCTCTCCCCTACTAGTTCTTGTCTCACATCTTAGCCAGGGATCATATCCCTAAGCTTTGATACCAACTGTGACGCCCCCAAAATAGGTATACATCACCCATCTTGAGTCGCCACTTACATGGTACTGAATACAAATACAAACTAATTATACAACAGTCGTGTAAGATACGACAAAATATATACAATGAGTTTTAACTCGAATATTGTCATCTGCATAGCAGGTTTTCAAACACAAATAAGTCCTCAATACATTTATTGTCACACTATCTCTATGTAATAGTGAGGACTACTAATGCTATCATCTCGACCACACACCGCTCCCCCGACTCGCACAAATCAAATATATTTCTCATTTCAAGAGAAGCGGTGAAAGAAAGGGTGAGCTCAACTAGCCCAAAGAAGAAATATTATGACTAAGATAATGCGTAATAAATTATCCTTAGCCTTCAACAAAGGTAAACAACCGATAGAATATAATAAACAACAAGTTTTAGATCAAAAACTGCAGCGGAAATAAGCAATCCATTAAAAGAGTCAAGTAGAGAATAAAATCTACTATCTTTTATGATTTAAAAGGTTTTTCATCACTTTTATCGCTGAGACTCAGCTTAATAAATAATCCACATCATTAAATCATCCCTGCACTACAGGCCAAGGATATAAATCTTTAATATCACGACCATGAATTATCCATGCACTACGGGCCAAAGATAATTGTGTTTTCATCAACGGTCCTGATCATGCTATAAAACAATTCATCTTTGCTCCCTTGGCCGAAGAGAATCCATAGCCATAATCATACCAAAAACTGTCCATCAATGCACTACGGGCCAATGAGGACTTTTTCCACATCATTTGTAACATTACGGTCATGATTATACCGAATAATCCCTGGTCATAATCATACCAAGTCCATCTATGCACTACAGGCCACAGATGACTTTCAACAGAATATAAAAGAATAATATTCCTTACCGTAAAAGAAACTGAATATAAGAGTAGGGAAGTAGCAGAATACTTTTCTATAGCTTCTCTATAATTTTCTCTCTAGAGTTTCAGTGAATTTGTAAGAAAATAATGAAGGAATGAACCTCTATTTATAGAAGAATGGAATGCATAGTAACTAACTCATGAATGGTCCAGATTGATTTACTTTAATCTGACGATCCATATTTAAAGCAAAATCTTTTAAATAAAATATAATATATTCTATTTATATAAAAAGATTTTTACTATGCAAATACTATGCAGGCACTATGCAAATACTATGCATAATAAAATATAATATATTCTATTTATAGAATAACTTTAATAAAGTATTCTATTTTATATAAAAAGATGTTTCTGTTTTATTACGTTAATAATACTAATAAAACAAAACGTATAAATCAACAATAATTGAATCAAATAATGTGAGATACTATTCAACAACTACTGTAGCAATAATTAAACAAAACTGAGTGTTTTCTCACGTAAGCATCAATAATCAATACCGTGTGCTACTATGCAACCGCGCGTATTACTGTACTTTTACTACTGAGTAGTTCAACTGTTTTAACGATAAAACTTCCGCCGTTATTTTCATAAAAATATTTTTGTCGTTTTCTGAATCCGACAATAATTCTGTTGTGGGGTCCACCAATGATTGTACCGTCGTATGGATATTTTCGACAAAAAGAATATTTCCCGACCAATCGAATATAATATGACAACTTGCATACTTTGCAAAATTTATAATTATTACCCACAACTATAACATTATATCAAATCCACACTATAATAGAAAAAAAAATTATTTCGAGTAAATTAAATCTTTATTCATAAAATCTGGGGTTTCACACCAAGGATGTACAACAAAGAGAAGGAAAGGAGCTTGTGTACTCTGGTCATGTATCTCGAGGCTGTCCTTAGGATCGAAAGAGATCAAGAAGTAGAACTCTTGAGGTATCAAAGAAAGCACTTCACCCTATCGGTTCTCGGGGTCATGGTGACAGTAGACGGAGAAGTAGGTCTGGAGAGTACATTCCGAAGACTACAAAGAAGGTACATCAACTTGAATATTCTCATCATGATGATAGCCCCCCACGCCGAAGTAGATCCAGAAGTCCATCGAGAGCAGTGAGTTTTGAAAGAAGAGGTCGTTCCACTCACAAGAAGAGGATTTCTCCAGAGAAAAAAATCTCGTCACAGCCAGAAGGAGTGGAATTTTTGGTTAAATAATTGAAGGAGCTTCGGAAGCAGCTGGCTGAAGTTCAACAGGTGAAAGAGACTTCAGGAAGGAAGGCATCACCTTTTTCTTCGGATATTCTTAAGGAAAAAGCTGACCCTACCAAGAAGTTGCCCCACATGGAGAATTATGATGGATCTGGGGATCCTTATGACCATAGCCAGGCATTTGATAGGCTGATGGACTATTATGACTTCACCGATGCTGCTAAGTGTCATACGTTTATGACGACGCTGAGGAATGACGCCAGACAGTGGATGGGTACTTTACCTTCTGATTCAGTCTCGTCGTGGTCTGAGTTATGCAACCAATTTCATGCTCATTTTGGGAGCAAAAGAAGGAGAGAAAAGCCTACGGGTTCATTGGCTCAAGTTCGACAATATTCTAATGAGTCCTTGGCCCAGTATGTGAAGCGGTTTAGGGAAGCAGTAGGCCAGGTGACCGATCTTAATGATTTCTAAACTGTCGGTTTGTTTCAAAATGGCTTGGATTTAGTGAAATCTGAGAAGTTGGTGAATAAGCTGATGTTTCACCATCCGAAGAATCTGGCTGAAGCTTTTGATAAAGCTGAGGGCTATATTGTGGTGGATGAAGCTATGGATAGCTTGAAACGTCCTTCTTCGGACAGACTGAAGGAGACAAATACCAATAAAGCTGAAGGCGATCAGAGGAAAGGTGGAGGGAATAATGATAGGCCAGAAAGTAGCTCGAACAAGTATAATAACAACTGGCGTCAAGGAAGCAATCGTCCACCTGCTCCTACCCAGAAGGTGAATAAGGTATACACCAAACTGAATACGGATAGGTCTGTAATTTTGAATCAGATCAAAAACCAGCCTTACTTTGAACTACCTCGTGACAACATTAAGCCTGGACAGGGAAATACTCAAAAATTTTGTGGTTATCATCAAGCCACAGGTCACGACACGAATGAATGTTGTAGTCTGAAGGATTTTGTGGAAAAAAAGGTCCAGAGTGGTGTGTTGGTCCAATATGTGGCCGGAAGGGATCATCGACAGGAACAGCTGAACGATGATCGGACTATTCAAGTGGTTCAACCGGTTCAACCTGCACAACCTGCTCCAAATTAGCCACCAAGGCATGTCGTTGATGTAATTACCGGGGGGACAACAGGAAAATTGGTAGGGAAAAAGAAGAGAAATGTCCTATGTGATTCGATAAATGACAACCCAGTAGTCCTTGGCCAAGGCAGAATGAAATTAGAAAGGAGTTTCTAATTTGCATTATTTGGAGTTGTGCATTTAAGGATCGAAATACATATAATTAAATAAAATAAGACTTGACAATAATTCCATGCCTTATATTTAATTGGGACATTGTATGGTGGAAGGATTGAATTGTCACGGTAACTATTTACTCAAAGGTTCTTTAATGATTAATGTTGAAATCTATATTATCCGGAAAGTCGTTGATCGCTAGGGAGAGGCTTATCCCTATTGTAGAATAAATATTATTTATTTAAATAAATTAATTATTTAATTTATTTATTTAAATAAGATTAGAATTGTTCTAATTGATTTATTCACAACCTAGGTTTAATATGGAGAACCTAAAGGGTCACACCATAAAAGGAAGAATAATTATTTAAGAAGTTAATGGCATAATCGTAATAATATATATTAAGTATATTTAATTTAATCTATGGTGATAGAATAAATTAAATAACTTAATATTTATTATTTAATATTTTAGAAATATTAAATATAAATTAATAAGAGAGTCTTATTAATATTATTACAATTATTATTATTTTAATTTCTAAAAGAGTTTAGGAATTAATTTAATATAAGTACTCTCATTTATTCCTAATTGGATTAGGAAGGAAAATTAGTTAAAGGAGTTTAATTAATTATCCCTAATAAGATTAGGGAGCTTAATTAATTAAAAGAATTTAATTAATTAAATAAAACTCAATTCCTTAATTGTTAAGGTGGGTTGCCCACATCTATAAATAAGAGGAGTCTTATTATGGGTGAGGTGGTTGTTGACTTTTACAACATACGTAATTCCAATAGTTGGAGAGTACGCCCTTTTTCTATACAGATAGAAAAAACTAGGGTTTGAGCCAATACCCCTTCTTCTTGAAAATTCTTTTCCTCGGTGGATCACCTCTGAGGCCATACACTTGGGTGGCTTACATTGATCAAAGAAAGGAATCTACCCGAGATTCAAGGAGATCATGAGAAGTAGGAGGTGAACTCGTACCCTGAGGAAGCTCGTTTCTACAAGGGTATGATTTCATAATTTCTTATTCTTCGTTTAATTAATAATTGTGCATAAAGGGTGATCCGGGTATATGGTTTGTATAAAATTTTAAACTCTGATTTTTACACGTTTCCGCTTATTTATGCAATTTGATTGCGTTCATGAATATTACAAACCTAACAGTGGCATCAGAGCCAAACCTTTATGCGAATTATTAATTGTTTTAATTTAATATCTATATTGATATGTGTTTAGAACAATTTAATTGGGCATAATTTTGTTGTATAAAATTTATTAAAAAATAAAAAAAAACAAAACAAAAAAAAACTAATTCGCGAATTCGTTAAACTGCTTTCTTGATTCAAGCGTGATAAGTGTATATTACGCCAGATCAAATTTTTTTGATAAGTAATATGTGATTACTTTAGTTAACGATATATATATATATATATATATATATATATATATATATATATATATATATAAAGAATGCACTTTAATTAAAGAATGAAGTCGTGGATATTATATATGGTATATATATATTATATACTTGTAATATTGGTATTATAATATTACCGAAATTGGTAATATATATATATTATTTTAATTATTTTATAATTAAAATAAAAAAAAAGTTTATTTTAATCTTTAAATAAAGGTTTATTTTAATATTAAAATAAAAGAGTTTATTTTAATTTTAAAATTAAATTTCATGCTAACTAATTAGAGTTGGAATTGGATTTCAAGATAACTAATTAGAGTTGAAATTGGATTCTATTTTTCCTTAAATAAAAGAGTTTATTTTGATATGAAATTAGATTTCATATTATTCAAAAATAAAAGGGGTTTATTTATGAATAAGAAAAAAAGAATCGCCTTTCCTTAAATAAAGGAGTTTATTTAAATATGGAATAAGATTTCATATTATTCAAAATAAAGGAGTTTATTTGTGAATAGAAAAAGAATATCCGTGTTTCCTTTAATAAAAGTTTTTTTTTACATGGAATTGGATTCCATAATTAATTAAAATAAAAGAGTTTATTTTAATTAAAGATTTTTTTTTACATGGAATTGATTTCATAATTAATTAAAATAAAGGAGTTTATTTTGATTAAAGATTTTGATTAAAATAAAATAGTTTATTTTATTCAAAATTGGATAAATTAAATTAAAATAGTTTTATTTTAATTTAAATTTGGATTAAAATAAAGGAGTTTATTTTGATTCAAAATTAGATTTTATACTAACTAAATTTGCCCATTAAATGATAGCAATATATATATTAAATGTTTATTATTCATAAGATGAATGTTATTTATTGATGCGTATGATGATGTGTATGATAATAAATGGGATTGATTATGAACTATTGACCAATATGATTGGATTTTATTTTAGTTGGATGCATGAATGTATGGGTTTTATTAAATGGGGTTTTACAGATTGCCTTCTCTAATTTTTCTTAATGTAAATTCTATTCACCTCCTATGTACTTCCCTCGATCACGATCAAGGTTTCTATTTATTTTAAATAGTTTTGTAATAGGAATAGTTAGAATTAATTTTGAAAATTAGAGATCAAGGAGCAAGGAGCGCTTGAAGACCCGCTTGTAATGGAGCCCGGGTTTAAATGTAATAGTTATATTTAAATATTATTTCTTGCACCCCTAGGGTTTGACCTTTTGGTTCACTTGGTGGCTCTCTAGTGAACCAAACTAGAATAAAAAGTCCATAATCAATTCGGAGTAGAATATAGTATTCTATATGCATGCTATACTACATATATATTATATATTATGCAAACATGCTTGATGTTTATTAATATAACGCATATTTTATATATATATATATATATATATATATATATATGTACATGCTTGCTTAAACAAGATGAGACTTAATTAATAACAAACCCTCAATTTTTATATTAAGTCCTAAGCGTTCAAAGATATTTGGAATATCGAACGTCGCCTTCTAGCATGATAAAATTAATAGAGTATTAAATATTTAATATGAGTTTGTTGTGTCACCACAAGGCAAGTATTAAGTATTTAAGATGTTAATTTATCACATTTGATGCTTATAAAGAAAATTGAACAATATTGTTTTGTTGTGTCACCACAAGGATGATATTTTTCTTTTTTGAATATATGGAGTGCTAGGTTGGACTTAACTTGGATAATTTTGATTCGGATGTGCCACCACTTGATCAAAATAATCTAAGAGACAAAATACAAAGAGTTGCATAGTTGATGTAATTGACAAAAGTTGTCTACCTATTTATTTATACATAGTTTGTTGTGTCACCACAAGGCTATATACATTTGAAATGGGATCCTTATTCTCACTAGCAAATCTTTAATTAGATTTTCTTTGAACTATATAAGTGAGGTAATATAGTTTGAAGAAAATAGTGGGAGATACCAATTTAAAACAAGACCTAAATTATTTTGGTAATTAATAAAAGAATGTTTGTTAAAATGTTGTTAATTACAAATTCATTTACAGAATTTTATAATGTCTAAATTACTATCATCATGAAGCATATTAGATGCTAAATTAACTGGCCATCAATTAAACGAATTGGTTAAGGAATTTGAGAATAGTTCTCATATGGTGAAGCTATCTTATGTCCTTAATCGCCTATCCTCACAATGGTTGCGAATAATACCTCCGAGGAAGATATTGCTAATTTTAGAAAGTGGCAAGATGATGCACAGTTGGCTCAATGCATCATGCTCGCATCTATGAATGTAACGAGCTTCGGCGTGAAACTATGGATGCTTCTACTATATTCCCGCACATCAAGTAGTTGATGGTGAGGAAAGTCGGATGATAGATATCGATATCTAAGGAGCTCTTCCGATCTAGAATGACCAGATGACACTACAAAGATGCAGTTAAAAGTCCTTAACATTATCAATTTGATTGATCAATTAGGGCAACGAGTTTTGTCATGGATGGAGAGTTGAGCCAAGATTTGATCTTGCACTCACTCCCGGACTCCTTTCATAATTGTTGTGAATTTTTATATGAACAAGCTAGATATCAACTTCGCTGATTTGCTTAACATATTGAAAAATGTTGAGAGTCACTTTCCAACCAAGAAAGACCGAGTCTTACTGGTAAGGGGCCAAAGGATCTTCTGAAAAGAAGAACGATTCAATGAAGGTAAATAGAAAGGCATAAACAAAGGATAATAAGAATAAAACTGATACGGATAGCAAATGAGTTTGCTTATACTACAATAAGCCTGGACACTAGAAAGAAACTGCAAGAAGCATCTTGTAGAGGCTAACCAAAGAAGCTTAGTGAAGTTTTGGTTACAAATACAAATTTATTCATGATTTAAAATAATTTTTCTTTAAGTCAAGGTTCTACTTGGGTATTGGATACCGACTTTGGTTATCATAAATATAGATTTATGAAGGGACCAAGCAGAAGTAGAAAGTTAAACAAAGATAAGTAATCCTATGTGTGGAAAATGAAGCAAAGGTTGCTGCATTAGCTATAGAAACTTATAGTTTAGCACTGCCTACGGGAAAATCTATTAAGTCAATAAGTTGTTATTGTATTCCAATTCTTGTTAGAAACATTATTTCCATTTTATTGTTGGACAATAAAATTTTTGGTATTATAATTAAGAACAATTGTTGTTCTATTTATAATAATAATGTTTCGTATAGAACTGAAAGATTACTTAATGGATTTTGTATACTTGACTTACGTGAAAAATTATTTTGTAAATTGAACGAACTAGTATAAGAAAAGGAGATGATCATTCAAAGAGTTGAATGTATGTATTTGTTGAAATACAAGTGTGAATTATTTGAAAGGTTCAAAGAATTCAGAATTGAAACAAATTGGCAAAGTATTAAGATTCTTTGATTAGATCAAGGAATAAATACTTGTGCAATAAGTTTCTAGATCATCTCAAATGGTTTTCTCATAATGGACACATCCTGATACGCAATAATTGATTGATGTATCTGAATGAAAAATCGTACCTTGTTGGATATGGTGCGGTCCATAATGATTTTACCGACATTCCAAATCCTTCAGGATAATGTCCTAGAAATGGTCGTATATCTATGAAAATGGTAACCTCAAAATCCGCCCCAAGACTCCATAAAAGTTATGGATGGGGAGGATTCCTAATCTTAAGTATGTTAAGATAAGGGGTTGTCCAACTTACGTGAAAAGGTTTCAAAAGATAAGCTTGGGATAAGATTTTATAAGTGTCGATTTGTGGGACATCCTGAAGTAAGTTTAGGGTATATGTTCTAATATCCTACTTAGCAAAAGGTGTTTGTTATGAACACGCCGCTTTCTAAGATAAAGGTGTTTATCATTGAAGGGGCTAGTGGGAGGATAATAGATCTTGAAGAGTTTAAGAACCACAAAACACTATAAATCAAATAAGAGGAACCCAGTAGATGTAACTAGACCTATTATACTACAAATCAATCGTAATTCGGAATAGTCTTCAAGATACCTAGGAGGTATGGATTCATCATAGATGATGATGATGAGGTACACATCATAAGAAGATGATGATCCGATTACATCTGATGAGGTAAGTGTTGTGAACACTTTTCGGAGAAATGGATCAAGCAAGTTTCTCAAATATAGAACATTCATTTTGATGAGGCAATCAAAAGAGTTTGATTTTATCGAAATAAGAATGAACCTAGTGTGTACAAAGGGGTCGATGGGAGGCGTCGTGAAATTTCTAGTATTATATGTTGATATACTACGGATGAGGAATTACATACCAATGCTACAATCAAGAAAGATAAAGTTGTCTAAACAATCCTCCACGAATGATTTGGGAAGAGTATCTTAATCGGGGATATAAATCTATATAGATAGATTTAAGAGAATGCTCGACTTAACCCAAGGAACGATATTCATTTGATGCTAAAGTCGTTTAGCATGACAAACTCAAAGAGTGTCTCATGTAGATGAGCTATGGAGTGTATCTCTTTAATAGTCCCCACAGACTCTCGAAAAGAGAGGTCGCATGAAATGACTATCATGTATGCAATAAAATATACTGAGACCGATGTTGATCGGTCATATTATGGAGAAGTTCACTATAAGTCGTTGAAAACATCTTAAAGTGCTTAACCCAAGCACTAAGGATGTGATAATATTCATGGTGGGTCTAAATTAAAACTAGAGGGCTTAACAGACTCAAGTTTTTCGATGCATCAAGATGATGAAAAAAATCCACTTTAAGGTAAAGCGTTATCTTGAACAATTAGTGCAGTTGAATTGAAAGGTTCCAAACAAAGAAAAAGTTCTTTGGTTTAGTGATAAAGACAAAGTATATAGCTATAAATAAAGTCGCAAGTTGATTGTTTGGATTAAAAGTTTATTACGTAACTAGAATAGTTCCTAAGTCTCATCTTGGATCTAAACATGTGTTGTGGCACTTTCATTTGATTATTAGAATCATTGAAAGATGGGAAATACTATAGAGATAGTGGACTCTCATGAACAACATTACATATCCATTAACTAAAGCTTATCCAACAAAGGGATAACCGCTACTTAGAGAAGAAGAGTATGAGATACCATGACGATTGGCTTTAGTGCAAGTGGGAGATTGAAAGTAGTATGCACACAAGCCAATCATGTTTAATGATAAAGCATATACTTTGTAACAATCTTATTCATTTATTAATAAAAAGTATTAATTTATTAAAGGCTTTTAATTATCTACATGATCTTTGTTTTATAATATGTGATAAACCCATAGTTTTAAGTAATGCTTTTAGAATAATGATGATGATCATTCTAATGAGATCTAAATTCTTAAAAGCTTAAAACTAAAATAGTTCCCAATCATTGGATTACTAAATTGGGGATTAGTGAATCCGGATAGATTGGTACATACGTTGCTTGCTTCATTGGATGAGGATGATTGATCTCATGATCATTTGTGTGGAGACACTAAAGCAAGTATGTAGGTGCTTATTAGAGAATAAGTTCACTTTGAATGTGGCTCGCTAAGGAATACCTAATGGAGTTTTATTTGCTGTCAATAGAATTCTCAGTAGTGATAGTAAGACAAGTGATCCTTGGACTTGAGATCATCATAGTATCTTGTGTATGATGAGTTATACTTTGACTTATTCCTTAAGACCCTTAGGGTATATCAAAGGGTATGCTTGGGTATAATAAGTTGTATACATGGAGATAATGTATGATCAATAAAGAATCTACCACTTCTAATAAAAGAAGAGAAATATCATATGTGATTCTATAAATGACAACCCAAAGTAGTCCTCGGCGGGCGTAATGAAATTAGAAAGGAGTTTCTAATTTGCATTATTTGAGTTGTGCATTTAAGGATCGAAATACATATAATTAAATAAAATAAGACTTGACAAGAATTCCATGTCTTATATTTAATTGGGACATTGTATGGTGGAAGGATTGAATTATGCATTAACTATTTACTCAAAGGTTCTTTAATGATTAATGTTGAAATCTATATTATTTGGAAAGTCATTGATCGCTAGGAGACTTATCCCTATTGTAGAATAAATATTATTTATTTAAATAAATTAATTGTTTAATTTATTTATTTAAATAAGATTAGAATTGTTCTAATTGATTTATTCACAACCTGCTTTAATATGGAGAACCTAAAAAATTCACACCATAAAAGGAAGAATAATTATTTAAGAAGTTAATGGCATAATCGTAATAATATATTAAGTATATTTAATTTAATCTATGGTGATAGAATAAATTAAATAACTTAATATTTATTATTTAATATTTTAGAAATATTAAATATAAATTAATAAGAGGAGTCTTATTAATATTATTACAATTATTATTATTTTAATTTCTAAAAGAGTTTAGGAATTAATTTAATATAAGTACTCTCATTTATTCCTAATTGGATTAGGAAGAAAAATTAGTTAAAGGAGTTTAATTAATTATCCCTAATAAGATTAGGGAGCTTAATTAATTAAAAGAATTTAATTAATTAAATAAAACTCAATTCCTTAATTGTTAAGGTGGGTTGCCCACATCTATAAATAAGAGGAGTCTTATTATGGGTGAGGTGGTTGTTGACTTTTACAACATACGTAATTCCAATAGTTGGAGAGTACGCCCTTTTTCTATACAGATAGAAAAAACTAGGGTTGAGCCAATATCCCTTCTTCTTGAAAATTCTTTTTCCTTGGTGGATCACCTCTAGAGGCCATACACTTGGGTGGCTTACATTGATCAAAGAAAGGAATCTACCCGGAGATTCAAGGAGATCGCGGAGAAGTAGGAGGTGAACTCGTACCTGAGGAAGCTCGTTTCTACAAGGGTATGATTTCATAATTTCTTATTCTTCGTTTAATTAATAATTGTGCATAAAGGGTGATCCGGGTATATGGTTTGTATAAAATTTTAAACTCTGATTTTTACACGTTTTCGCTTATTTATGCAATTTGATTGCGTTCATGAATATTACAAACCTAACATAGAAGCACTTGGACGATCTAGAAGAATGCTTTTAGACGGTCCGTCATCACAAGTTGAGACTAAATCCAACCAAGTGCACGTTTGGGCTTGGTGCAGGGAAATTCCTAGGTTATCTGGTCAGTCAAAGGGGTACCGAAGCCAATCCAGAAAAGATCCAGGCTATTCAAAACATGGCGACTCCTCAATCATTCAAGGATATTCAACGGCTAAAGGGAAGGATTGCATCATTGAGAAGATTCATGTCTAAATCGGCAGAAAGATGTTTGTCGTTCTTTGATATGTTGAAAGGGTCGAAGAATGCAAAGACCTTCCAGTGGACTTCGGAATGTGAAGATACCTTCTAGAGGATAAAGACGTATTTGTCTTCGGCGCTTTTACTGGTGAAGCCAGTTCCTGCTGAGCCATTATACTTATATCTAGCAGCTAGTTCGTTGGCAGTAGGAGCAGTTTTGGTGCGAGAAGTTGGGGATAAGCAGCACCCGATTTACTATGTGAGCCATGTCCTTAGGGATGCTGAAACAATGTATCTGAACCTTGAAAAATTTTCCTTTACTTTGATGATAGCCAGCCGAAAGCTTAGACAATATTTTCAAGGTTGGTTGATAATAATTTATACAGATTAGTCTCTAAAGAAGGTTATGAGCAAGCCTGAAGTTTCGGGGAGACTTGCTGCTTGGACTATGGAGTTATCTCAATTTTTCATAGAATATCATCCCCGAACTGCTATAAAGGGTCAAGATTTAGCCGATTTTATGGTGGAGTGTTCATTCTCATAAGCTGATGGTGGTTTGTGGTGAAGTGTCTCGATCGAGAAGTTGCGATTTCTTATTGATCGAGTTCGTGGGACGTATCAGGATGGATGGGTCTTCTACTTGGACATCGATTAAGGCGGATTATTTTGACAAGTCCGAAGGGATTCAAAGTACAGCATGCCATCAGATTTGGGTTCAGAGCAATTAATAATGAGGCAGAGTATAAAGCGGTGCTGGCAGGAGTACGACTGGCGAAGAGTCATGAAGTTCAGAGGTTGATTATCTACAGTGACTCTTAACTCATCGTCAAGTAAATTTTGGGGGAGTATGAAGCACGAGGACCAAGAATGATCAAGTACCAGGCATATTTGAAAGATCGGCTTCAATATTTCCTCTCCTACGGGTTTCAAGGCGTTGAACGCAATGATAATTCTATTGCCGATGCATTGTCAAAACTAGCTAATACGGATGTTAGTAATATTAATAGATCAGTTTATTTAGAGATTCTGCAGCAGCCTAGCATCCAGCACGAGTCAGTGATGTATATAAAGCGGTCTAATTGCTGGATGACCCCATATCTGGAGTATTTAACCGATGCCGTCCTTCATTCGGATCAGATGTTGGCCAAGAAGGTTAAGTATAAGAGATATAACTTTGTTCTTATCGATGGAGATCTTTATCGAAGGGATTTTTCGTCTCCATTGTTGAAGTGTTTGGTTCCATCCGAAGCTGAATATGCTCTTCAAGAGATTTATGAAGGTATTTGTGGTGACCATATGGCTGCTAAGTCGTTAGCCTACAAAGTACTTCGGCAGGGATACTATTGGCCTACTATTTTTAAAGAAGATACCGAGTATGTGAAGAAGTGCCAAAAGTGTCAACTAAACAGTTCGATCCCACATCAGCCACCAGAAGAGCTATATTCAATTTTATCTCCTATACCCTTTGCTGTCTAGGGGGTAGATATATTGGGTCCCTTGCCAAAAGCTAAAGGTCAGGTCAGTTTTGTTATAGTTGCCATCGATTATATGACCAAGTGGGTAGAAGCAAATCCATTCAGACTGATAACGGAACAGGAATGTTTGAAGTTTATGAAGGAATCTATAGTGTTTCGTTTCGGCATTCCGAAGGTGGTAATATCGGATAACGGACGTCAGTTTGTGGGATCGAAATTTGAAGCATTTTTGAAGGAGTTGGACATTCAACATAGAAGAACTTCAGTAGCTCATCCACAGTCTAATTGTGACGCCCCAAAAATTAGGTATACGTCACCCATCTTGGGTCGCCACTTACATGGTCCAAAATACAAATAAAACTTAATTATACAGCTGTCGTGTAAAATACGACAAAACATATGTTGTAAGGTTTAATACAAATATTGTCATCTAGACAATATCCATACCCAATGGAGTCCTTATTACATTTATTGTCACACTATTTAAAAGGATGGTGAGGACTACTAATGCTATCATCTAGACCGTCACCCTGTTCCCCGACTCGTTTCAGCTATATTCTCATTTCCGTAAAAGAAGAATATTTCGACTTATAGGGTGAGGATTTTTTTAAAGAAAACTTATACTATGTTCTTCGCTCAAAGTTTCTTAAAACTCTTAAGAAAATACGCTCAAGATTATAGAAGGAGAATTCTCTGAACTTCTGGTGTGAATTCAATTCTAACTAAGCTTCCTATTTATAGGAAAATGGACTGCATAGTAACCAATCCATGAACGGTCCAGATTGATTTACTTTAATATGATGGTCAATATTTAAAGCAAAATCTTTTAAATAAAATATAATATATTCTATTTATATAAAAAGATTTTTACTATGCAAACACTATGCATGCATTATGCAAACACTATGCATAATAGAATAGAATAACTTTAATAAAGTATTCTATTTTATATAAAAAGATGTTCTATTTTATTACGTTAATAATACGAATAAAATAAAACGTCATCATCGTTATAATAATTCATATTATTAATCGACAATAATTGAATCAAACTGAGTGACTTCTCACATAAATATCAATAATCAATATCGTATTGCTATTATGCAACAACGCCAGACATTCTTATTTCTTTACTACCGAGTAGTTCAACAGTATTAACGGTAAAACCTCCGTCGTTATTTTCATAAAATATTTTGTTCGGGTGAATAGTAACTCATGAATAGTAACTCGTGAATAGTAACTCTGACACAAAAAGTGTCCCAAATACTCGACTGAACAATACTAGAGTGAATAGTAATTTCGGTGAATAGTAACTTGTGAATAGTAACTCCGACACAAAAAGTGTCCCAAATACTCGAGTGAACAATACTAGAGTGAATAGTAATTTTGGTGAATAGTAACCCGTGAATAGTAACTCATGAATAGTAACCGGTTATTTTATGACAACTTGTCTACTTAAAAAAATATTCACATATCACCCTTAACTTTAACCTTTTATCAATTTAACTATTTACTAAAATAGAAAAAATGAATACTTTTATTTCATAAAATTCGGGGTCTCACAATCTCCCCTCCTTATGAAATTTCACCCTCGAAATTTACGTATGTACCTGGTATTTCGAAGAGATGAGATTACCTTGAATACCTTTATCGTCGAAAATATTAAATTCATCTTTGCAATACGGCCAAAAATATACAACTGTAAAACCAATAATGCTGAGACTCAGCTTAATAGTATCACGACCGCGAATTATCCATGCACTACGTGCCAAAGATAATCGTGTTTTCATCAACGGTCCTGATCATGCCATAAAACAATTCATCTTTGTACCCCTGGCCGAAGAGAATCCATAGCCATAATCATACCAAAAACTATCCATCAATGCACTACGGCAAATGAGGATTTTTTTTACCACATCATTCGTCATATTACTGTCATGATTATACCGAATTACACGTGGTCATAATCATACCAAGTCCATCTATGCACTACAGGCAAAAGATGACTTTAATTTACCACATCATTTATAACATTACGATCATGATTATACCGAATAACACGTGGTCATAATCATATCAAGTCCATCTATGCACTACAGGCAAAAGATGACTTTAAAAAAATATAAACATGAGAATGAGGTATTGACGTATATAGGGTTTCAAACCTCTTAGAAACATTCGCGTCATTCGTTCCTCATTGTCCACCAAATGGGATGCAAACCGGGATAACTCCGTAAACTTAGCCTCGTACTGCGATATGGTTATATTATTTTGCCCCATTGCTTATCTCAACATTTTTAGATGCCAGTTTCAAACACTGTCACAAAACAAGGGTTAATTAACATATCACATATTATCCCTATACTCTGACCGACCAAATAAATACCACATAAACTTAGGTAGGTCATACTAGCGAAGGAATTCCCCATCTCTCCCATCCTAGTTCTTGTCTCACATCATAGCCAGGGATCATATCCCTAAGCTTTGATACCAAATGTGACGCCCCCAAAATTAGGTATACGTCACCCATCTTGGGTCGCCACTTACATTGTCCAAAATACAAATAAAACTTAATTATACAGCTGTCGTGTAAAATACGACAAAACATATGCTATGAGGTTTAATACAAATATTGTTATCTAGACAATATCCATACCCAATGGAGTCCTTATTACATTTATTGTCACACTATTTAACAGGATGGTGAGAACTACTAATGTTATCATCTGGACCGTCACCCTGTTCCCCGACTCGTTTCAGCTATATTCTCATTTCCGTAAAAGAAGAATATTCCGACTGATAGGGTGAGGATTTTCTTAAAGAAAACTTATACTATGTTCTTCGCTCAAAGTTTCTTAAAACTCTTAAGGAAATACGCTCAAGATTATAGAATGAGAATTCTCTGAACTTCTGGTGTGAATTCAATTCTAACTAAGCTTCCTATTTATAGGAAAATGGACTGCATAGTAACCAATCCATGAACGGTCCAGATTGATTTACTTTAATCTGATGGTCCATATTTAAAGCAAAATCTTTTAAATAAAATATAATATATTCTATTTATATAAAAAGATTTTTACTATGCAAACACTATGCAGGCACTATGCAAAAACTATATATAATAGAATATAATATATTCTATTTATAGAATAACTTTAATAAAGTATTCTGTTTTATATAAAAAGATGTTCTGTTTTATTACGTTAATAATACGAATAAAACAAAACGTCATCATCGTTATAATAATTCATATTATTAATCGACAATAATTGAATCAAACTGAGTGACTTCTCACATAAATATCAATAATCAATATCGTGTGCTATTATGCAACAATGCGTATTACTGTACTTTTACTACTTAGTAGTTCAACAGTATTAACGGTAAAACCTCTGTCGTTATTTTCATAAAATATTTTGTTCGGGTGAATAGTAACTCGTGAATAGTTACTCCGACACAAAAAGTGTCCCAAATACTCGACTGAACAATACTAGAGTGAATAGTAATTTCGGTGAATAGTAACTCGTGAATAATAACTTGTGAATAGTAACTCTGACACAAAAAGTGTCCCAAATACTCGAGTGAACAATACTAGAGTGAATAGTAATTTCGATATATAAAAAAAAATGAATAGTAACTCGTGAATAGTAATCGGGTATTTTATGACAACTTGTCTACTTAAAAAAATATTCACATATCACCCTTAACTTTAACCTTTTATCAATTTAACCATTTACTAAAATAGAAAAAATGAATACTTTTATTTCATAAAATTCGGGGTCTCACACTAATGGACAAGTTTAGGTAACCAATAGAACACTTCTGAATGGGATCAAACGTAGATTGGATGAAGCTAAAGGAAGATGGCCAGAAGAGCTGCTTAGTATGTTATGGGCTTATCGGACCACTCCAAGGACTACTACGGGAGATTCACCCTTTAGGTTGGCTTATGGTACTGATGCTTTAGTCCCTGTGGAGATTGGATCTACCAGTCTTCGGGTCAGTCAATTTAAAGAAATATACAACGATGAAGGGCTGAAGGTCAATTTGGATTTGCTTGAAGAAGTTAGAGAAACAACTTTGATCAAGTTAGTAGTTTATCAACGTCGTGTGGCTAAACATTACAACAAGGGGGTAAAGCTTCGAAGATTTGACGTGGGATATTTCGTTCTTAGAGAAGTCGAAGCGTCTATACCTCAGAATTTGGGAAAAATAATGCCGAACCGGGAAGGTCCTTATAAAATTATTGAAGTACCGAAGCTAGGAACTTATCGGTTAAGGGCATTAGATGGAGCTGAAATTAAAAATACTTGGCATGCTGGTGGATTTCGAAAGTATTTTTAGTAAAGATAGAGTCAATTAACAGGAGTCTGTAAACATTTGAAGCATTATCAATAAAAGGTTCCTTTTTTCCAACTGTTCTTCTCTTTATCGACACAAATTCCATGGTTGAAAGGAGGTTCAGGTGGACTCGCTGACCATTCGATGGTAGCCTTTTCGGCAGGTGGTCCTTATGGATTTGTTAGAACCCCGTGTGGTAAACAAATTTTATGGTTGAAAGGAGGTTCGGGTGGACTTGCTGGCCATTCGATGGTAGCCTTTTCGGCAGGTGGTCCTTATGTATTTGCTAGAACCCCGTATGGTAAACAAATTCCATAGTTGAAAGGAGGCTCGGGTGGACTCGCTGATCATTCGATGGTAGCCTTTTCGGCAGGTAGTCCTTATAGATTTGTTAGAATCCCGTGTGGTAAACAAATTCCATGGTTGAAAGGAGGTTCGGGTGGACTTGATGACCAGTCGATGGTAGCCTTTTCGGCAGGTGGTCCTTATGTATTTGTTAAAACCCTGTGCGGTAAACAAATGTCCTTATAAACTTGTTATACCCTGTGTGGTAAACAAGTTCCCAATGATGCAAGGAGGATCGACTGGAATAACCTTTTATATGATCTGTCTCACACTTCGGTAACGATAAGTATATATTACTTTATTTTGTTCAAGTGTTGAGTTCAGATTATCTCATTATTATTCTTAACTGCCATATGATCTACTTGTTTATTTAATAGTTTAAGTTAAGTTTAATTAAGAGCTTGTACATTTTTCAAGTTAATTGATAAATTATTGACAAGAAATGAATTACATAGAAGTTATAAGGAATAAAAGTTAACTTTTCATTAATATCAAAATGTTTATACAAAAAGTTAGAAATTTTTACATTCCAAAGCTAAGGAAAAAAGAAATCATTTTGGAGCCACCTCCTCATCATCATCACCGTCCGAGGAGTCCAGAAGAGTTGGATCTACCTTGGATGCAACGAGCTTTTTCTTGCATCTACTTCGGTAAATTTCATAGCCTTCAGTATACATGTCAAGAATTTCACCGTTCAACTCATCTGATATTTGGTATTTGTCTTGTATTTGCTTGCGAAGTTCTTCAGTCAGGGGTGGACCCATGTCTCGAAGCTCCCGAAGTTCTGTAAGCTCCTTATCAAGAAGTTCCCGTTTCTTCAGATGACGTCTATCCATGGCTTCGAGCTCATTTACTTGGAAGGTCATGCTTTGATTGGCTTTGGATAATTTCTCATTCTTTATTACTAAGTTTTCATTTCTTTAAACTAAATCTACATTCATATTTACAATTACCCCATGATTCGTCTTAGTGGTCTCCAACTCTTCTTTAGTCATTGTTAGCTCTTCCTTGGTTGACTTCAGTTCCTCCTTGGCTGTCTTCAGTTCTTCTTTGGTTTGAGCTAAGTCATTCCGAAGGCATCCATTGTTGTAGAGGGCGATATCATGGTCATTTCTTGCTTTTACCAAGGCTGACTTCAATATAGCATTCTCTTTACGAGCGACATCCTCTTCGGCTTCAGCCTCTTTATGTTTAGGACGCAGACGCCCGAAGATAGCACTTGCTTGCAAATATTTGTTGTCAGCCAAATAGTTTAAGACATGAGCATTATTATCAATAAGAAATCGTTGAAAGATTACCTTGGCATGGTACATCATTCCTTCATCTACCAGATCGGCGACAGAACTGTTTCCGAATTGATGATCATCAGTATCACAAACAAAATTATTATATAGTGAGAAAGGGAAATTGGCATTGAATTCTGGCCACAAAGTTGGCGATGCCATGGATTCATTTTTGAATTCTAGAGAAGAAGATTTCAGGGGAGGTATGGTTTCTTCGGGAGGTGGTGGTGGTTGATTATAGGCAGTCTTAGGTGGTGGTGGTTGGCTTGAGGTGTCTTCATGCTTTGGGCTGGATTGGCTGTCGCATGGTTGTTTTCTTTTTCGAGTAAGCTTTGGAGAAGCATCGAGTTGTTCTTCATTATCCTCCTCAGATACCACGATCTCAACTGGAATGACAGGTGGGAGATCGGCTTCCGTAGGAGCTGTTTGAGGTCCTTCGGAAGATGGGGGAATAATTTTGGTTCTTCTCTTCTTTATGCAGATGACGCGGGTTCGTACATCTAAGGGCATGTCGAGAAGACATTCTTTGGCGGGTGTAGGCTCTGTGGATGGAGGGATAAATCAGGGTTTCCGAATGGCTCTCTTCTTTTGGAGGGGTTGAAAAGATTCTTCGGGAGGAGTAGGATCGTCAACTTCCAGATTACTGGTTTAGGGTTCGACAATATGTGTTCCTGTAGAAGGAGGATCAACCAGTGGAGATTCAACTATTGGGAGTTCTGCAGTGGCCTCCGAAGATTTTCCAGATTAAAAATCTTCCAAATCTCTTACATCTGAAGATGTTGCTTTAATCAAAGACACTGGGAGAAATGTACAACGGCAATTCAGAATCAACACTATCAAAAATTTCAAGGAATTATATAGAAAAATAGTTCAGAACTTATATTTGTGATTATATAACCAAGCTTGTTTGGTAAGGAGTCCATAGTTCCACTCCTCCCTTGGAAAGTTGTCAAAGGGCTCTATCATCTCGCTTATTCGCTCTTCGGGAATATCACCGAAATCAGTAGAAACTTTCTCTTGAGTGATCCAGTTCGGCAAGGAAGCGATCTCGAGTCCTTTGATGAAGAATCATCATTTATGTCATCCTTTGTTGCTGGAGGGGGTGGAGACCAGAGAGCATCTTTCAAATTTTTCACCCGTCTTCGGGGATTGCTTGCTCAGGGATTTAAATCCCTTTTCTCGGGATTGGCCGATTTTGTAGACCATGAAGAAGAAATAAAGGGTGGGTTCAATGCCTACTTTATGGCAGAAGGAGATGAAGGCTAAGATGTGAATGTATGATTTCGGCACCAATTGGGCGAACCCGACACCAATAAACCCTAGAAGGGTAACAAGGAAGATGTGGAGAGGGAATCTAACCCCTTTCTCGAGAAGGGTCACCGAAATAGTTATCCACCCTTCCGGGCACTGGTACATTCGTTCATCAGGTCTAGGGGCTCGTACCAGATGTGTGTCGGGGATTTGGTACCGAGTACGAATCCTTTGTAGTTCGGTTTTAGTAACAAAAAATGGAGTGTTGGCATGTGGGAACTGTTCTTTGTTTTTGAAGAAATCAGAGGGGTTAGGAAGAGGTTTTGGAGGCATAGATTTCTTACTTGAAGTTCTAGATTTGGGGTTTGAACCCGAAGCCTTCTTACTATGACTCGGGTTAGGTGGAATAGAAGACAGAGGAGTTACAGAAAGGGCTTCTTTGCCGGAATCTTGTGCAACCATTGTTGATGAGTTGTAGAGAGAAGAAGAGAGCTCAAAAAGGAAAAGAGAAAACAGCAGGAGGCGTCTGAATTTTGAATTGGCAGGTAAAACTGTCAAATTGGAGGAAAATTGTCTTTTATACTAGCGGTTCATTTAACTTTTCATGAAACTCGAGGGCGGCACATTTATTGCTGATAATGATGAATTGGAAAGGGTAGCGTCCGGTTTCAGCCTTATATGTTAACCGGGTTGGGCTTCTCCATTGGGCTTCTGGTTTTTAATTTTCCTTTTGGGCCTTTAGTGATTTTATTACATTATTTTTGTCATGGATCGAGGACCTTTATAGTCTTTCATTAAAAAGTCTGTTTAATAAAAGACTGAGGGGCAATGTTGGGCCCTAATTCTTTATGCGTATTGGGCTTAGTCATTGGGCCAACCCATTAGATAAACAAATATCTTCACTTGGGCTCAGACTGGTGATGATGACAAAGATAGTGGCTGACTGTTATCCTGCAATGCATTAATGAAGATTGGACAGAATCGGCTGGCGGTGGACAAAGGTGATGGGATCAGCGGGTGTGTTACCTACAGTGGGTGGTGTCAGGTGAGTCGGTTGCACACAGAACCGGGCTTGGGGAGTATATAAAAGCAAGGATGACTTACAGAGGAAGGTAATTGATATTTTTTTCTCTCTCAATACACTAGGTATTATTATCCTCCTTTGTTAACCTTGTGGAGAGGTTTGGTCACCTAATTGCGCGCCAGTAAGGAAAAATTCTTATTGGAAAGCCCCCTATTTCTTGGGAACGGCATGGTTGCCAGTACTGTGATTCTGTAATATTATTTGTGAATAATTAATTATTGATTTATATGATGAGGAAAATATTGATTTTATATGGATATAGATGGAGAAAAATTTTAAAATGACAATTGTTGAAAATTAATATTTTATCTTTTTCTGATAAAATAATTCATTTAAATATATTATTTTAATAATATATTAACGGTGATATTTTTATAATGAATGTGGGATATATGAGTATATGAAGAGTATTTTTGTGGCATTAAATGTTTAACACATATTTTGTGTGTTGGTGGACACAATTATTGACCGGAATTTAATTATAGCCTGTAAAATCGTCTGTTTATGGATTTCGGTCAATTTTTGTTTGGAATTTGGAAAACCTTTCTTCTGTAAAGTTGTAGAGAATTGAATTTCCTTTAAGAAGTCGCGAGATTCGAATTTTCTGATAAAAGGGCTATTTATTATGAATTATTGAAGTTCCGAAGCTCCGAAATAATTGATTTTTGGAAGTTTAAAATATTTAAAATAGGAAAAACGTTTTTTTTTTGTGGGCAGCCCTAGCATGTGCAAGATAAGTTGAAATCGGGTTGTCAAAATGTGTAGAGAATTTGTAATATATATAATATTATTATATTAAATTTTCTACTTTGGTGTTCTAAGCATTAAGCATTTTCCTATAAATAGGGTGCTTAGGTTAGAATTGAAAATCACACTAAAGCCAAGTTTTCTCTCTATATTATTGAGCGTATTCTTGTGAGTGTTTTGAGTATACTTTGAGTATTGCTATACTGGTGCAAGTTCAAGTCACAAATTTATATCCTGTTTCAACTAAGTCTTGATCTTTCGAGGTAAAGGATATTATTTTTTTAATGATATTATTTATTCTAAAATATCATGATGCCAAGTATTGATCTGAACTTTTAATCAAATTTGGAACTTTTAGTGTAATGGTTACTATTCACGTTATCGACACTATTCACGATATCTGATCTTATTCACGAATACGACTATTCATCGAAAAATGAAAATTTTCCTTTTCGTCCAAAATATCTATTCGGATACTAGCTTTGATTGTATCCATGTTTTGATCATTCTTGAATTTTACACCACTATGATTATTTTTGAGGTATTTTTTTGGACATGGATAAAACAAAGTACTAATCCTTAATCCTTAATCCTTGTCATTTTGTTTCACCGGATTCGTTTTTTAAAATATTTTTCATCATCCTCGGTCTTAAATGATGATATTATTGAATATCTTTGGCCCAGTAGTGCAAAGATGAGTGATTTCGATGAATATCTTTGGCCGTAGTGCAAAGATGAACAGTGTTTAGATGAACATGACCAATCGATGAATATCTTTGGCTCAGTAGTGCAAAGATGAATATTTGATTCCGATGTATATTGATTGATATTACGGGGATAAAAGATAGACGATGAACTTTTAAATTCATACATAGAAGATAGTAGTTTGCATTCTCTACTTAACTCTTCTAATGAATTATTATTTCCGCTGCGAATATTGATTTAAAACTTGTTGTCTATTGTATTCTATTAGATTTTTCCATGTTGAAGACTAACGATAATTTGTTGTATATTATCTTAGTCATAATATTCTTTACTAGGCTAGTTGAGCTCACCCTTTTCCTTGTTGTTCCATTTTTCTTCTCAGGAGGCGAGAATGTAGCGAGTACTAGGTCGGGTATGGAATGAAGGTTCTAGAGAGAGTTGTTTAGTAGCCTCACCATTTTTGTAAAATAATGTATCAATAATTATGATGAGGATTTATTTGCGTGTGGATATTGTCTAGATGGCAATATTTGTATTTAAACTCACAGTATATATGTTGTCGTATTTTGCACAACAAATGTATTAATAAAGTTGTAGTTATTTCTGTACCATGTATTTGGCGACTCAGAATGGGTTGGGTGGAATGGACCTATTTTGGGGGCGTCACATACGTCCATTTAAAAATGTATTTTAATATTAGAGATATATTTCTTTAAAATGATATGTTGAACTATTGTAATGATTCATCCAAGATCTTATCAATTTGAAATATTGCATCAATTCAATTTTTTCAACCCGAACCATTATATTGGTTCAATTGTTTCTTAACCTGAATCAATACATCCCTTGTCTGAATAGATTCCTCTTATTCAAAGAGTTATAATCTTTCAAATCAAATCAAATCAATTGAACCAACACATTTATCGATTTTAAATATAGCATATAATATATTTATTATATACCTTTCAAATTTATAAATATCTAACCGATCACACGCTTAATTAAACACTAATTGAGTTAACTAGTTGCATAATGCAATAACATGCTCCTTAATGAAAGTAAAATGGATTTACTTTCATATATAAGTTAAGAAAATCACATTTCTTAACCTTTTTTATTTAATTAATTTTTTGAGTTATGTTAACAAGTTATGTAGCATATTTTCTTCTTAGTGTATTATTATCAACGTCCTAAAAAGAATTTCGATTTTGAAATGTCGAAGTTAATTTGTAAAATTATAAATTTGAAGTTAATGAGAGCTTATTCAAGTTTTTTTAAGAAAATAGATTTTGTAGTTACTAGTGTTTTTATACAGTTTATAAATCAAACAATTTATGATTGTTGTTAACGTTAAGATCTGTCCACTCGTCCAAATATCAAATAACGCGTTAAATTCTACACAGAAACGGGAATACACGTAGGAGGCTGGACGGTCTGAGTCGCCAGGAATAGCTCCGGTATGAGAATATGTACAAACTGAAAATAGGTTAATAATGGAAGCTTATAACTTTAGTGCTCAAAGAACTGTAAATGATGTTAATACCTGTGCAATAGGGTATAAACTTGTATTTATAGTAGATCACACCACCTTTATCATCTTATTCCCGAATTGGAATAAAATTCCTTATCATAGTAACTACCATATTAGGATAAGAATCAATATCTTTAAAAAAAAGGAAGTCGAATATAATCATGATTTTTTCCTTGAGTTAGAAATCAAATACAATCAGAAATTATATATTCTTTAAAGTCCAAACCTGTAAGACCCCAACTTTTATGAATAAAATGGAATTTTCTCTATTTATTATTTTGAAATAGTAAGGGTTGATTTGATTAATGTGGTTAGTTATGGGTAAAATGCGCAAATATTTTAAATAAGTAAGTGGTTATAAAATATTCATTGTTGTGGAATATTTTTGCTGTAAGGGAATATTCATACAACGGCGCAACCTTTTGTGGGCCCCATAACGGAAAGCGATTGGATGAAGAAAATGACATGTATGAGTTTTTATAAATAACAGCGTAGTTGTTACCATTAACACTGTTGAAATACCCGGTGGTTAAAACACAGTAATACGCGGTATTGCACTGTAGCACACGGTATTGCACTAATTATTGATTCTTACGTAAGAATGCACTACTCAATAATTATTCCAGTAATTACTCTGAGACCCCGAATTTTATGAAATAAAAGTATTCAATTTTTCTATTTTGATAAATAATTAAATTGATAAAAGTTTAAAGTTAAGGGTGACATTTGAATTTTTTTTCAAAGTAAGTGATAATGACGTTTTGTTTTATTCGTATTATTAACGTAATAAAACAGAACATCTTTTTATATAAAACAGAATATTTTATTAAAGTTATTCTATAAATAGAATATATTATATTCTATTATGCATAGTATTTGCATAGTGCTCGCGTAGTGTTTGCATAGTAAAAATCTTTTATATAAATAGAATATATTATATTTTATTTAAAAGATTTTGCTTTAAATATGAACCGTCAGATTAAAGTACATCAATCTGGACCGTTCATGAGTTAGTTATTATGCAATCCATTTTTTCTATAAATAGGAAGCTTAGTTAGATTTGAAATCACACCGTAAGTTCGTAGAATTCTCCTTATAATCTTGAGCGTATTTCCTTAAGGGTTTTAAGAAGCTTTGAGCGAAGAACATAGTATAAGTTTTCTTTAAGAAAATCCTCACCCTATCAGTCGGAATATTCTTCTTGTACGGTAAGGGGTGTTATTCTTTCTTATTCATGAAGAGAACTTCTGTTATTTCATTCTTTATTATTTTATTGGAATAACATGTATACGCGGCATACCCTATACATAACTTGTGTAAGTGGCGACCCAAGATGGGTGACGTATACCTAATTTTGGGGGCGTCACAGTTGGTATCAAAGCTTAGGGATATGATCCTTGGCTATGATGTGAGACAAGAACTAGGAGGGGAGAGATGGGAAATTCCTTTGCTATAATGACCTACCTAAGTTTATGTGGTATTTATTTGGTCGATCAGAGTATAGGGATAATATGTGATATATTAATTAACCCTTGTTTTGTGACAGTGTTTGAAAATGGCATCTAAAAATGTTGAGATAAGCAATGGGGCAAAATAATACGACCATATCGCAGTACGAGGCTAAGTTTGCGGAGTTGTCCCGATTTGCATCCCATTTGGTGGACAATGAGGAGCGAATGACGCGAATGTTTCTAAGAGGTTTGAAACCCTATATACGTCAATACCTCATTCTCATGTTTATATTTTTGAAAGTCATCTGTGGCCTGTAGTGCATAGATGGACTTGGTATGATTATGACCACGTGTTATTCGGTATAATCATGACCGTAATGTTATAAATGATGTGATAAATTAAAGTCATCTTTTGCCTGTAGTGCATAGATAGACTTGGTATGATTATGACCACGTGTTATTCGGTATAATCATGACCGTAATGTTATAAATGATGTGATAAATTAAAGTCATCTTTTGCCTGTAGTGCATAGATGGACTTGGTATGATTATGCCCACGTGTTATTTGGTATAATCATGACCGTAATATGACGAATGATGTGAAAAAAAAATCCTCATTTACCGTAGTGCATTGATGGACAGTTTTTGGTATGATTATGGCTATGGATTCTCTTCGGCCAGGGGTGCAAAGATGAATTGTTTTATGGCATAATCATAACCGTTGATGAAAACACGATTATCTTTGGCACATAGTGCATGGATAATTTGCGATCGTGATACTATTAAGCTGAGTCTCAGCATTATTAGTTTTACAGTTGTATATCTTTAGTCGAAGTGCAAAAATGAATTTATTAGTATGATTATGAGTAGGAATTGTGATTGGGTATAACCATAATTTTTGATGTTTCAGGTGAAGATAGGTGATGTAAATTATCTTCTTCCTGGTGCGAAAAGGAATTCAGAAACACAATTATGATTATGAGTTATTCATGTGATTGTGGACAGGAATTGTTGATTGATGTTACAGGGATGTGGTCACTGGCGGAGATATTAGTCTAGAAGACGAGTAATATACTTCGCTAGGGTGTGACTTACCTAAGCCAAAAAATTTCTTGATAAGTTGACAATTTGTGATATGTCAATTAACCTTTGTTTTGAAGGTATATTTTAGAATGATATCTGAAATACAGGAGATGAGTAATGATACAGAGGATATAACCGGGAAGGTATAATCTGAAAAGAAAGCAAGGTATTCTTATCTCTTCGAATATCAGGTACGTACGTAAATTTCGAGGGCGAAATTTCATAAGGAGGGGAGATTGTGAGACCCCGAATTTTATGAAATAAAAGTATTCAATTTTTCTATTTTGATAAATAATTAAATTGATAAAAGTTTAAAGTTAAGGGTGACATTTGAATTTTTTTTCAAAGTAAGTGATAATGACGTTTTGTTTTATTCGTATTATTAACGTAATAAAACAGAACATCTTTTTATATAAAACAGAATACTTTATTAAAGTTATTCTATAAATAGAATATATTATATTCTATTATGCATAGTGTTTGCATATTGCCCTTGTTTTGTGGCAGTATTTAAGAATGGCAGCTGAAAATATTAACGATGGAGTGAATGAGACCGTGGAAACACCTTTAATCAACAACTAAGAGAACGTGCAATAGGACGACAATGTTCCTCCTGTAAATAAAATCACTGATCAGACGATGAACGATGTGATGTTTAGAAGCTTTTTACAGTTCATACAAAATCAAACGAGGGAGACTCATGTACAAAATATAGGTGGAAATGATATCAACGCGCGATTTGTCACAGTCAAGCAGTTCAAAGAGTTGGGACCACCAGAATTCTGGGAAAAGCCAGATCCGATTAAGGTGGAAATGTGGGTCAAGCAAATTACCAAGATATTTGATATCTTGGGATGCACGGAGGAACAGAAGGTTCCATTCGCCACCTTTATGTTCCGTGGTGAGGCAGATTACTGGTGGGAATCTGTGAAGCGTACTCAGCCTACCGCACTCAATATGTCTTGGGAAGCATTTCAAAAATTATTCAATGATAAGTACTTTCCTGAAAGTATCCGTCATATGAAGGAGATAGAATTTATCAGACTGGAACAAAACAACATGACTGTGTCCCAGTATGAGGCTAAGTTCACAGAGTTATCCAGGTTTGCACCTTATTTGGTAGAGAATGAGGAACGCATGACGAGGATGTTTCTGAGAGGTTTGAAACCCGACATTCGTTAATACCTCATTTTCTCACAAATTTTCCCTATATTCAGATGTTGTCAACAAGGCTCAATTATTTGAGTGAGATAATAAGTATGTACAACCGAGGGACCACAAACGAGGTCGGGGCCGGGTGGCGTGATCATCGGAGCAATGATAACCAGCGGGGAGGAAAGAATACGGACAAAAGCGGTAACCACTCTGGTGGTAATCATGACCATGATAGTAGAAGAAGCGATTCAGGGGGAGATTTTAAATTGAGAAGGTACAATAATGACAACGTGAAGACGTTAGCACCAGCATCAACTATTTCTAGGGGAGGAGAACGACCACCGGTCGTATGTTATAAATGCGGGAAAGAGGGACATATCAGCCTAAACTGCCCACAACAATCTAAGGTATGTTATAACTGTGGAAAGGAAGGTCATATAGCTCGAGATTGTTCTGTAGCAAAATCAAGTCCAGCGGGGATGGTAAATTTAAAAGCTATCCCGGACAAGTCAAAGTCAGCAGTTCCTGGAAGAGCGTTTGTCGTGACTGGCCAAAATGCGAGGAACCCGAACGAGGTGATCACGGGTAAGCTAATCATAAACTCTTGCGAAGTTTATACCTTACTAGATATCGGTTCAACCCATTCTTTTATCTCTCCTGCTTGTGCCCAACGTTTGAACTTGACTTTGGAGAAATTGGACTTTGACTTATCTGTTGAGACTCCGTTAGGAGAAACTTTCATTAAATCCACTTTTAATAAATCTTGCTTGATCCAAGTTGGCACCATCACATTACCTGTTGACCTTATCTCTTTAAAGATACTGGCATTTGATATGATTTTAGGGATTGATTGGTTAACTACTCATCATGCCAAAATTGATTGTTTTCATAAGATTGTTAGTTTTTATATTCCTAACCAAACTATTATGCGAATTCAAGCAACTAAACCACTAAAATCAATCCCTGTCATATCAAGTCATAAAGCCATTCGTTTATTGAAACACGGATGTCAAGCTTTCTTAGCCCATGTTATGGATTTGAATAAAGACACGTCAGATTTGAATAATATTTCTGTTGTTAGTGAATTTCCTGATGTATTTCTTAAAGAACTTCTCGGTCTACCCCCAGAACGTGAAGTTGAATTCTTTATTGATCTTAAATCTGGTACAAAACCCATTTCTAAAATCTCATATCGAATGGATCCTATTGAACTTCAGGAGTTAAAGGTCCAACTGCAGGAGTTGTTGGACATCGGTTTCATTCGTCCTAGTACATCTCTTTGGGGTGCTCCTGTTTTATTCGTAAAGAAGAAAGACGGGAGTATGGGACTTTGTATTGACTACTGGGAATTGAACCATGTCACCATCAAGAATAGGTATCCGCTACCTCGCATTGATGACCTGTTTGACCAATTGCAAGGAGAATAATTCTTTTCAAAGATCGATCTTCGTTCTGGATATCATCAGCTGAAGATTAAAACTGAGGATATTCCGAAGACTGCCTTCAGAACTTGGTACGGGCATTATGAATTCTTAGTCATGTCTTTTGGACTGACTAATGCTCCTGCGACTTTCATGGATATGATGAACCGTGTGTTCAAAGAATATTTGGATCAGTTCGTTGTTGTCTTTATTGATGACATCCTCATCTATTCCAAAAACCATGAAGATCATGAGCACCATTTGAATCTGGTACTTCAAAGACTTCGTGAAAACAAGCTATATGCCAAGCTGAAGATATGCGAGTTCTGGCTTGAGGAAGTAGCATTCCTTGGGCACGTAGTGTCAAAATATGGAGTATCTGTTGACCCGACGAAGATTGAAGCAATACAAAGTTGGGAGCAACCGAAGTCGGTGACCGAAGTACGTAGCTTTCTGGGCTTAGTTGGTTATTATCGGAAATTCGTGGAAGGGTTTTCTCGAATCGCTACTTCGTTAACTCAGCTAACTCAGAAAGATACAAAATTCGTATGGAGCGAGGAATGCGAGAAGAGTTTCTAAGATCTCAAGAGGAGACTCATTTCGGCACCTGTTCTGACAATACCATCTGGCTCGGAGGGATTTGTCATCTACAACGATGTTTCAGGCAAAGGGTTAAGATGTGTTCTCATGCAACATAGGAAAGTCATAGCCTATGTGTAAGACCCCAGCTTTTATAAATAAAGATGAATTTTTCTATAAATATTATTTTTGAATATTATGGAATAAATTTGATATAATGTTATAGTTGTGGGTAATATTTATAAATTTTGCAAAGTATGCAAGTTGTTATAAAATATTAGTTTTGTCTGGGAATATTCTTTTGTTAGGGAATATTAAATATAATGGCTCAATCATTGGTGGACCCCTGCAAATTATTATTGTTTGATTGAAAAACGACAAAAATATTTTATAAAAATAACGGCGGAGGTGTTACTGTTAAAACTGTTGAACTACCCTTGGTAAAGTACAAGATGTCTGGCGTGGTTAACGTAAGTAGCACTTACTATTGATTATTGATGCTTACGTGAGAAGTCACTTTCATTATGCTCAATTATTGCTACGATAATTCTTTGCATCATATCTCTTATATTATTGATTCAATTATTGTCACAAATTATCATCTCGTATAATATGTTATAGTATTAAATCAATAATTGAGACGACAAGTTATAAATGATTAATAATTGTTGAAAGATTAAATATGTGTTGATGAAAAAAAATGATTTGTGGTAAGTTTGATTATTTTATGGGGGCTCGTATATGTCATCATCTAAGAGTCTCTTCGTCGATAGTATTTACCTTCAATCGATAGTAATTACCTTCGTCGATAGTAATTACTCTTGTGAATAGTATTTACCTTCGTCGATAGTAATTACCTTCGTCGATAGTAATTACCCTTGTGAATAGTATTTACCTTCGTCGATAGTATTTACCTTCGTTAATAGTAATTACCTTTACCGAGACGTCGAACCACTTGTCGTTTCACATTACTGAGCGTCCGAACCACTTGTCGTTTCACATTACTGAGCGTCAAACCAGGTCGTCGAGCCACTTGCCTTTTCACACACGGCGGTGCTAAGCTAGAAATCTTCTATAAATAGAGGCTAGGGCTTCATTATTTTTCACGAATTCATTCAAGCTATAGAGAGAGAAAGTATAGAGAGAATAAGAGAAAGAAGAAGTATTTTGTTACTACACTTCTTGCAGTATTCAATCTCCTACCAAATGTAAGGGGTGTTATTCTTTCTTATTCATGAAGAGAACTGTTGTTATTCCATTGCTTATTATTACTGTTGGAATAACTTTTGTATCTGCGGTTTACCTATACTTGGTGACATTCTTCTATTATTACATTGGAACATCCTCATGCAGTGTGTTTTACACCGGACTGGTTCCGCTCTTTATTATTATTCTACATTGGAACATCTTGTGCATGTGTTTTACACCTACTGGTTCCGCTCTTTATTATTCTGTTGGAACATCACATGCATGTGTTTTACACCGGACTGGTTCCGCTCTTTATTATTCTGTTGGAATATCCTATCTGTGTTTTACCGGATCGATTCCATCTTTATTATTACATTGGAACATCACAGTCGATTGTGAATTTCACCTGACCTGGTTCCGTTATTTATTATTCTGTTGGAATAACCTATCTGTGCGGTCTATCGCATGCATGGTGATTTCTTTTGTTATTCCATTCTTTATTATACCCAGTTGGTTAAAACTTTGACTTCTATACTCCATGAAATTAGTAGAATATCCTTGATATTTGCGTTTCATCCAAAGATTTTTTCATGGAAATATTCTTCTGATCATTCTTGAATTTTACTCTACAAAACAGTATCATGTTGATAATTTGGACGTTAATAATTCTTGAACTTGTTTTATTGAATTCTTATATCATTGTCATCATCCTCATGTTTATATTTTTTTGAAAGTCATCTCGTGGCACAGTAGTGCGTAGATGGACTTGGTATGATTATGACCGAGACTATTCGGATTGTAATCATGGCCGTAATGTTACAAATGATGTGATAAAAATCCTCGATGGTAGTAGTGCATTGATGGGCCGATGATTGTTGGCATGATCATGACCATTAATGAATACACAAATATTCTTGGCGTAGTGCATGAATAATTGTGGTCGTGATACTAAAGAATATCCTTGGCGTAGTAGTGGGGGGGTGATTCGATGATGTGAAATATTTATTAAAGTTTGAGTCTCAAATATAAACAATGATGAAAACCTTTTAAAACCTAAAAGATAGTAGACTTTATTTTCTACTTAACTCTTTTAAATGGATTGCATATTCATTGCAGTTAAACCGGTTTATCTATTGTATTTTATCGGTTTAACATTATTGAAGACTATTGATAATTTATTCTCGCATTATCTTAGTCATAATATTTCTTCTTGGGCTAGTTGAGCTCACCCTTTCTTTCACCGTTTCTTCTCTTGAAATGATAATATAGGTTGGGACGAGTCGGGAAACGCAGTGATGGTCCCGAAGATAGCATTAGTAGTCCTCACTATTACGTAAAATAGTGTGATAATAATCTGTAATGAGGACTTTTTGTTTGAGTTTGTATAATATCTAGTAGATAGCGATATTTATATTTAAACTCACGCTTTATGTCGTATTGTACCACCTACAGCTTATGTTAATAAGTTGTATTTAAATTACATACCATGTAAGTGTCGACCCAAGATGGGTGATGTATACCTAATTTTGGGGTGTCACGATTTGGTATCGAGCTTAGGATATGATCCTGGCTAAGATGTGAGAATAGTACTAGGAGGGAGAGATTCGGGAATACCTTCGCTAGTATGACCTACCTAAGTTTATGTGATATTTTATTGGTTGGTCGAAAGATAGGGATAATTTGTTACATGTCAATTAACCTTTTGTTTTGTGGCGATGTCTGAAAATGACATCTCGAGAATGTTGAGAATAGCAATGGAGCGCAGCGATTGTTGATTCACCACATATCAATAATCGGGATAATGTGCATCGAAGGCGACAATCCTCATGCAAACAACAACACCGACCAAATGACGAATGATCAAATGTTCGGAGGCTTTATGCAATTTATGCAACAATGAGAGCGAGGCGACTCTGTCCCAAAACGTAGGTGGAAACACGGAAAACTCTCGGTGATCACCGCTAAACAATTTAAGGAGCTGGGACCACCGGAGTTTAAGGGAGAGCCAAAACCACTTCGGCGGAAGCATGGATAAAGCATTACCAAGATATTTGATGTCTTGGGATGCTCCGAGGAGCAAAAGGTTCCTTCTTGCCGCTTTATGTTGCTTGGAGGAGGCGGATTCTTGGTGGGAATCGGTAAAACGTACTCAACCAAATTGCTTGAAGATATCTTGGGAGAAGTTCCAGAGGCATTCAACGACAAATACTTTCACGAAAGTATTCGCCATACGAAGGAGGTGGAGTTTATCAAGTTGGAACAAAACAATATGACCGTGTCGCAATACGAGGCAAAATTTGCGGAGTTATCACGGTTTATATCCCACTTGTGGATAATGAAGAGAGAATGGTGCGAATGTTTTTAAGAGGTTTGAAGCGGGAGATACGTCAACATCTTATTTCTCATAAAAACCATGTTTGTATTCGGATGTTGTAAATAGGGCTTAGATTAGTGGAGCGCGCGATAATGAGTCAACGCAACTAAAAGAGAAGCGGTAAGCAAAATTATAATACCAATGAGAATAGTCATCGGCGGTGACAACAAGCGTGGAGGGAATCAACAGGCGGATATGGTAACCACTTGGTGGCAATCGGGGCCAAAACAATAAGAATGGACATTTCAAGAAAAGGAGATTCAACAATGATGGAAAGACGTCGGCACCAAAGACCCATTGTTAAGGAAGGAGAAAGACCACCTATCATATGCTTCAAATGCGGAGGAGAGGGACACATCGATCAAAACTGCGTCAAATGCTTAGTCAAAGCGTGTTATAATTATGGAAGAGAAGGTCACTTAGCTCGATTTTGTCGTTCATCAAGACAAATTCAGCTAGGATGGAGGCACCAAAGGCCATCCCGGAAAATTCAAAACCCAGAAGCGTGCAAGGAGAGCATTTGTTGTGACCTCCCAAAGAGCAAGGAATCCGAATGAGGTCATCACGGGTAAGCTTATCATAAACTCTAATGAAGTCTATACTTTATTTGATCTGGGTTCTACCCATTCTTTTATTTCTCTACTACTTGCGCTCATCGATTAAATTTGACTCAGGAGAAATTAGACTTTGACTTATCTGTGGAAACTCCGTTGGGAGAAACCTTCATTACATCCAACATGCTTATAAGTCTTGTTTGGTTCAAATCGGTACCCTCATTATTACATCGATCTTATTTCATTAAAAATACTTGCATTTGACGTGATTACAGGGATTGATTGGTTAACTACTTATCATGCAAAAATTGATTGTTTTCGTAAGGTTGTTAGCTTTCATATTCCTAATCAACCTATTATCGAATTCAAACGACCAAACCATTAAAATCAATCACGGTCATCTCAAGCCATAAAGCTATTCGTTTATTGAAAAACGGATGTCAAGCTTTCTTAGCTCATGTCACAGATTTAAATAAAAATACGTCAGTTTTAAACGATATTCCTATTGTTAATAAATTTCCTGACGTATTCCCCAAAGAACTTCCTGGCCTACCCCAGAGCGTGAAATTGAATTTTGTATCGACCTTGAACCCTGTACAAAACCTATTTCCAAAGCCCCATGTCGAATAGCTCTATTGAACTTGAGAGTTAAAGACCCAATGCAGGAATTGTTAGACATTGGCTTTATTCGTCCTAGTACTTCTCCTTGGGGTGCTCTGTTACTATTCGTGAAGAAGAAAGATGGGAGTATGCGACTTTGTATTGATTATCGGGAGTTGAATCACGTCACCATCAAAAATAGGTATCCATTGCCACGTATTGATGACTGTTTGACCCGGTTGCAAGGAGCCAAATTCTTTTCAAAGATTGATCTTAGTTAGGATATCACCAATTGAAGATTAGAACCGTGACATTCCAAAGACGGCTTTCGGAACTTCGATGCGGGCATTATGAATTCCTAGTCATGTCCTTTGGATTGACTAATGCTCCTATTTGCCTTCATGGATATGATGAACCGAGTATTCAAGGAATATTTAGATCACTTTGTGGTCGTCTTTATTGATGACATCCTTATTTATTCCAAAAGCCGTGAAGATCATGAAAGCAACACTTGAGGTGACACTCCAAAAGCTTCGTGAATATAAGCTTTATGCCAAGTTGAAGAAATGCGAGTTCGGCTTGAAGAAGTAGCATTCCTTGGGCACGTGGTATCAAGTCATGGAATATCTGTGACCCTGAAAGATTGAAGCTATTCAAAGTGGGAACAACCTAAATCGATGGCCGAAATCGTAGCTTTCTCGGTTTAAATTTGGTTATTATCGGAGATTCGTGGAAGGATTTTCTCGAATCGCTATTCCATCGACTCAATGACTCGGAAAGATACTGAGTTCGGTTGGAAGCGAAGAATGTGAGAAGAGTTTTCAAGAACTCGAGAGGAGACTTATTTCAAAGACTGCTCGATAATACCATCCTGCTCGGAGGATTTGTCATCTACTGATGATGCTTGAGCAAAGGGTTGGGATGTGTTCTCATGCAACATGGAAAAGTAGTAGCCTATGCCTCGCGACAACTCAAAGAATATGAGAGGAATTATCCTACTCATGATCTAGAGTTAGCAAAATTGTTGTCTTCTGCACTTAAAATTTGGAGGCATTACTTGTATGGGGAGAAAGTGGAGATCTTTACGGATCATAAAAGTCTCAAATATTTCTTCACTCAAAAGGAACTCAACATGCGACAACGACGTTGGCTTGAACTGTTGAAAGATTATGATCATACCATCCAATATCATCCTAGAAAAGTAAACGTGGTAGCTGACGCATTGAGTAGAAAATCATATGCAAGTCGAGTGCGATATTGTCAACGCAGAGCCCATTTTGTGTGACTTGCAAAGGATGGAGATAGAATTAAAGACTCGAGGGGACGCGTGTGATGATAACGAGTATCTGAGTAGAACCGACTTTAATTGATAAAGTTAAAGGCGCTTTCAAGCTACGGACACACAGGTGATCGTATGAGGAAGAAAGTGCAAGAAGGTGCTATCTTAGGAAGCAAGAATCGATGAAGAAGGAATACTTGAGTCAACTCCGGACTTTGTGTTCTAACGACCACGATTTAAAGTATAATATCATGATGGAGGCACACAACACACCATTTGCAATCCATCACAGGAGTACCAAAATGTATCATAATATTCGGTAAATACATTTTGGTGGAGCAATATGAAGAGAGAGATATAGCTATTTATTTATCTCAAGGTGTCTAACTTGTCAACGAGTTAAAGCGGAGCATCAAGTACCAAAAGGTCCATTGCAACCACTTGAAATTCCGAATGGAAGTGGGAGCACATTACCATAGATTTCGTTCTGATCTTCCTAAGGTTTCTCAAGGCATTGATGCGATTTGGGTCATTGTTGATAGGTTGACCAAGTCGCTCATTTCTTCTGCGAATCTGAGAAACTTATACACTTGAACGTCTTGCTCATATGTACATAAAAAGATTGTAAGATGCGCATGGTATCTTAGGTATCCATAGTTTACGATCGAGACCCAAGATTCACTTCACGATTTTGGGTTAGTTTGCAAAAAGCTATGAGCGCAGACTTACGATTTAGCTTTCGGCATATCATCCTCGAGACGGACGAACAATCGGAGAGGACTATTCAAACTCTTGAAGATCTATTAAGACTCTGTGTCCTTGATTTCAAGGGAGTTGGGACAAGTTCTTACCATTGGTGGAGTTTTCCTCACAACAAGCTTATCAAGCAAGTATTGGCATGGCTCCATTCGAGCGTTGTATGGAAGAAAGTGTCGTTCTCCAAGATCTTTGGGATGAGGTGGGTGAAGCAACGTTGTTGGGGCCGGAGTTGAATACGTATGACTACGGAAAAAAGATTCAAACGATCCGACAACGTATAAAAACCTCACAAAATCGACAAAAGAGTTATCTTGATCTTCATCGAAAGGGCGTGGAATTCGATATAGGAGATCATGTGTTGTTAAGAGTTGCTCCATGGAAAGGAGTTACAAGATTTGGAAAGAGAGGAAAACTTAACCCTCGATTCATCGGTCCATTTTAATCCTCGATCGAGTAGGAACCGTGGCTATAGACTCGCTTTCTGCTTGAAATATGTCTCGTGTTCATAACGCGTTTTTCACATATCTATGTTACGTAAATATGTGAAAGACCCGAACCATATTATTGAGTTAGAACCCGGACGAAATAGCGGAAGATTTGGCGTATGAAGAGTTTCTGTTCAAATTTTGGATAAGAAGGAACATATTCTACGCTCGAGGTTATACCTCAAGTCAAAGTTTTGTGGAGGAACCACGATGTTGAGGAAATGACTTGGGAGTTAGAATCAAAATGAAATCAAGGTATCCTTACCTCTTCGACATACCAGTATCGTACCCTAATTTCGAGGGCGAAATTTCATAAGAAGGGAGGTTGTAAGACCCCAACTTTTTATAAATAAAGATGAATTTTTCTATAAATATTATTTTTGAATATTATGGAATAAATTTGATATAATGTTATAGTTGTGGGTAATATTAATAAATTTTGCAAAGTATGCAAGTTGTTATAAAATATTAGTTTGAGTGCAGGAATATTCTTTTTGTTAGGGAATATTAAATACAATGGCTCAATCATTGGTGGACCCCACAATGTAATTATTGTCGGATTGAGAAAACGACAAAATATTTTATATAAAATAACTACGGGAGGTGTTACCGTTAAAAGCGTTGAACTACCCGGTGGTAAAAAATGCGATGTCTGGCGTGGTTGCGTAGTAGCACTACGGTATTGATTATTGATGCTTACGTGAGAAGTCACTCGGCTATGCTCAATTATTACTCTGATAATTCTTTGCATCATATCTCTTATATTATTGATTCAATTATTGTCACAATATCATCATATAATATGTTATAGTATTAAATCAATAATTGAGACGACAAGTTATAAATGATTAATAATTGTTGAAAGATTAAATATGTGTTGATGAAAAAAAATGATTTGTGGTAAGTTTGATTATTTTATGGGGGCTCATATGTCATCATCTAAGAGTCTCTTCAAATCGATAGTATTTACCTTCGTCAATAGTAATTACCTTCGTCAATAGTAATTACCCTTGTGAATAGTATTTACCTTCGTCGATAGTAATTACCTTCGTCGATAGTAATTACCCTTGTGAATAGTATTTACCTTCGTCGATAGTATTTACCTTCGTTAATAGTAATTACCTTTACCGAGACGTCGAACCACTTGTCGTTTCACATTACAAAGTCGAACCACTTGTCGTTTCACATTACAAAAGTCCAAACCATTAAATCGAGCCACTTGCCTTTTCACACTAAGGTGCTAAGCTAGAAATCTTCTATAAATAGAGGCCTAGGGCTTCATTATTTTCACGAATTCATTCAAGCTATAGAGAGAAAGTATAGAGAGATAAGAGAAAAGAAGAAGAGTATTTTTTATTACTACTGCTTTCAGCAGTATTCAATCTCCTACCAAATGTAAGGGGTGTTATTCTTTCTTATTCATGAAGAGAACTGTTGTTATTCCATTGCTTATTATTACATTGGAATAACTTTGTATCTGCGTTTTACCCTATACTTGGTGACATTCTTCTATTATTACATTGGAACATCACATCCTGTGTTCTGTTTTACACCGGACTGTTCCGCTCTTTATTATTATTACATTGGAACATCCATGCATGTGTTTTACACCGGACTGGTTTCCGCTCTTTATTATTCTGTTGGAACATCACATGCATGTGTTTTTTACACCGGACTGGTTCCGCTCTTTATTATTACGTTGGAATATCCTATCGTGTGTTTTACACCTGGATCCGATTCCATCTTTATTATTACATTGGAACATCACGCTTGGTGTGAATTTCACCTAACTTTGGTTCCGTTATTTATTATTACTGTTGGAATAACTTTCATGCATGCGATCTATCGCATGCATGGTGATTTCTTTTGTTATTCCATTCTTTATTATACCCAGTTGGTTAAAACTTTGACTTCTATACTCCATGAAATTAGTAGAATATCCTTGATATTTGTGTTTCATCCAGTATCTTTTCATGGAAATATTCTTCTGATCATTCTTGAATTTTACTCTACAAAACAGTATCATGTTGATAATTTGGACGTTAATAATTCTTGAACTTGTTTTATTGAATTCTTATATCATTGTCATCATCCTCATGTTTATATTTTTTTGAAAGTCATCTGTGGCCTGTAGTGCATAGATGGACTTGGTATGATTATGACCAGAGACTATTCGATTGTAATCATGGCCGTAATGTTACAAATGATGTGATAAAAATCCTCGATGTAAATAGTAGTGCATTGATGGACAGTTGTTGGCATGATCATGACCATTAATGAATACACAAATATTCTTGGCCCGTAGTGCATGAATAATTGTGGTCGTGATACTAAAGAATATCCTTGGCCGTAGTGCAGGGGTGATTCGATGATGTGAAATATTTATTAAAGCTGAGTCTCAGCTATAAACAGTGATGAAAAACCTTTTAAAACCTAAAAGATAGTAGACTTTATTTTCTACTTGACTCTTTTAAATGGATTGCATATTCATTGCAGAGCTTAAACCGGTTTGTCTATTGTATTTTATCGGTTTAACATTATTGAAAGACTATTGATAATTTATTACGCATTATCTTAGTCATAATATTTCTTCTTGGGCTAGTTGAGCTCACCCTTTCTTTCACCGTTTCTCTTGAAATGATAATATAATTTGGGACGAGTCGGAAAAGCAGTGATGGTCCCGAAGATAGCATTAGTAGTCCTCACTATTCTGTAAAAATAGTGTGATAATAAGCTGTAATGAGGACTTTTTGTTTGAGTTTGTATAATATCTAGTAGAAGCGATATTTGTATTTAAACTCACGATTTATGTCATATTATACCACGACGTTATGTTAATAAGTTGTATTTAAATTCTGTACCATGTAAGTGTCGACCCAAGATGGGTGATGTATACCTAATTTTGGGGGCGTCACACTATGCCTCGCGACAATTTAAAGAATATGAGAGGATTTATCCTACTCATGATCTAGAGTTGGCAGCAGTCGTTTTCGCGCTAAAGATCTAGAGGCACTATCAATATGGGGAGAAAGTGGAGATCTATTCAGATTATAAAAGCCTCAAATATTTCTTCACCCAAATGGAACTTAACATACGACAACGATGTTGGCTTAAACTGTTGAAAGATTACGATCATACCATTCAATACCATCCTAGAAAAGCGAACGTGGTAGATGACGCATTAAGTAGAAGATCATATGCAGGAATAAGTGCAATGCTATCAACACAAAGGCCCATTTTGTGTGATTTATAAAAGATGAAGATAGAGTTCAAGACTCGGGGGACCCATATGATGATGTCAAGTATATGCATAAAACCAACTTTAATCGATAAAGTTAAAGTTGCTCAAGCCACATACCCGAAGCTGATACGTATAAAGAAGGGAGTACAAGAAGGTGTTATCCCAGAAGCAAGAATCGATGAAGAAGGAATATTTTGAGTCAACCCCAGACTTTGTGTTCCTAAAGATTCTGATTTGAAGTACAAGATCATGATGGAGGCACACAATACACCGTTTGCAATCCATCCTGGAATTACCAAAATGTATCATGATTTTCGACATACATTTTGGTGGAACAATATGAAGAGAGAGATCGCAGAGTTTATCTCAAGGTGTTTAACTTGTCAACGCGTAAAGGCAGAGCATCAAGTGCCAAAGGGTCCATTTCAACCACTTGGGATTCCAAAATGGAAGTGGGAACACGTTACCATGGATTTCGTTACGGGTCTTCCTAAGGTTTCTCAAGGCATAGATGTGATTTGGGTTATTATTGATAGATTAACCAAGTCTGCTCATTTCTTGCCTATACGAGAAACATATTCCCTTGAACGTCTTGCTCGTATGTATGTGAATGAGATTGTGAGGTTGCATGGCATGCCAGTATCCATAGTTTCGGATCGTGACCCAAGATTCACTTCACTATTTTGGGTTAGCTTGCAGAAAGCTATGGGCACGGATTTATGATTCAGTTCAGCATACCATCCTCAAACGGACGGACAATCAGAAAGGACTATTCAAACTCTTGAAGATCTATTAAGACTCTGTGTCCTAGACTTCAAAGGGAGTTGGGATAAGTACTTGTCATTGGTGAAATTCTCCTACAACAACAGTTATTAGGCAAGTATAGGTGTGGCTCCATTTAAAGCATTGTATGGATGAAAGTGTCGCTCTCCAGTATGTTGGGATGAGGTGGGTGAAGCAACATCGTTGAAACCAAAGTTGGTACGTATAACTACAGAAAAGATCCAAATGATCCGACAATATATACAAATGGCACAGGATCGACAAAAGAGTTATGTAGATCTTCATCGAAAGGAAGCGTAATTTAATATTGGGGATCATGTATTATTACGTGTTGCTCCATGGAAGGGAGTTACAAGATTTGGAAAGAGAAGAAAGCTCAATCCACGATTTATTGGTCCATTTTTGATTCTTGACCGAATAGGAAATGTGGCCTATATACTCGCATTACCTCCAAGCATGTCTCGTGTTCATAATGTTTTTCACATATCTGTTCTTCGTAAATATATGAAAGACCCAAACCACATTATTGAGTTAGAACCAGACGAGATAGCCAAAGGTTTAATGTATGAGGAGGTACCTGTCAGGATCTTGGATAGGAAGGAGCATGTCCTACGCACAAAGGTTATACCACAAGTCAAAGTTTTGTGGAGGAACCATGTTATTGAGGAAATGACATGGGAGTTTGAAAAGGAAATGAAACCGAGGTATCCTCACCTTTTCGAAACACCAGGTACGTACGTCAATTTCAAGGACGAAATTTTATAAGGATGGGATGTTGTAAGACCCCAACTTTTATGAATAAAATGGAATTTTCTCTATTTATTATTTTGAAATAGTAAGGGTTGATTTGATTAATGTGGTTAGTTATGGGTAAAATGCGCAAATATTTTAAATAAGTAAGTGGTTATAAAATATTCATTGTTGTGGAATATTCTTGTTGTCGGAGAATATTCGTACGACGGCGCAACATTTTGTGGGCCCCATAACGGAAAGCGATTGGATGAAGAAAACGACAAGTATGAGTTTTTATAAATAACAGCGTAGTTGTTACCGTTAACACTGTTGGAATACCCGATGGTTCAAACACGATAATAAGCGGTGGTATTACCGTTGTATACCAGTATTGCACCAATTATTGATTATTACGTAAGAAGGTACTACTTAATAATTGTTATAGTAATTACTGTTTAATATTTTATTTGATTGATTCAATAATTGCTATGTTGATATCTTATATTATTGTTGTTTTAATAATTATCAACGCATGATTTTCCATTATCGGATCAATAATTCATATTATTTAAATAATATTATTAGAGAACATTATTGACAATGTCTAGAAAGTTACATGCTCTAGGAGAGGTTATTTAATTGCGGCGCCAATGAAGGAGAAATCTTATTGGAGACCCCTCTTTCTTGGGAACAACTTTGATTTTCGATGATTGTGATTCTGTAATATTATTTGTGAATAATTAATTACTGATTTATATAATAAGGAAAATATTTATTTTATGTGGATATAAATGGAGGAATTTTTTTAAAGTGACAATTGTTAAAAGTTGATATTTTATCTTTTCTGATAAAATAATTTATTTAAATATATTATTATATTATAATAATATAATAATAGTGATATTTTTACAATGAATGTGCGATATATGAATAAATGAGGAGGAAAAATATTTTTATTACAATAAATACTAAAAATATGTTAAACATGTTGGTGGACCCCATTTTTGGCTAAAATTTAATTATAGCCTGTAAAATCGTCCGTATGTGAATTTCGATCAATTTCTGCTTGGAATTTGGAAAAACTTAAACTTACAAAGTTCTAGAGAATTGAATTTCATATGGAATAGACATAAAATTTGAATTTTTCTGATAAAAGTGTTATTTATTATGAATTATTGAAGTTCCAAAATAATTGATTTTTAGAGTTTAAAATATTTATTTTAAGAAAAACGTTTTTTTTGCAATTGGGTGGACCCCACATGAGTGGTAAACATGCTGAATTTAGATGTCAAGATGTGGGCGTGAATTTTTTTAATAAATATGATTATTTTATTAAATTTTCTGCTTTGGTGTTCTAAGTATTTTCCTATAAATTGGGTGCTTAGGTTAGAATTGAAAATCACACCAGAAACTGAAGTTTTCTCTCTCTATATTATCGAGCGTATTTTTGTGAGTATTTTGATACTTTGAGTGTTGCTATACGGTGCAAGTTTCCTTCAACATTATATCCTGTATTCCAATCAGAAGTAATGTCCTTTTGAGGTAAGGGATGTTATTTTTTTTATAAATGTTATTATTTCTTTCAATATCATTATACCGGAATATTGGTAAGATTTTTCTTATGAAATTCTTGTCTTTTTGTGTCGTGGTTCCTATTCTCGTATACGGCTCTATTCACAGAAAAATTAAAATTTTCTTTTCTTTGTCCAAGTTGTTTATTATGATTACTAGCTTTGATTGTATCCATGTTTTGATCTTCATTCTTGAATTTTGCTCGACAATGGTTTATTATAGATTATTTTTGAACTTGGATAAATTAAAGTATGAATCTTTAAACCTTGTCCTTTTATCTCACTGGATTCGTTTTCTTTAATTTATTTTTATCTTTCTCAATACTAAATGGTGATATAACTGAATATCTTTGGCCTGTAGTGCAAAGATGAACGATTACATGATGAATATCTTTTACCAGACATAGTGCGAAGATGAGCAGTGTTGAGATGAACATTACCAACCAGAATACGATTGAATATTTTGGTCAGTATTGCAAATATGAGCATTTGATTCAAGATATATACTGATTGATGTCACAGGGATAAAATATTGATGTTGGACTTTAAAATCATAGAAGATAGTAGATTTCATTCTCTACTTAACTCTTCTAATGAATTGTTAGTTTCGCTACAAATATTGATCTAAAACTTATTTTATATTATATTCTATCAGGTTTTTCTCTATTGAGGACTAACGATAATTTGTTCTATATTATCCTAGTCATAATGTTCTTTCTTGAATTTAATTGAGCTCACCCTTTTTTTTTTTGTTCCATTTTATTTTCGTAAAGAGAGAATGTAAGCAGAATGCAGTCGGGTTTGGAATAATGGAGTCAGGGAGTTGTTTTAGTAAGACTCACTATTTTTGTAAAATAATGTATCAATAATTGTAATGAGGACTTATTTGAGTTTGAATCTTTGCCTGAAGACAATATTTGTATTTAAACTCACAATATATGTGTTGTCGTATTTTGCACGATAATTGTAATAATAAAGTTGTAGTTATTTTTCCGCATGTACGATTATTTGGCTATTTCGAAATGGGTGATGTATCACCTATTTGGGAAAGGCGTCAAAATCATCGACTTTGGAATATACCCCTACCCGGGAAAGAATCCTCCATGTGGCATGGGACCCACCAATTTAAATTTCGTCCCAACCAATCACGTATCCAACATTCTTTCCATTTCTTTTGTTATAATGAGTCATAACAAAAAAGTACAGAATTTAATAATTTTTATGATTTAATTATTAAATGAGAGGATGCAGTTACCGAAGAAAGACAGAGGCTTCTATATCCCACATGTCCCACTGGACCCCACCGCCATTAACATCATCTCATTTTTTGCGTTGTACTTAGAAAAACGTGTTAAGACAAAGTGTCTATCCTTTCAAAAACCCTACATCTCCAAAAACAACTGCCAGTTTCAAGATTTAAGGTTTTCAAATGTACCAGCTCCTCTATTCCTCCATCTGCAATTCCCTTTTCTGACTAAGCTCTACCAAAATTCCATAAAATCCGATCAGACATACAGATAACACCTCTCAAACCTCCGTCACCCCTACCACTTAAGTCAGTACTCCCACCGCCATTGCAACCGTTACTGCTGAAATCACTCCTACCATTGCCACCTACGATCCTACTGTCCAAAATCTAGAACAAATCCACAACACCACCGTCTTGTCCACACTCCCAACCTCACCACGATCTTCAAACACCCCATTGGCCACCAAACTGAAACTGAGACTGATGAGACCCAATGTAAGACCCCGACTTTTATGAAATAAAGTATTAAATTTTTTTTGTAATTATTATTCTATTAAATAAATGGTTAAATTAATAAAAAATTAAAGTTAAGGGTGATATTTGTAAATTATAAAAGTATATCGAGTAATATTCGTTTTATCGGGAATACTAGGTAAAAGTACGACGGCGCCGAAATAACTAATATTTGGTGGGCCCCACAACAAAATATTATCGGATGCAGAAAATTTCATAAATAAACCTTTTAATAAAAAAAATTTACCAACGTTATTATCATTTTTAATTGTTTAAATAACCGGTGATAAAGGTATAGTAGCACGCGGTATTCTATAGTGGCACACGACTAAACAAACCTTACTTGACTTTATGATTCACTGATCTCTTAGTAAATTGATTATGACTTTGCTAGGTGATGTTTAATATATATGTAATAGCTATACATCAGATCAATTTCGATAAGATCGACCTAACATTATTTGATCTTTCCAATCTAAGTCCTTGTACATCAATTCATTTGTAAGGACTTTACAAAACTTACTTATGCAAATATACATTAATCATATTTCTCTATAATAACATATAGATTACTCTGCTCACTATACTACTAACATGTAGAGTAACTTTTACAATTGATTTTATCTATTACATATGTTGATAGGTTAAAGATCAATATAATAAGTTCGATCATTCTATTCTATGTTTTTGTACATAGATATCTCAGTTAAGGACTGTACAAAACTTATGTATACAAATATACTTTAAGTGTTTTCATCATCAAATCATATACATTTAGAATCTAATGAGGGTTCTAGTCAATCTCCCCCTTAATGAAGCAACTTTTTAATTCATAATTAGATTCCTAACGGATAGATTTGAAGATGCCAACCTCGAAGAGCTCATATATGCCAACAGATACATCAGGGTCGAGTGAGTATTCCTATCCGACTATCTTTACAAAGTTTTCAAATTTATTCTTTCCATCTTCTAAGCCTTTTTTCCTTTATTACAGTTTTCCGCCGTTCTTGCCCGAATCCTGCACCGACTCTTTCAAGTATCAATCAGAGAAAATGACCCGAAGGGCGAGGTGACCCACCTTGAACTGAGGATCCAGGCCCTGACGTCAGGCCTCGAAAGGGAACAGAGCCTACACGCCAACACCCATTTCTACTGTGAAGGACTGTCAAGTGAGCTGAAGGGGGTCAAGTGGAAGCTCTCTGAAGCGACCGAGAAGAGAAAGTATATTATGACAGTCTATGGCGAAATGAAAGAAAAATGCGAGAGGTTGGAGAGGGCAGTGGCTGGTCTCCACACAAAAAAGTTGGAACCATGCACTCCTAGATGACGGAGTTGATGAGAATCAATAAGTCTCTAGAGAAGGACTACAACGACCTAAAAGTCCATGCCCTCCTTTGACAGAAGAAACCAAATGCCAGCTGATCATAAACTACAGGATATCTCCTGAAACTGACCGCAAAATTTATGCAACAATCCAGGGATGACCACCAAAGCGCCAGGCAAAAAGACAAGGAAACACTGAAGGCGGTCGGACTCAACCTGAGCATCCTGAGCTCTTTTGATGATGAGGAGTAATCATCATATGTACCCCTTTCTTAATTTTATGTAATAAACTCTATATTTAAAAATATTGGAAATGAATGAAAATATCTTTTGCAATAATGAACTATCTAATTTTATTGATAACTTAATTAATTTACAGAAGTGTGAAAAAAAATAACACAAATCTTTGATAGTATTTTTGAAGTCTCTTATCATGCCAAGTGGTTTAATTTTTGTTCCATATATAGCCCGAAACTGGTAAGTATTTGGCTTCGGCACCTCTATCACTTTATAGGGACTTTCCTAATTAGGAATAAGTTTCCCAAAGCTTTGGCGAGCAAAATCCTCTACCTCCTGATGAACTAGGTCACTAACCTCAAACCAGTACCTTTGCTTAACGCCCTGATCATAATATCGAGCATTACTTCGTTGGTAGACTGCTAACCTTACCAACGTTAACTCCCGAACCTCCTCTAGTAAATATAGGTTAAGACGAAACCCTTCGTCATTATTTAACTCCTTAAATTGACTGACTCAAAGAGAACGCAATTTGATTTCAATCTTTTTGCGTGCACGTGCATGATTGGGTGTCTGCGGCACGACTATGGGGATTAGGGGTCTAGAGAAGGACTACAACGACCTAGAAGTCCAATGCCCTCCTTTAACAGAAGAAACCAAACGCCAACTGATCATAAACTACATGATATCTCCTAAAACTGACTGTAAAATTGATGCAACAATCCGGGGATGACCTTCAAAGTGCCAGGCAAAAAGACAAGGAAACACTGAAGGCGGCCGGACTCAACCTGAGCATCCTGAGCTCTTTTGATGATGAGGAGTAATCATCATATGTACCCCTTTCTTAATTTTATGTAATAAACTCTTTATTTAAAAATATTGGAAATGAATGAAAATATCTTTTGCAATAATGAACTGTCTACTTTTATTGATAACTTAATTAATTTACAAAACTGTGAAAAACAAATAACACAAATCTTTGATAGTATTTTCGAAGCCTCCCATCATGCCAAGTGGTTTTAATTTTTGTTCCAGCTATAGCTCGAAGTCGGTAAGTTTTTGGCTTCGGCACCTCTATCACTTTATAGGGACATTCCTAATTAGGCATAAGTTTCCCAAAGCTTTGGGGAGAAAAATCCTCTACCTCCTGAAGAACTAGGTCACTAACCTCAAACCACCTTTGCTTAACACCCTGATCATAATGTCGAGCATTACTTCGCTGGCAGACTGCTAACCTTATCAACGTTGACTCTTGAACCTCCTCTAGCAAATATAGGTTAAGCAGAAACCCTTCGTCATTATTTAACTCCTTAAATTGAACGACTCGAAGAGAAGGCAATTTGATTTCGATTATAAGACCCCAACTTTTATGAAAAAATAAATAAAATTTTTTCTATTTATTATTTTGAGATAGTAAGGGGTTGATTTAATTAATGTGGTTAGTTATGGGTAAAATGCGCAAACATTTTAAATAAGCAAGTGGTTATAAAATATTCATTGTTGTTGGAAATATTCGTTTGGTCGTGGAATATTCTTGCTGTTGGGGAATATTCGTACAACGACGCAGCCTTCTGTGGGCCCCATAATGGAAAGCGATTGGATGAAGAAAACGACAAGTATGAGTTTTTATAAATAACAGCGTAGTTATTCTGAATTAACAATTGTTGGAATACGCGGTGGTTAAAACACGATGTCTGGCGGTTACACAAGAAGCTGCCAGTATTGCACCAATTATTGATTCCTACGTAAGAAGGCACTACTAAATAATTGTTACAATAATTACTGTTCAATATTTTATTGATTCAATAATTGCTACGTTAATATTTATATTATTGTTGTTTCAATAATTGTCACTACAGAGTATTTTTCATTATTAATAATTTTTATTATTTTAATAATATTACTAGATAACATTATTGGCAATGTCTAGAAAGTTCTGTCAAGGAGAGGTTAGGTAATTGGCATATAGAAGAAATCCTTACCTAAGGCCCCTCTATCACGGGAACGACTGGTTGTCGATTATTGTGATTACATAATATTATTTGTGAATAATTAATTATTGATAAGAAAAATATTTATTTTATGTGTATATAAATGGAGAAAATTTTTTAAAGTGACAATTATCGACAAATGATATTTTTTTTTTGATAAAATAATTCATTTAAATATATTATTATATTATAATAATATAATGGTAGAGATATTTTTACAATGAATGTGTGATATATGAATAAATAAGGAGGAAGAGTATTTTTGTGATAAAAAATATTTAACGCATGTTTTGTGTGTTGGTGGACCCCATTTTTGACTGAAATTTGATTATAGCTTGTAAAATCGTCCGTATGAAATTTGATTATTGAAGTTCCGGAATAATTGATTTTTGAAGTTTTAATTAATTTTTTTAAGAAAAGAATTTTTTTTTATTTTGGTGAGGGGGTCCCACTTGTGTGGCTGATGTTTTGGATCAAAGGAAGTCTGCGTAGGAATTTATAAAAAAATATATTAATATTTTATTAAATTTTCTGCTTTGATATTCTAAGCATTTTCCTATAAATAGGGTGCTTAGGTTAGAATTGAAAATTACACCAGAAACTGAAGTTTTCTCTCTATATTATCGAGCGTATTTTTGTGAGTATTTTGATACTTTGAGTGTTGCTATATATAGTGCAAGTTCCTTTCAAATTATATCGATATTCTACAATCGGAAGTCTTATTCTTTTGAGGTAAGGGATGTTATATTTTTTATAAATGATATTATTTCTTTCAATATCATTATGCCAAAGTATTGGTATGATTTTTCTTGTGAAATTCTTGTCTTTTTGCGTCGGGGTTACTATTCACGTATACGACACTATTCACAAAAAAATTAAAATTATCTTTTCTTTGTCCAAGTTGTTTATTATGATTACTAGCTTTGATTGTATCCATGTTTTGATTTTCATTTTTGAATTTTGCTCCACAATGGTTTATTATGGAGTATTTTTGAACATGATTGAACTAAAATACGAATCCTTATTCCTTGTCCTTTTATCTTACCGGATTCATTTTCTTTAAAGTATTTTCATCATTCTCAGTCCTAAATGGTTATATAACTGAATATTTTTGACTTGTAGTGCAAAGATGAACGATTACATGATGAATATTGTAAGACCCCGAAATTTTTTAAATAAAAAGGAATTTCCTTTATTTATTATTTTGAAATAGTAAGGGTTGATTTGATTAATGTGGATAGTTAAGGGTTAAATATGCAAATATTTCAAAATAAGTAAGTGGTTATAAAATATTCATTATCGTCGGGGAATATTCGTTTGGTCGTGGAATATTAAATCTTTTCGGGAATATTAAATTTACTGACGTTGCGACCATGAGTGGGCCCATAACGGAAAGTGATTGGATGAAGAAAACGACAAATATAAGTTATTTTTAAATAACTGGCGTAGTTATTCTGAAGTTTATCTTGTTGGAATACCCGGTGGTTAAAACACACTAATCGCGTTGTTGAAAGCGAGAGAGCACTTTCGGTATTGCACCAATTATTGATTCTTACGTGAAGGCACTTTCTCGATAATGGTTACGATAATTCTTTCAAAGATTTTATTGAGTTAATAATTCTTCTTTGTTGTTTGATAATTGCCATTACACGGTATTTTTTTTTATCGAGCAATAATTCATATTATCTGAATAATATTATTAGATAACATTATTGGCAATGTCTAGAAAGTTACATCTAAGGAGAGGTTTGGTCACCTAATTGCGCCAGCCAAGAAGAAATTCTTATTGAAAGCCCCTCTTCACAGAACTGCACGGTTGTCGATATTGTGATTACGTAATATTATTTGTGAATAATTAATTATTGATTTATATGATGAGGAAAATATTGATTTTATGTGGATATAGATGGAGAAAATTTTTAAATGACAATTGTTGAAAATTAATATTTTATCTTTTTCGATAAAATAATTCGTTTAAATATATTATTTTAATAATATATTAACGGTGATATTTTACAACGAATGTGGGATATATGAGTATCGAGGAGGAAGAGTATTTTATTTGCAATAAATGTTTAAAACATGTTAAACATGTCGGTGGACCCCATTTATTGACCGAAATTTGATTATAACACGTAAAATTGCTGTTTGTGGATTTCAGTCAATTTCTGATTGGAATTTGGAAAAACTTTCTTCTGTAAAGTTGTAGAGAATTGAATTTCCTATAAAAACTCATGAGATTCGAATTTTCTGATGAAAGGGCTATTTATTATGAATTATTGAAGTTACGAAGCTCAAAAATAATTAATTTTGGAAGTTTTAATTATGTTTTTTAAGAAAAACGTTTTTCAAATGTTGTTGGCCATCTTTAACATGTGTTTGATGGCTGAGATCAGATTGTCTAGATGGGCGTGAGAATTTATTAAATATATTAATATTATATTAAATTTTCTGCTTTTTGGTGTTCTAATGAACTTCCTATAAATAGGGTCTTGGGTTAGAATTGAAAATCACACCGAAATTGAAGTTTTCTCTCTCTATATTATCGAAATATTCTTGTGAGTATTTTGAGTATACTTTGAGTATTGCTATATCTGATCTGCAAGTCCAAGTCATAGCTTTATATCAGGTGTTTAAATTTAAAATCTTGATCTTTCGAGGTAAGGGATATTATTTTTTTTAAGTAATGATATTATTTCTTTAATATCATTATCTTTGAAATGTTGATCTGAAGTTTTTATCAAATTTGGAACTTTTTTCATATCGGGTTCTTTGTAAGACCGAATTTTATGAAATAAAAGTATTCAATTTTTATAATTACTATTCATGAGTTCTTATTAATGAGAGTTCTTATTCACGAGTTCTTATTCATGAGTTACTATTCACGAGTTACTATTCACGAAGTTACTATTCACGAGTTACTATTCACGCAGTACTATTCATGAAGCATGATAATTTTTTTTTTAAATGAAGGCGTTACTCGATAATTGTTACAATAATTCTTTATTCAATATTATATTTTATTGATTCAATAATTGCTACGTTGATATTTTATATTATTGTTGTTTCAATAATTGTCACGACAATATTTTCCATTATCGAGACAATAATTCATATTATCCTAATAATATTATTGGATAACATTATTGGCAATGTCTAGAAAGTTACATCTAAGGAGAGGTTTGGTCACCTAATCAATTGCCTGCGCTTGGTAGGGAGAAATTCTTATTGAAAGCCCCTTTCCTGAGAACCTGCACGGTTGTCAATATTGTGATTATGTAATATTATTTGTGAATAATTAATTATTGATTTTTATGATGAGAAAATATTTATTTTATGTGGATATAGATGGAGAAAATTTTAAAATGACAATTGTTGAAAATTAATATTTTATCTTTTTCGATAAAATAATTCATTTAAATATATTATTTTAATAATATATTAACGGTGATATTTTATAATGAATGTGGGATATATGAGTATATGAGGAGGAAGAGTATTTTTGTGGCATTAAATGTTTAACACACATGTTTTGTGTGTTGGTGGACAATTATTGAATGAAATTTGATTATAAACAGTAAAATCGCCTGCTTTTGTGGATTTCGGTCGATTTTTGTTTGGAATTTGGAAAAACTTTCTTCTGCAAAGTTGTAGAGAATTGAATTTCCTATAAAAACTCATGAGATTTGAATTTTCGGATGAAAGGGCTATTTATTATGAATTATTGAAGTTAGAAGCTCAAAATAATTGATTTTTGGGAGTTTAAATTATTTTTGTTAAGAAAAACGTTTTTGTATTTTTTGGACATCATTAACATGTGTGGCTGGTGTTTTGACCAAAAGGTGGGCTAAGGAAAATTTGTATAATTATATTAATATTATATTAAATTTTTACGCTTTGGTGTTCTAAGCGTTTTCTATAAATAGGGTGTTTAGGTTAGAATTGAAAATCACACCGAAATGAAGTTTTCTCTCTATATTATCGAGTGTATTCTTGTGAGTATTTTGAGTATACTTTGAGTATTTCTATACGGTGCAAGTTAGTTCAAATTTATTCGGTCGGTAATCTTCTTTCTTTTTTGAGGTAAGGGATAGTAAGGATTTTAAGGGTTATTATGTTTTAGTTTCAAAATTTTTCTGAACCTTCAAAAATTCTGGAAAAATTTGAAATGATATTTTGATGAGTTTTATTGATTGTGTCCAAAAATGGTGATTTTTGGATGTATAGATTAAGAGTTATGAATTTTACGGGAAAAGAATATTTTAAAAGTAACCGCTTATAACTCCTTGTGGTTAACTCTAAAATTGATGAAATTTTTATTGGGAGTACATCTATATAATATCAGTGTACTCTGTGAATTTTGGAATTTTTAGATAAAAGTACAATTTATGATAAATGTTTAAATATTCGGCAGTTTTGGCCATATGAAAAATAGTAAATGAATTTTTAAAATTTTGAGAAAAATATATGTTCAATATGGGACTATGTTATGCTAAATCCCAGAAAAGAAATATTTTTGGAACTGATTTGGTATTTTTCATGAAAATATTCTAGTTATGAGTAAATGAATTAAATATGTTATGTGAAGTAAGAAAATTGGAAAATATGATTTTATGGCTTGAGAATCATATATGAGGTATATGCAGATTTTTGATGAGGGTTTTGGTTATTGGTGATGAAATCTTATGAGTTTGGCATTTTATGATGATTAAATGCATTAATTAGTAAAGTGTAAACAATTTAATTAAATTGTTTATAAGTTTAAGAAATGATTAAAATATTATTATAATATTAATAATATTAGATTATGAGATTTCTAAGTGATTTATAACATTTGGATTAAGGTGTTATAAATATGGATATGAATTTTATTATGAAACTTTATCTTTTTCGTATCGAGGATTCTTATGCGCGTATACGGATACTACGTATTTCACGAATACGAAGTACTATTCACGACAAATTGGTTTCTTCTTTGACCAAATTATCGTTGATTTATGAATCTTACTCTTGAAATTAAAACCATGTTTTGATTATATTATTTTATGTAACATTCTTATAACCCTAATGATGATATTCTCTTTCACTTGAGTGTAAAGATGGGTAGATTATTGGTATGATCATGACTAGGGTTCTCTTTGGCGATGGGGAAAAAGTTGAATTGTATTTGGTATGATCATGACCATTGAATTTACAATTGAATATTTTTAACTTAAGTCTGAAAGGTGAATTGATCAACATGGTTATAATTATTGTTATATAACTTCCGAGATGATTATGTATTTCTTTGATATATGAATATCTTTGGCTCGTTGTACAAAGATGACACTTTTGTTGTTGAATATCTTTAGCTTTGTAGTGCAAAGATGAATTATTGATGAATATCTTTGGCTCGTCTTTGCAAAGATGACTGTTTGTTGAATATCTTTAGCTTTGTAGTCAAAAAGATGAATTATTGATGAATATCTTTGGCTCGTAATGCAAAGATGACTGTTGTTGAATATCTTTGCTTTGTAGTGCAAAGATGAATTATTGATGAATATCTTTGGCTCGTAATGCAAAAGATGACTGTTGTTGAATATCTTTAGCTTTGTAGGGCAAAGATGAATTATTGATGAATATCTTTGGCTCGTAATGCAAAGATGACACATTGTTGAATATCTTTAGCTTTGTAGTGTAAAGATGAACTGTTGATGAATATCTTTGACCGTGGTGCAAAGATGAATTTATTAGTATGATTATGAGCGAGGCGCTGTGATTTGGTATAACCATGATATTTGATGTTTCAGGTAAAGACAGGTGATGAAAATTATCTTCGTCCTAGATGGGAAGAGGAATTTAGAATCACAATTATGATTATGAGTTATTCATATGATTGTGGAAAGGAACTGTTGATTGATGTTACAGGGATAAAACATTGTTGGTGGACTTTTAACGTGGAGAAGACAATAGACTTTATAGTCTATTTGACTCTTTTAATGGATTGCTTTCGTTCAAACTTGCAACTATGGTTGAAAAGTTTTATCATCTACCATATGTTCTAAATCTCTGATTTATTACTGATGAAGACTATTGATAATTTATTTATCTTTAGTCATAATATTCTTTACTGAGCTAGTTGTGCTCACCCTTTTGTTTCACAATTCCTTTCAGGTAATAAAAGTGTAGCTGGGTTGGCGGAGATAACAAGGGGAATAGAATCGGTGGTCTATAGTTGTTGAGGTTCTCCTAAAGAGTATGAAAATAATTTTATTGAGGGCTTTAGTGTGTTGTATTTTATACATCATTTAATAGTTATTTTTGGTGAATTAAATAGGGTGAAGCGAACCCACTTTGGAAGGGTGTTTTGTCACTATCATACAAGATGTCTAATGACATCTGAACTTCGTGTTATCATAAGACATGGTTGTGCTCATCCACTTCTTTGAGTATATTCTGACGAGCACTACCTATATGATCTTGGTGTTTGTTTGAAGTATAATTCTCAATTTGAGGCAATTGGAGATAATGATAGATCGAGAAGACTCGCCATTGGGAAGAATATGATAGTAATCTTCTCGTTTTTCTTTTAGGGTCTATTAGATTGACCAAGGATAATTACGTGGCCATATGATATCTACCATAACCTAAAAAGCATGGCCTCCCATGTACGAAGGTTTCCTTGAGCACTTCCCAAAATTCTAATTTCTAAAACAGTTTTTTGGACTGACTTTATGTAAGGTGTCATGGTGACGTGTTATCCAAGTTGGTGTCTAGAGTTACATTTGGTATATATTGGTATCAAAACTCACAAAATATGTGTTGTTGTATTTTGCACGACAATTGTTGTAATAAAGTTGTAGTTGTTTTTACGTACCATATATTTGGCGACTCGAAATGGGTTGGATGGAATGGACCTATTTTGGGGTCGCCACATTTGAGTATCGAGCTTAGGATATGATCTCTGGCGGAGATCGGGAATAGAACTAAGAGGGAGAGATTTAGAGTAAATCCTTCGCTAGTGTGTCCTACCTAAGCTTATTTGTTGGTCGGTCATAATATCGGGATATTATGTGATATATTAATTTGTTAAATTAACCCTTGTTTTGAAGTCAGTATTCTAGAATGATATCCGAAATACGGGAGATGAAAGCGATGGAGAAATCATGATGACGGGGAGATAGAATCCAAAATGAAAACAAGGTATTCTCAACTCTTTGAAATATGCAGTGCGTAAATTTGGGGACGAAATTTCATAAGGAGGGAGATTGTAAGACCCCTAATTTTATGAAATAAAAGTATTCAATTTTTATAATTACTATTCATGAGTTACTATTCATGAAGCTTATTCTTACGATTCTTATTTCATGAGTTACTATTCACGAGTTACTATTCATTCACGTACTATTCATGAAGCATGATAATTTTTTTTTCGTAAAGAAGGCATTACTCAATAATTGTTACGATAATTCTTTATTCAATATTATATTTTATTGATTCAATAATTACTACGTTGATATTTTATATTATTGTTGTTTGATAATTGTCATGACAAGATATTTTCCATTATCGAGACAATAATTCATATTATCCTAATAATATTATTGGATAACATTATTGGCAATGTCTAGAAAGTTCTGTCTAAGGAGAGGTTTGGTCACCTAATTGCACTATGAGAAGGAGAAATTCTTATTGAAAGCCCCTCTTTCTGGGACTACTTTGGTTGTCAATATTGTGATTATGTAATATTATTTGTGAATAATTAATTATTGATTTTTATGATGAGAAAAATATTTATTTTATGTGGATATAGATGGAGAAAATTTTTAAAATGACAATTGTTGAAAATTAATATTTTATCTTTTTCGATAAAATAATTCATTTAAATATATTATTTTAATAATATATTAACGGTGATATTTTTATAATGAATGTGGGATATATGAGTATATGAGGAGGAAGAGTATTTTTGTGGCATTAAATGTTTAACACATGTTTTGTGTGTTGGTGGACACAATTATTAATAGAAATTTGATTATAGCACAGTAAAATCGCCTGCTTGTGGATTTCGGTCGATTTTTGTTTGGAATTTGGAAAACTTTCTTCTGCAAAGTTGTAGAGAATTGAATTTCCTATAAAAACTCGCGAGATTCGAATTTTCGGATGAAAGGGCTATTTATTATGAATTATTGAAGTTCAAGCTCTCAAATAATTGATTTTTGGGAGTTTAAATTATTTTTGTTAAGAAAAACGTTTTTGTATTTTTTGGACATCATTAACATGTGTGGCTGGTGTTTTGACCAAAAGGTGGGCTAAGGAAAATTTGTATAATTATATTAATATTATATTAAATTTTACGCTTTGGTCATTCTAAGCGTTTTCCTATAAATAGGGTGTTTAGGTTAGAATTGAAAATCACACCGAAGTCAAGTTTTCTCTCTCTATATTATCGAGCGTATTCTTGTGAGTATTTTGAGTATACTTTGAGTATTTCTATACGGTGCAAGTTCGTTCAGCGTTATTCCAGTCAGAAGTACTGCTCTTTTGAGGTAAGGGATAGTAAGGGATTTTAAGGGTTATTATGTTTTTAGTTTCGAAATTTTTCTGAACCTTCAAAAATTCTGGAAAAATTTGAAATGATATTTTGATGAGTTTTATTGATTGTGTCCAAAAATGGTGATTTTTGGATGTATAGATTAAGAGTTATGAATTTTACGGGAAAAGAATATTTTAAAAGTAACCGCTTATAACTCCTTGTGGTTAACTCTAAAATTGATGAAATTTTTATTGGGAGTACATCTATATAATATCAGTGTACTCTGTGAATTTTGGAATTTTTGGATAAAAGTACAATTTATGATAAATGTTTAAATATTCGGCAGTTTTGGCCATATGAAAAATAGTAAATGAATTTTTAAAATTTTGAGAAAAATATATGTTCAATATGGGACTATGTTATGCTAAATCCCAGAAAAGAAATATTTTTGGAACTGATTTGGTATTTTTCATGAAAATATTCTAGTTATGAGTAAATGAATTAAATATGTTATGTGAAGTAAGAAAATTGGAAAATATTATTTTATGGCTTGAGAATCATATATGAGGTATATCTGATTTTTGATGAGGGTTTTGGTTATTGGTGATGAAATCTTATGAGTTTGGCATTTTATGATGATTAAATGCATTAATTAGTAAAGTGTAAACAATTTAATTAAATTGTTTATAAGTTTAAGAAATGATTAAAATATTATTATAATATTAATAATATTAGATTATGAGATTTCTAAGTGATTTATAACATTTGGATTAAGGTGTTATAAATATGGATATGAATTTTATTATGAAACTTTATCTTTTTAAATTATCGAGGATTACTTATGCGTATCACGGTACTTATGTATTTAATCACGAAGTACTATTCACGACAAATTGGTTTCTTCTTTGACCAAATTATCGTTGATTTATGAATCTTACTCTTGAAATTAAAACCATGTTTTGATTATATTATTTTTATGTAACATTCTTATAACCCTAATGATGATATTCTCTTTCACTTGAGTGTAAAGATGGGTAGATTATTGGTATGATCATGACTATAGGGTTCTCTTTGGCGATGGGGAAAAAGTTGAATTGTGGTTTGGTATGATCATGACCATTGAATTTACAATTGAATATTTTTAACTTAAGTGCAAAGGTGAATTGATCAACATGGTTATAATTATTGTTATATAACTTCTGAGATGATTATGTATTTCTTTGATATATGAATATCTTTGGCTCGTTGTACAAAGATGACACATTGTTGAATATCTTTAGCTTTGTAGTGCAAAGATGAATTATTGATGAATATCTTTGGCTCGTCTTGCAAAGATGATGACTGTTGTTGAATATCTTTGCTTTGTAGTGCAAAGATGAATTATTGATGAATATCTTTGCTCTCGTAATGCAAAGATGACACTGTTGTTGAATATCTTTAATTTGTAGAGTGCAAAGATGAATTATTGATGAATATCTTTGGCTCGTAATGCAAAGATGACTGTTGTTGAATATCTTTGCTTTGTAGGGCAAAGATGAATTATTGATGAATATCTTTGGCTCGTAATGCAAAGATGACTGTTGTTGAATATCTTTGCTTTGTAGTGTAAAGATGAATCTGTTGATGAATATCTTTGACCCGTGGTGCAAAGATGAATTTATTAAGTATGATTATGAGCAGAACTGTGATTTGGTATAACCATGATATTTGATGTTTCGGGTAAAGACAATGATGAAAATTATCTTAGTCCTAGATGGGAAGAGGAATTTAGAATCACAATTATGATTATGAGTTATTCATATGATTGTGGAAAGGAACTGTTGATTGATGTTACGGGGATAAAACATTGTTGGTGGACTTTTAACGTGGAGAAGACAATAGACTTTATAGTCTATTTGACTCTTTTAATGGATTGCTTTCGTTCATTTTGAACTATGGTTGAAAAGTTTTATCATCTACCATATGTTCTAAATCTACGATTTATTCTTGATGAAGACTATTGATAATTTATTTATCTTTAGTCATAATATTCTTTCTTGAGCTAGTTGTGCTCACCCTTTTGTTTCACAATTCCTTTCGGATTAATAAAAGTGTAGGCGGGTTGGCGGAGATAACAAGGGAATAGAGCGGTGGTCTATAGTTGTTGAGGTTCTCCTAAAGAGTATGAAAATAATTTTATTGAGGGCTTTAGTGTGTTGTATTTTATACATCATTTAATAGTTATTTTTGGTGAATTAAATAGGGTGGTGAAGCGAACCCAACTTTGGAAGGGTGTTTTGTCACTATCATACAAGATGTCTAATGACATACTGAACTCGTGTTATCATAAGACATGGTTGTGCTCATCCACTTCTTTGAGTATATTTACTTTAGCACTACCTATATGATCTTGGTGTTTGTTTGAAGTATAATTCTCAATTTGAGACAGTGGAGATAATGATAGATCAAGAGAAGACTACGCCATTGGGAAGAATATGATAGTAATCTTCTCGTTTTTCTTTAGGGGTCTATTAGATTGACCAAGGATAATTCTGTGGCCATATGATATCTACCATAACCTAAAAGCATGGCCTCCCATGTACGAAGGTTTCCTTGAGCACTTCCCAAAAATTCTAATTTCTAAAAGCAGGTTTTTACTTTGTACCTTTATGTAAGGTGTCATGGTGACGTGTTATCCAAGTTGGTGTCAGAGTTACATTTGGTATATATTGGTATCAAAACTCACAAAATATGTGTTGTTGTATTTTGCACGACAATTGTTGTAATAAAGTTGTAGTTGTTTTTATTACCATATATTTGGCGACTCGAGAATGGGTTGGATGGAATGGACCTATTTTGGGGTCGTCACAGGTTAATATCGAGCTTAGGGATATGATCTCCGGCGGAGATCGGGAATAGAACTAAGAGGGAGAGACGAGTAAATCCTTCGCTAGTGTGTCTACTACCTAAGCTTATTTGTTGGTCGATCGTAATATCGGGATATTATGTGATATGTTAATTTGTTAAATTAACCCTTGTTTTGAAGTCGTATTCTAGAATGATATCCGAAATACGGGAGATGAAAGCGATGGAGAAATCACGATGATGGGGAGATAGAATCAAAATGAAAACAAGGTATTCTCAACTCTTTGAAATACCGTGTGCGTAAATTTCGGGGACGAAATTTCATAAGGAGGAGATTGTAAGACCCCAATTTTATGAAATAAAAGTATTCAATTTTTTATAATTACTATTCATGAGTTACTTATTCATGAGTTTACTTATTCACGAGTTACTTATTCATGAGTTACTATTCACGAGTTACTATTCACGAAAGTACTATTCATGAAGCATGATAATTTTTTTTTTAAAGAAGGCATTACTCAATAATTGTTACGATAATTACTGTTCAATATTATATTTTATTGATTCAATAATTGCTACGTTGATATTTTATATTATTGTTGTTTCAATAATTGTCACGTACATGATATTTTCCATTATCGAGAGCAATAATTCATATTATCTCGAATAATATTATTGGATAACATTATTGGCAATGTCTAGAAAGTTACTGTCTAAGGAGAGGTTTGGTCACCTAATCATTGCGCCAAGAAGTAAGAGAAATTCTTATTGGAAAGCCCTCTTTCCCAGAACCTACTGGTTGTCAATATTGTGATTATGTAATATTATTTGTGAATAATTAATTATTGATTTTATGATGAGAAAAATATTTATTTTATGTGGATATAGATGGAGAAAATTTTAAAATGACAATTGTTGAAAATTAATATTTTATCTTTTTACGATAAAATAATTCATTTAAATATATTATTTTAATAATATATTAACGGTGATATTTTATAATGAATGTGGGATATATGAGTATATGAGGAGGAAGAGTATTTTTGTGGCATTAAATGTTTAACACATGTTTTGTGTGTTGGTGGACACATTATTAATAGAAATTTGATTATAAATTTTAAAATCGCTTGGTTTGTGGATTTCGGTCGATTTTGTTTGGAATTTGGAAAAACTTTCTTCTGCAAAGTTGTAGAGAATTGAATTTCCTATAAAAACTCATGAGATTCGAATTTTCGGATGAAAGGGCTATTTATTATAAATTATTGAAGTTCAAAGCTCAAATAATAATTGATTTTTGGGAGTTTAAATTATTTTTGTTAAGAAAAACGTTTTTTGTATTTTTTTGGACATCATTAACATGTGTGGCTGGTGTTTTGACCAAAAGGTGGGCTAAGGAAAATTTGTATAATTATATTAATATTATATTAAATTTTCTGCTTTGGTGTTCTAAGCATTTTCCTATAAATAGGGTGTTTAGGTTAGAATTGAAAATCACACCAGAAACTGAAGTTTTCTCTCTCTATATTATCGAGCGTATTCTTGTGAGTATTTTGAGTATACTTTGAGTATTTCTATACGGTGCAAGTTCGTTCAGCGTTATTCCAGTCAGAAGTACTGCTCTTTTGAGGTAAGGGATAGTAAGGGATTTTAAGGGTTATTATGTTTTTAGTTTCGAAATTTTTCTGAACCTTCAAAAATTCTGGAAAAATTTGAAATGATATTTTGATGAGTTTTATTGATTGTGTCCAAAAATGGTGATTTTTGGATGTATAGATTAAGAGTTATGAATTTTACGGAAAAGAATATTTTAAAAGTAACCGCTTATAACTCCTTGTGGTTAACTCTAAAATTGATGAAATTTTTATTGGGAGTACATCTATATAATATCAGTGTACTCTGTGAATTTTGGAATTTTTGGATAAAAGTACAATTTATGATAAATGTTTAAATATTCAATGCTTTTGGCCATATGAAAAATAGTAAATGAATTTTTAAAATTTTGAGAAAAATATATGTTCAATATGGGACTATGTTATGCTAAATCCCAGAAAAGAAATATTTTTGGAACTGATTTGGTATTTTCATGAAAATATTCTAGTTATGAGTAAATGAATTAAATATGTTATGTGAAGTAAGAAAATTGGAAAATATGATTTTATGGCTTGAGAATCATATATGAGGTATATATTGATTTTTGATGAGGGTTTTGGTTATTGGTGATGAAATCTTATGAGTTTGGCATTTTATGATGATTAAATGCATTAATTAGTAAAGTGTAAACAATTTAATTAAATTGTTTATAAGTTTAAGAAATGATTAAAATATTATTATAATATTAATAATATTAGATTATGAGATTTCTAAGTGATTTATAACATTTGGATTAAGGTGTTATAAATATGGATATGAATTTTATTATGAAACTTTATCTTTTCGTTATCGAGGGATTCTTATGCACGTATCTGATCTTATGTCTACGAATCGAGTCTCTTATTCACGACAAATTGGTTTCTTCTTTGACCAAATTATCGTTGATTTATGAATCTTACTCTTGAAATTAAAACCATGTTTTGATTATATTATTTTATGTAACATTCTTATAACCCTAATGATGATATTCTCTTTTCACTTGAGTGTAAAGATGGGTAGATTATTGGTATGATCATGACTAGGGTTCTCTTTGGCGATGGGGAAAAAGTTGAATTGTGGTCGTATGATCATGACCATTGAATTTACAATTGAATATTTTTAACTTAAGTGCAAAGGTGAATTGATCAACATGGTTATAATTATTGTTATATAACTTCGAGATGATTATGTATTTCTTTGATATATGAATATCTTTGGCTCGTTGTACAAAGATGACTGTTGTTGAATATCTTTAGCTTTGTGGTGCAAAGATGAATTATTGATGAATATCTTTGGCTCGTCTTTAAAAGATGACTGTTGTTGAATATCTTTAGCACAGTGGTGCAAAGATGAATTATTGATGAATATCTTTGGCTCGTGCAAAGATGACTGTTGTTGAATATCTTTAGCTTTGTAGTGCAAAGATGAATTATTGATGAATATCTTTGGCTCGTAATGCAAAGATGACTGTTGTTGAATATCTTTAGCTTTGTAGGGCAAAGATGAATTATTGATGAATATCTTTGGCTCGTAATGCAAAGATGACTGTTGTTGAATATCTTTGCTTTGTAGTGTAAAGATGAACTGTTGATGAATATCTTTGACCCGTGGTGCAAAGATGAATTTATTAGTATATGATTATGAGCAGGAACTGTGATTTGGTATAACCATGATATTTGATGTTTCGGTAAAGAAGACAAATGAAAAAATTATCTTCGTCCTAGATGGGAAGAGGAATTTAGAATCACAATTATGATTATGAGTTATTCATATGATTGTGGAAAGGAACTGTTGATTGATGTTACGAGGATAAAACATTGTTGGTGGACTTTTAACGTGGAGAAGACAATAGACTTTATAGTCTATTTGACTCTTTTAATGGATTGCTTCGTTCAACACTGCAACTATGGTTGAAAAGTTTTATCATCTACCATATGTTCTAAATCTACGATTTATTCTTGATGAAGACTATTGATAATTTATTTATCTTTAGTCATAATATTCTTTATTGAGCTAGTTGTGTGCTTCACCCTTTTGTTTCACAATTCCTTTCGAATAATAAAAGTGTAGTAGGCTGGGTTGGCGGAGATAACAAGGGAATAGAGCGGTGGTCTATAGTTGTTGAGGTTCTCCCAAAGAGTATGAAAATAATTTTATTGAGGGCTTTAGTGTGTTGTATTTTATACATCATTTAATAGTTATTTTGGTGAATTAAATAGGGTGAGGCGAACCCAACTTTGGAAGGGTGTTTTGTCACTATCATACAAGATGTCTAATGACATACAAACTCGTGTTATCATAAGACATGGTTGTGCTCATCCACTTCTTTCGAGTATATTTACTGAGCACTACCTATATGATCTTGGTGTTTGTTTGAAGTATAATTCTCAATTTGAGGCAGTTGGAGATAATGATAGATCGAGAGAAGACTACGCCATTTGGGAAGAATATGATAGTAATCTTCTCGTTTTTCTTTGGGGTCTATTGGGTCAACCAAGGATAATTCTGTGGCCATATGATATCTACCATAACCTAAAAGCATGGCCTCCCATGTACGAAGGTTTCCTTGAGCACTTCCCAAAGATTCTAATTTCTAAAACAGGTTTTGATTATGTACCTTTATGTAAGGTGTCATGGTGACGTGTTATCCAAGTTGGTGTCCAGAGTTACATTTGGTATATATTGGTATCAAAACTCACAAAATATGTGTTGTTGTATTTTGCACGACAATTGTTGTAATAAAGTTGTAGTTGTTTTTCGCACTACCATATATTTGGCGACTCGAAATGGGTTGGATGGAATGGACCTATTTTGGGGTCGTCAAAGCTTCTTATTCATGGGTTACTATTCATGAGTTACTATTCACGAAGTTACTATTCATGAGTTACTATTCACGAGTTACTATTCACGAGTACTATTCTTGAAGCGTGAAGATGTTTTTTGTGGAATTTCTATCTTTTGGTGTCGGAGTTACTATTCACGATATCGGCCTTATTCACGATATCTGACACTATTCACGATACTCTGACTTTATTCAATTTAAAAATAAAATTTCTTCTTTTCGTCCAAAACATCTATTCGGATACTAACTCGATTGTATCCATGTTTTGATCATTCTTGAATTTTACACCACTATGATTATTTTTGAGGTATTTTTGGGCGTGGATAAAACCAAGTACGAATCCTTAATCCTTAATCCTTGTCATTTTGTTTCACTTTGGATTCGTTTCTTAAAAAATATTTTCATCATCCTCGGTCTTAAATGATGATATTATTGAATATCTTTGGCACAGAGTGCAAAGATGAATGATTTCAAGAATATCTTTGGCTGTAGTGCAAAGATGAGCAGTGTTGAGATGAACATGGACTGATTGATTAATATCTTTGGCTCAGAGTGCAAAGATGAACAGTGTTTAAATGAACATGACCAATGATGAATATCTTTGGCACTGTAGTGCAAAGATGAATATTTGATTTCGGATGCATATTGATTGATGTTACGAGGATAAAATATTGATGATGGACCGTTAAATTCATAGATTATAGTAGATTTCATTCTCTACGTAACTCTTCTATGAATTATTATTTCATTTATGAATATTGATCCAAAACTTGTTGTCTATTGTATTCTATCGATTTTTCCTCGTTGAAGACTAACGATAATTTGTTGTATATTATCTTAGTCATAATATTCTTTATTGGGCTAGTTGAGCTCACCCTTTTCTTTGTTGTTCCATTTTTCTTCTCGTGGGAGGCGAGAATGTAGCGAGTACTAGTCGGGGTATGGAATGAAGGTTCTAGAGAGTTGTGTTTAGTAGTCCTCACCATTTTGTAAATAATGAATCAATAATTATGATGGAGATTTATTTGCATGTGGATATTGTCTAGAAGACAATATTATATTTAAACTCACAGTATATATTGTCGTATTTCACACGACATTTGTATTATTGAAGTTGTAGTTTGCTTTTTGTACCATGTATTTGGCGACTCAGAATGGGTGTTGTGTATACCTATTTTGGGGGCGTCACAAATATCTTTGGCCTGTAGTGCAAAGATGAACAGATGTTGAGATGAACATGACCAACTACGAATACAATTGATTATTTTGGTCGTATTGCAGATATGAGTATTTGATTCAAGATATATATTGATTGATGTCACAGGGTTTAAATATTTATGATGGACTTTAAAAGTATAGAAGGTAGTAGATTTCATTCTCTACTTAACTCTTCTAATGAATTGTTATTTCCGCTGCGAATATTGATCTAAAACTTGTTATCTATTATATTCTATCAGATTTTTCCCTGTTGAGGACTAAAGATAATTTGTTCTATATTATCTTATTCATAATATTCTTTACTGGGCTAGTTGAGCTCACCCTTTTCTTTTTTGTTCCATTTTTCTTCTCAGGAAGCGAGAATATAACGGGAGTAGTCGGGGTGTGGAATGATGGTTCTAGACAGTTATTTAGCAGTCCTCACTATTTTATAAAATAGTGTATCAATAATTGTAATGAAGACTTATTTGAGTGTGGATATTGTCTAGAAGATATTATTTGTATTTAAACTCACATTTTATGTGTTGTCGTATTTTGCACGAAAATTATATTAATAAAGTTGTAGTTGTTTCTGTACCATGTATTTGACGACTCAGAATGGGTGATGTATACCTATTTTGGGGGCGTCACAGTTGGTATCAGAGGTTAGGGATATGGTCTCTGGCGGAAATCGGGGAATAGAACTAGGAGGGGAGAGACGAGTAAATCCTTCGCTAGTGTGTCCTACCTAAGTTTATTTGTTGGTTGGTCAGAATATAGGGTTATTATGTGACATGTCAATTTCTTTAATTAACCCTTGTTTTGTGGCAGTAATTAAGAATGGCACCTGAAAATATTAACGATGGAGTGAATGAGACCGTGGAAACACCTTTAATCAACAACCAGGAGAACGTGCAACAGGATGACAATGTTCCGCCTGTAAACAACACCATTGAACACATGATGAACGATGAGATGTTTCGAAGCTTTTTGCACTTCATGCAAAATCAGACGAGGGAGACTCGTGTACAAAATACAGGTGGAAATGATAGCAACGCGCGTTTGTCACAGCCAAGTTGTGATGCCCCCAAAATAGGTCCAATACATCCAACCTATTCTGAGTCGCCAAATACATGGTACAGAAAATGACCACAACTTTATTACTACAATTGTCGTGCAAAATACAACAATACATATACTGTGAGTTTTAATACCAACTGTGACTCATGTCCTAACTATGGACAGCACCTCACATGGTTACATTACATAAAAGTACAGTCAATAACTGTTTTAAAAATTAAAATCCTTGGGAAGTGCTCAAGGAAACCTTCGTACATGGGAGGCCATGCGTCTAGGTTATAATAGATATCATATGCCCACAGAATTATCCTTGGTTGACCTAATAGACCCCAAATAAAAACGAGAAGATTATTATCATGTTCTTTCCAGTGGTGAGTCTTCTCTTGACATATAATTATCTCCGTTGTCTCCAAGTGAAAATTATATTTCAAATAAACTCCAAGATCATATAGGTAGTGCTCGTAGATATACTCAACAAGTGAATGTGCACAACCTTGTCTTATGATAACACGAGTTTGTATGTCATTAGACATCTTGTATGATAGTGACAAAACACCCTTCCAAAATTGGGTTCGCCTCACCCTATTTGATTCACCAAATATAACTATTAAATGATGTATAAAATACAACACACCAGAGTCCTCAATAAAATCATTTTCATACTCTTTAGGGAGAACCTCAACAACTATAGACCACCGTTCTATTCTCTTGTTATCCCCGCTCGACCCAGTTACACTCTTATTACCTGAAAGGAATTGTGAAGCAGAAGGGTGAGCACAAATAGCCCAGTAAAGAATATCATGACTAAAGATAATTAAATTATTAATAGCCTTCGTTAGTAATAAATCAGAGATTTAGAACATATGGTAGATGATAAAACTTTTCAACCATAGTTGCAGCGGAACGAGCAATCCATTAGAAGAGTAAAATAGACCATAAAGTCTATTATCTTCTCCATGTTAAAAATCCACCAACAATGTTTTATCCCTGTAACATCAATCAACAGTTCTTGTCCACGATCATATGAATAACTCATAATCATAATTGTAGTTCTAAATTTCTCTTCTTATCCAGGACGAAGATAATTTCATCACCTGTCTTTACCTGAAACATCAAAGATCATGGTTATACCAAATCACAGTTCCTGTTCATAATCATACTAATAAATTCATCTTTGCACCACGGCCAAAGATATTCATCAACAGTTCATCTTTGCACTACATGCCAAAGATATTCAACAACAAGTCATCTTTGCACTACGAGCCAAAGATATTCAACAACAGGTCATCTTTGCACTACGGGCCAAAGATATTCAACAATAGGTCATCTTTGCACTACGAACCAAAGATATTCAACAACAGGTCATCTTTGCACTACAGGCCAAAGATATGCAGCAACAGGTCATCTTTGCACTACGGGCCAAAGATATTCATCAATAATTCATCTTTGCACTACAGCTCAAAGATATTCATATATCAAAGAAATACATAATCATTTCAGAAGTTATATAACAATAATTATAACCATGTTGATCAATTCACCTTTGCACTTAAGCTAAAAATATTCAATTGTAAATTTAATGGTCATGATCATACCAGTCAACAATTCAACTTTTGCACTACTGGCCAAAGAGAACCTATAGTCACGATCATACCAATAATCTACCCATCTTTACACTTAAGTCAAAGAGAAATATTATCATTAGGGTTATAAGAATGTTATATAAAAATAATATAATCAAAACATGGTTTTTATTTCAAAAGTAAGATTCATAAATCAACGATAATTTGGTCAGAGAAGAAACCAATTTGTCATGAATAGTACCCGTGATTCAATGACATAGACCGTGATATCGTTTTAGAACTTCTCGACACTAAAAAAGATAAAGTTTCATAATAAAATTCATATCCATATTTATAACACCTTAATCCAAATGTTATAAATCACTTAGAAATCTCATAATCTAATATTATTAATATTACAACAATATTTTAATCATTTCTTAAATTTATAAATAATTTAATTCAATTATTTACACTTTAATAATTAATGCATTTAATCATCTAAAATGCCAAAATCATAATATTTCATCATCATTAACCAAAACCCTCATTAAAAAATCTACATATACCTCATATATGATTCTCAAGCCAATAAATCATATTTTTCAATTTTTTTACTTCACATAACATATTTAATTTATTTACTCATAACTAGAACATTTTCATGAAAAATACCAAATCAGTTCCAAAAATATTTATTTTCTGGGATTTAGAAGAATATAGTCCCATATTGAATATATATTTTTCTTAGAATTTTTAAAATTCATTTACTATTTTTCACATGGCCAAAACCACCTTAATATTTAAACATTTATCATAAATTGTACTTTTATCCAAAAATTCAGAAATTAATACGGTATACTGATATTATATAGATGATTTCCCAATAAAAATTTCATCAATTTTGGAGTTAATCACAAGGAGTTATAAATAGTTACTTTTAAAATAGTCTTTTCTCATAAAATCCATAACTCCTAATTTCTACATCCAAAAATCGCCATTTTTGGACACAATCTACAAAACTCATCAAAATATCATTTCAAATTTTTCCAAAATTTTTAAAGGTCCGAAAAAATACAAAACTGAAAAACATAATCACCCTTAAAAATCTCTTACTATCCTTTACCTCAAAAGAGCAGTACTTCTGACTGGAATAACGCTAAACGAACTTGCACCGTATAACAACACTCAAGATATCAAAATACTCACAAGAATACACTCGATAATATAGAGAGAGAAAACTTCAGTTTCTGGTGTAATTTTTAATTCTAACCTAAGCTCTCTATTTATAAGAAAATGCTTAGAACACCAAAGTAGAAAATTTAATAAATTAATATTAATTATTTTCCACATCTTCCTACGCTTCCATGAATCTGAACTCAGCCATCCTAACACATGTTAAAGATGCCCACCAAACACAAAAAACGTTTTTCTTATTTAAATTATTTTAAACTTCCAAAAATTAATTATTTCGGAGCTTCGAAACTTTAATAATTCATAATAAATAGTCCTTTTGTCAGAAAATTCGAAAATCACGAATTTTTATAGGAAATTCAATTCTCTACAACTTTACAGAAGAAAGTTTTTCCAAAATCCAAACAAAAATTGACCGAAATTCACAAACGGGCGATTTTACAAGCTATAATCAAATTTCAGTCAAGAAATGGGGTCCACGGACATGAAAAACATGTTTTAAATATTTATTGTAACAAAAATACTCTTCCTCCTCGTATACTTATATATCCCACATTCATTGTAAAAATATCACCATTATTATATTATTAAAATATAATAATATATTTAAATGAATTATTTTATCAGAAAAAGATAAAATATTAATTTTTAACAATTTTCTCATTAAAAATTTTCTCCATCTATATCTACATAAAATCAATATTTTTCTCATCATATAAATCAATAATTAATTATTCACAAATAATATTACGTAATCACAATATCGATAAACGTGCATAGCCTCCCGAAAGAGGGGCCTTCCTAAGAAAGATTTCTCCTCATCTTCGCATGCAATTAAATAACTTCTCCTTAGACAGAACTTTCTAGATATTACGAATAATGTTATCTAATAATATTATTCAGATAATATAAATTATTGCTCCGATAATTGAATATACTATGTAATGACAATTATTGAAACAACAGTAATAATAAATATCAACACAGCAATTATTGAATCAATAAAATAAAATATTGAACAGTAATTACTATAACAATTATTGAGTAGTGCCTTCTTACGTAAGAATCAATAATTGATGCAATACCGCAATTATATTGGCAACAACGCGACATTCATGTGTTTTAACCACCGGGTATTCCAACAGTATTAACGCTAACAACTACGCCGTAATTTATAAAAATTCATATTTGTCGTTTTCTTCATCCAATCGCTTTCCGTTATGGGGCCCACAGAAGGCCGCGCCTTTGTACGAATATTCTCCGACAACAAGAATATTTCACAACCAAACGAATATTCCCAACAACAATGAATATTTTATAACCACTTGCTTATTTAAAATATTTGCGCATTTTACCCATAACTAACCACATTAATTAAATTAACCCTTACTATTGCAAATAATAAATAGAGGAAATTTTATTTTATTAATAAAATTTTGGGGTCTTACACAAGCAGTTCAAAGAGTTGAGACCACCAGAATTCTGGGGAAAGCCGGACCCGATTAAGGCAAAAACGTGGGAGCAAATTACCAAGATATTAGATGTCTTGGGATGCACGGAGGAACAGAAGGTTCCATTCGCCACCTTTATGTTCTGTGGTGAGGTAGATTACTGGTGGGAATCTGTGAAGCGTACCCAGCCAGCCGTACCTAATATATCTTGGAAAGCATTTCAGAAACTGTTCAATGACAAGTACTTTCCTGAAAGTATTCATCATATGAAGGAGGTGGAGTTTATTAGATTGGAACAGAATAATATGACGGTGTCCCAGTATGAGGCGAAGTTCGCGGAGTTATCCAGGTTTGCACCTCATTTGGTGGAGAATGAGGAACGTATGACGCGGATATTTCTGAGAGGTTTGAAACCCGACATACGTCAATATCTCATTTCTCATAAGTTTTCTCTATATTCAGATGTTGTCAACAGGGATCAATTATTAGAGCGAGATTATGAGTATGTTCAACTGAGGGACCACAACCAGGGTCATACCGGTGACAGCAGTCATCGGAGCAATGATAACCAGCGGGGAGGAAAGAATACAGACAAAAGCGGTAACCACTCTAGTGGTAATATTGGCCATGATAATAGGAGAGACGAGTTAATTGGAAATTTCAAAAAGAAGAGATTCAACAATGACAATGTGAAGACGTCAGTACCAGTATCAACTATTTCTAAAGGAGAAGAATAACCACCAGTCGTATGCTATATGTGACGCCCCCAAAATAGGTTCATTCCATCCAACCCATTCTGAGTCGCCAAATACATGGTACAGAAATAACTACAACTTTATTATTACAACATATAAACTGTGAGTTTAAATACAGATATTGCCATCTAGACAATATCCACACGCAAATAAATCCCCATCATAATTATTGATACATTATTTTACAAAAATGGTGAGGACTATTAAACAACTCTCTCTAGAACCTTCATTCCATACCCCGACTAGTACTCGCTACATTCTCGCCTCCTGAGAAGAAAAATGGAACAAAAAGGAAAAGGATGAGCTCAACTAGCCAAGTAAAGAATATTATGACTAAGATAATATACAACAAATTATCATTAGTCTTCAACAAGGAAAAAATCTAATAGAATACAATAGACAACCAGTTTTAAATCAACAACTGCAGCGGAAACAACAATTCATTAGAAGAGTTAAGTAGAGAATGCAAACTACCATCTTCTATATATGAATTTAAAAGTTCATCGTCGATATTTTATCCCTGTAACATCAATCAATATATATCTGGAATCAAATATTCATCTTTGCACTACAGGCCAAAGATATTCATCAGTTGGTCATGTTCATCTAAACACTTGTTCATCTTTGTACTACGGGCCAAAGATATTAATCATTAGGTCATGTTCATCATAACACTGCTCATCTTTTGCTACTGAGCCAAAGATATTCATCAAGAAATCATTCATCTTTGCACTCACAGGCCAAAGATATTCAAGAATATCATCATTTAGGACCGAGGATGATGAAAAATATTTTAAAGGAAACGAATCCAAAGGAAACAAAAGAACAATTATTAAGGATTCAGTATTTTAAACAATCCAAGTTCAAAAATACTTCATAAGTAATCGAGTGGAGTAAAATTCAAGAATGATCAAAACATGGATACAATCAAAGCTAGTATCCATAATAGATATTTTGGACAAAAAGAAGAAATTTCATTTTTCTTGAATAGTGCCGTATTGGTGAATAATGTAATGTCGATATCGTGAATAGTCCGATATACATGAATAAGAAACTCAGACACCAAAAGATAGAAATTTCACAAAAAATATCTTCACGCTTATGTGAATAGTACTAAATGAATAGTAACTCGTGAATAAGAACTCATGAATAAGAACCCCGACATGAAAAAGTTCTAAATTTGATAAAAGTTCCAACCAATATTTCAAAGATAATGATATTGAAGAAATAATATCATTTGAGAAAAAAAACAACATCTCTTACCTCGAAAGACAAGATTTTAGTTGAAACACCTTGGATATAGGCTATGACTTGAACTTGCACCAGATATAGCAATACTCAAAGTATACTCAAAATACTCACAAGAATACGCCGATAATATATAGAGAGAAAACTTGAGCTTAAAATGTGATTTTCAATTCTAACCTAAGCACCCTATTTATAGAAATTGCTTAGAACACCAAAGCGTAAAATTGAATATAATAATATTATATATAAACAAAATTCATACGCCCACATCTTGAATCTGAATTCAGCCACCATGCACATATTAAATATGCCCACAACATATAAAAAACGTTTTATTAATAAAATAAATAAAACTTCCAAAAATCAATTATTTCGAACTTCGAACTTCAATAATTCATAATAAATAGTCATTTTATCAGAAAATTCAATCTCATGAGTTTTTATAGGAAATTCAATTCTCTACAACTTTACGGAAGAAAGTTTTTCCAAATTCCAAATGAAATTGACCAAATCCACATACGGACAATTTTACAAAGCTATAATCAAATTTCAAATCAAGAAATGGGGTCCACCGACATGTTTAACATGTTTTAAACATTTATTGCAACAAAAATACTCTTCCTCCTCAGATACTCATATATCCCACATTCGTTGTAAAAATATCACCAGATTAATATATTATTAAAATAATATATTTAAATGAATTATTTTATCAAAAAAGATAAAATATTAATTTTCAACAATTGTCATTTTAAAAATTTTCTCATCTATATCCACATAAAATCAATATTTTCCTCATCATATAAATCAATAATTAATTATTCACAAATAATATTACGAATAACATTATTGACAACCAGTGCAGCTTCCTGTGACGGAGGGGGCTTTCCAATAAGGATCTCTCCTCACTTGGCAAGCAATTAGGTGACCAAACCTCTCCTTAGATGTAACTTTCTAACACATTGCCAATAATGTTATCTAATAATATTATTCAGATAATATGAATTATTGCTTCGATAATGAAAAATACGTGTGTAATGACAATTATTGAAACAACAAAGAATATAAAATATCAACGCAAAGAATTATTAAATAAATAAAATACTTGAATAAGAATTATCAGTAACAATTATTGAGTAGTGCCTTCACGTAAGAATCAATAATTGGTGCAATACCGTGTCTTCTTGCTCAACAACGCGCAGATTAGTGTGTTTTAACCAATTGGTATTCCAACAAGATAATTCAGAATAACTACGCCAGTTATTTATAAACAACTTATATTTGTCATTTTCTTCATCCAATTGCTTTCCGTTATGGGGCCCACAAAAGACTGCGCCATCGTACGAATATTCCCCGACAGTACAAATATTCCACGACCAAACGAATATTCCCCGACAATAATGAATATTTTATAACCACTTGCTTATTCGAAATATTTGCGTATTTTACCCATAACTATCCACATTAATCAAATCGACCCTTACTATTTCAAAATAATAAATAGAGGAAAATAAATTTCATTTATTAATAATTTGGGGTCTTACACTATAAATGTGGAAAAGAGGGACACATCAGCCCAAACTGTCCACAACAGTTCAAGGTATATTATAATTGTGGAAAGGAAGGACATATCACTCGAGATTGTACTGTAGCGAAACCAAGTCCAGCGGGGATGGTAACTCAAAAGGCTGTCCCAGAAAAGTCAAAGTCAACGGTTCCTGGAAGAGCGTTTGTCGTGACTGGCCAAAATGCAAGGAACCCAAACGAGGTGATCACGGTTAAGCTAATCATAAACTCTTGTGAAGTTTATACCTTACTAGATACTGGTTCTACCCATTCTTTTATCTCTCCTGCTTGTGCTCAACGTTTAAACTTGACACCTGAGAAATTAGACTTTGACTTATCTGTTAAAACTCCATTAGGAGAAACTTTCATTACATCCATTGTTTATAAATCTTGCTTGATTCAAGTTGGGACCATCACATTACCTGTTGATCTCATTTCTTTGAAAATACTTGCATTTGATGTTATTTTAGGGATTGATTGGTTAACCACTCATCATGCTAAAATTGATTATTTTTGTAAGGTTGTTAGTTTTCATATTCCTAATCAACTTGTTATACGAATTCAAATAACCAAACCACTAAAGTCAATTAGTGTCATATCAAACCATAAAGCCATTCGTTTATTAAAAAACGGATGTCAAGCTTTCTTAGCCCATGTCATGGAGTTAAACAAAAATACGTCATATTTGAATGATATTTCTGTTGTTAATGAATTTCCTAACGTATTTCCTGAAGAACTTCCTGGTCTACCCCCAGAACGTGAAGTTAAATTCTTTATTGACCTTGAACTTGGTTCAAAACCCATTTCTAAAACCCCATATCGAATGGCTCCTATTGAACTTCAGGAGTTAAAGGTCCAACTACAGGAGTTGTTGGACATCGGTTTCATTCGTCCTAGTACATCTCCTTGAGGTACTCTTGTTTTATTCGTAAAGAAGAAAGACGGGAGTATGCGCCTTTGTATTGACTACCGGGAATTGAACCATGTCACCATCAAGAATAGGTATTCGCTACCTCGCATTGATGACCTGTTTGACCAGCTACAAGGAGCATAATTCTTTTCAAAGATCGATCTTCGTTCTGGATATCATCAACTGAAAATTAAAATTGAGGATATTCCGAAGACTGCCTTCAGAACTCAGTAAGGGCATTATGAATTCTTAGTCATGTCTTTTGGATTGATTAATGCTCCTGCGGCTTTCATGGATATAATGAACCATGTGTTCAAGGAATATTTAGATCAGTTCGTTGTTGTATTTATTGATGACATTCTCATCTATTCCAAAAGTCGTGAAGATCATGAGCATCATTTGAAGCTGGTACTTCAAAGGCTTCGTGAAAACAAACTATATGCCAAGCTGAAGAAATGCGAGTTCTAGCTTGAAGAAGTAACATTCCTTGGGCACGTGGTGTCAAAACATGGATTATCGGTTGACCCGACGAAGATTGAAGCAATACAAAGTTGGGAGCAACCAAAGTCGGTGACCGAAGTACGTAGCTTTCTGGGCTTAGCTGGTTATTATCGGAGATTCGTGGAAAGATTTTCTCGAATCGCTACTCTGTTAACTCAGATGACTCAGAAGGATACAAAATTCGTATGAAGCGAGGAATATGAGAAGAGTTTCCAAGAGCTCAAAAAGAGACTCATTTCGACACCTGTTCTGAAAATACCATCTGGCTCGGAGGGATTTGTCACCTACAACGATGCTTCAGGCAAAGGGTTAGGATGTGTTTTCATGCAACATGGGAAAGTTATAGCCTATGCCTTGCGACAACTTAAAGAATATAAGAGGAATTATCCTACTCATGATCTAGAGTTGGCAGCAGTCGTTTTCGCGCTAAAGATCTGGAGGCACTATCTATATTGGGAGAAAGTGGAGATCTATTCAGATCATAAAAGCCTCAAATATTTCTTCACCCAAAAGGAACTTAACATGAGACAACGACGTTGTCTTGAACTATTGAAAGATTATAACCATACCATTCAATACCATCCTGGAAAAGTGAACGTGGTAGCTGACGCATTAAGTAGAAGATCATATGCAGCAACGAGTGCGATGATGTCAACACAAAGGACCATTTTATGTGATTTACAAAATATGAAGATAGAGTTCAAGACTCCGGGGACCCATATGATGATGTCAATTATACGTATTGAACCAACTTTAATCGATAAAGTTAAAGTTGCTCAAGCCACAGATCTGGAGCTGATGCGTATGAAGAAGAAAGTGCAAGAAGGTGTTATCCCAAAAGCAAAAATCGATGAAGAAGGAATACTTCGAGTCAACTCCAGAATTTGCGTTCCTAACGACTCTGATTTAAAATACAAGATCATGATGGAGGCACACAATACACCATTTTCAATCCATCCTGGAAGTACCAAAATGTATCGTGATCTTCGACATATATTTTGGTGGAACAATATGAAGAGAGGGATCGTGGAGTTTATCTCGAGGTGTTTAACTTGTCAACGTGTAAAAGTGGAGCATCAAGTGCCAAAGGGTCCATTGCAACCACTTGAGATTCCAGAATGGAAGTGGGATCACATTAGCATGAATTTCGTTACTGGTCTTCCAAAGGTTTCTCAAGGCATAGATGCGATTTGGGTTATTGTTGATAGATTAACCAAGTCTGCTCATTTTTTGCATATACGAGAAACTTATTCCCTTGAACGTCTGGCTCATATGTACGTGAATGAGATTTTGAAGTTACAAGGCATGCCAGTATCCATAGTTTCGGATCGTGACCCAAGATTCACTTCACGATTTTGGGTTAGCTTGCAGAAAGCTATGGGTACGAATTTACGATTTAGTTCGGCATACCATCCTCAAACGGACGGACAATCAGAGAGGACTATTCAAACTCTTGAAGATCTATTAAGACTCTGTGTCCTAGACTTCAAAGGGAGTTGGGATAAGTACTTGCCATTGGTGGAATTCTCCTACAACAACAGTTATCAGGCAAGTATAGGTGTGGCTCCATTTGAAGCATTGTATGGACGAAAGTGTCGCTCTCCAGTATGTTGGGAGGAGGTGGGTAAAGTAACATTGTTGGGACCAGAGTTGGTGCGTATAACTACAGAAAAGATCCAAAAGATCCGACAACGTATACAAACAGGACAGAATCGACACAAGAGTTATGCGGATCTTCATCGAAAGGACGTAGAATTTGATATTAAGGATCATATATTGTTATGTGTTGCACCATTGAAGGGAGTTACAAGATTCGGGAAGAGAGGAAAGCTCAATCCACAATTTATTGGTCCATTTTTGATTCTTGACCGAGTAGGAAATGTGGCCAATAGACTCGCGTTACCTCCAAGCATGTCTCGTGTTCATAATGTTTTTCACATATCCGTAGCTTCAGAATATGTGAAAGACCCAAACCACATTATTGAGTTAGAACCAGACGAGATAGCCGAAGATTTAACGTACGGGGAGGTACCTGTCAAGATCTTGGATAGGAAGGAGCATGTCCTATGCACAAAGTTCATACCACAAGTCAAAGTTTTGTGGAGGAACCATGCTATTGAGGAAATGACCTGGGAGTTGGAAACGAAAATGAAAGCGAGGTAACCTCACCTTTTCGAAACACCAGGTATGTACGACAATTTCGAGGACGAAATTTCATAAGGAGGGGAGGTTGTAAGACCCCAACTTTTATGAATAAAATGAAATTTTCTCTATTTTTTATTTTGAGATAGTAAGGGGTTGATTTAATTAATATGGTTAGTTATGGGTAAAATGCGCAAACATTTTAAATAAGCAAGTGGTTATAAAATATTCATTGTTGTTGGGAATATTCGTTTGGTCGTAGAATATTCTTCTTCGTCGAGGGAATATTTGTGACGACGACCTACGATATCTCATGGGCCCCATAACGGAAAGCGATTGGATGAAGAAAACGACAAGTATGAGTTTTTATAAATAACGGCGTAGTTGTTACCGTTAACTAGGTTGGAATAACCGATGGTTAAAACACAGTAATACGCGGTGTTGCATAGTAGCACACGGTATTGTACCAATTATTGCTTCTTACGTAAGAAGGCACTACTCAATAATTGTTACAGTAATTATTGTTCAATATTTTATTGATTCAATAATTGCTACGTTGATATTTTATATTATTGTTATTTCAATAATTGTCACTAACAATATTTTCCATTATCAATAATTCATATTATTTTAATAATATTACTAGATAACATTATTGGCAATGTCTAGAAAGTTCTGTCAAGGAGAGATTAGGTAATTGCGCGCTAGTAAGGAGAAATCCTTACCTAAGGCCCCTCTTTCCTGAAGCACCACATTGTCGATTATTGTGATTCTGTAATATTATTTGTGAATAATTAATTATTGATAAAGAAAATATTTATTTTATGTGGATATAAATGGAGAAAAAATTTTAAAGACACAATTATCGAAAATTGATATTTTTTTGATAAAATAATTCATTTAAATATATTATTTTATTATAATAATATAATAATGGTGATATTTTTACAATGAATGTGTGATATATGAATAAATATAGAGGAAGAGTATTTTTGTGATAAAAAAATATTTAACACATGTTTTGTGTGTTGGTGGACCCCATTTTTGACTGAAATTTGATTATAGCCTATAAAATCGTCCGTATGTGAATTTCGGTCAATTTCTACTTGGAATTTGGAAAAACTTAAACTTATAAAGTTGTAGAGAATTGAATTTCCTATGGAATGAACATAAGATTTGAATTTTTCTGATAAAGAGGCTATTTATTATGAATTATTGAAGTTCCGGAATAATTGATTTTTGAAGTTTTAATTATTTTTTTAAGAAAATCATTTTTTTATTTTGGTGAGGTGGGCCCACTTGTGTGGCTGATGTTTTGGATCAAAGGAAGTGTGGATATGAATTTATAAAAAAACATATTAATATTTTATTAAATTTTCTGCTTTGGTGTTCTAAACATTTTTCTATAAATAGGGTGCTTAGGTTATAATTGAAAATTACACCAGAAACTAAAGTTTTCTCTCCCTATATTATCGAGCGTATTTTTGTGAGTATTTTGATACTTTGAGTGTTGCTATATGGTGCAAGTTCCTTTCAGCGTTATATCTGATATTCCAGCCAGAAGTACTATTCTTTTGAGGTAAGAGATGTTATTATTTTATAAATGATATTATTTCTTTCAATATCATTATGCCAAAATATTGGGAAGATTTTTCTTATGAAATTCTTATCTTTTTGCGTCGGGGTTACTATTCACATATACGGCACTATTCACAGAAAAATTAAAATTTTCTTTTCTTTGTCCAAGTTGTTTATTATGATTACTCGCTTTGATTGTATCCATGTTTTGATCTTCATTCTTGAATTTTGCTCCAGAATGGTTTATTATGGAGTATTTTTGAACATGGATGAACTAAAATACGAATCCTTAATCCTTAGTTCTTGTCCTTTTATCTTACCGGATTCATTTTCTTTAAATTATTTTCATCATTCTCAGTCCTAAATGGTGATATAACTGAATATCTTTGACCTGTAGAGCAAAGATGAACGATTACATGATGAATATCTTTGGCCTGTAGTGCAAAGATGAACAAATGTTGAGATTAACATGACCAACTACGAATACAATTGATTATTTTAGTCGTATTGCAGATATGCGTATTTGATTCAAGATATATATTGATTGATGTCACATGGATTAAATATTTATGATGGACTTTAAAATCATAGAAGATAGTAGATTTCATTATCTACTTAACTCTTCTAATGAATTGTTATTTCCGCTGCGAATATTGATCTAAAACTTGTTGTCTATTATATTCTATCAATTTTTTTCCTGTTAAGGACCAACGATAATTTGTTCTATATTATCTTAGTCATAATATTCTTTACTAGGCTAGTTGAGCTCACCCTTTTCCTTTTTGTTCCATTTTTCTTCTTAGGAAACGAGAATATAGTGGGGAGTAGTCGGGGTGTGGAATGATGGTTCTAGACAGTTGTTTAGCAGTCCTCACTATTTTGTAAAATAGTGTATCAATAATTGTAATGAGGACTTATTTGAGTATGGATATTGTCTAGAAGATAATATTTGTATTTAAACTCACAGTTTATATGTTGTCGTATTTTGCACGACAATTGTATTAATAAAGTTGTAGTTATTTCTGTACCATGTATTTGGCGACTCAGAATGGGTGATGTATACCTATTTTGGGGCGTCACATCGATCTTCTTGCGTGCGCGTACGTGATTGGGTGTCTGCGGCACGACTGTGGGGATTAGGGGTCTAGAGAAGGACTTCAACGACCTAGAAGTCGAATGCCCTCCTTTGACATAATAAACCAAACGCCAACTAATCATAAACTACATGATATCTCCTACAACTGACCGCAAAATTTATGCAATAATCCAAGGATGACCACCAAAGTGTCAGGCAAAAAGACAAGGAAACACTGAAGGCGGCCGGACTCAACCTGAGCATCCTGAGCTCTTTTGATGATGAGGAGTAATCATCATATGTACCCTTTTCTTAATTTTATGTAATAAACTCTTTATTTAAAAATATTGGAAATGAATGAAAATATCTTTTGCAAAAATGAATTGTCTACTTTTATTGATAGCTTAATTAATTTACAAAAGTGTGAAAAACAAATAACACAAATCTTTGATAGTATTTTCGAAGCCTCCCATTATGTTAAGTGGTTTCAATTTTTGTTCCATCTATAGCCCGAAGCCGGAAAGTATTTGGCTTCGGCACCTCTATCACTTTAGAGGGACTTTCGTAATTAGGCATAAGTTATGACGCCCCCAAAATAGGTCCACACAACCCATTTTGAGTCGCCAAATACATGGTACAGAAAACAACTACAACTTCATTATTACAATTGTCGTGCAAAATACGACAACACACATGCTGTGAGTTTAAATACAAATATTGTCTAGATCCAAACTCAAATAAGTCCTCATTACAATTATTGATACACTATTTTATAAAATAGTGTGGACTGCTAAAACAACTGACTTGAAAAATCACTCCACACCCCGACTAGTTCCCGTTATATTCTTGCCTCCTGAGAAGAAAAATAGAACAAAAAGGAAAATGGGTGAGCTCAACTAGCCCAGTAAAAAATATTATGACTAAGATAATGTAGAACAAATTATCGTTAGCCTTCAATAAATCAGATAAAATATAATGGACAACAAGTTTTAGATCAATATTCGCAGCGAAAATAACAATTCATTAGAAGAGTTAAGTAGAGAATGAAGTTTACTATCTTCTATGATTTAAAAGTCCATCATCAATATTTTATCCCATTAACATCAACCAATATACAACTTGAACCAAATATTCATCTTTACACTACGGGCCAAGGATATTCATTTGTATCACCAGTTGGTCATGTTCATCTCAACACCTGTCCTTCTTTGCACTACGGGATAAAGATATTTATCGGGTAATCATCCATCTTTGTACTACAGGCCAAAGATATTCATCAAGTATCACCATTTAAGACTGTGGATGATGAAAAATATCTTAAAGAAAACGAATACTGTGAGATAAAAGGACAAAGATTAGGGATTCGTACTTTGGTTTATCCAAGTTCAAAAATATTCCATAATAATCAATTATGGAGCAAAATTCAAGAATGAAGATCAAAATATGGATATAATCAAAGATAGTAACCATAATATACAACTTAGACAAAGAAAAAAAAATTTAATTTTTCTATGAAGTGTCGTATTCGTGAATAGTCTTGTATACGTGAATAGTGTTGTATACGTAAATAGTGTTGTATACGTAAATAGTAACCCCGACAGAAAAAGGTAAAAATTTTACAAGAAAAATCATACTTAAATGAATAATCTGTATATACGTGAATAAAGGTAATAATATATTGAATAGTAACTTCGATATATAAAAGGTAAAAATTTCATAATAAAATTCATACCAATATTTTGTTATAATGATATTGAAAAAAATAACATCATTTACGAAGAAAATAACATCTCTTACGAATACGAAGAAGTAATACCCCTTACCTTAATAAAAATTTGGATACTGCACTAGTGTAATAGAAGAATACTCTTTCTCTCTTATTCTCTCTAGGAAAAGAAATCGAATCTAATCCTGACTCTTTCCTTAAGAATTAAAAATCAAATACAATCAAAAATTATATATTCATTAAAGTGCAAATCATTGACTAGAATATATCTCTACATGAGAAAAAAATCCTTTACCTGGTCAAATCATCCGAGTCCACTCAATCATGCCCCAACAATTGTATTAAGTGAAATTAAACTAATTTATCTGAATTTTAAATTCGCAAATTTATTTCGATGTTTTCTATTAACAGAAAGGAAAATTCAAGTAGAAATTGTGATATTACAAATAGAAATTAAAAGAAAGCACACAATTTCAAGTTAATGATTTCTGAGAAAATGCCAAAAAAAATGTAATAATTTTACAAAAAATGTAATCAGTATAACTATGTATATATAAAACGTCTTATTTAAGAATTATTCAGTTCCTACAAACCCTGGGGTCCAGGGGGGTCCGGTACATGCTGTGCTGGACTAACGACTGGTACAATGTATATTGTAATTTACAGTATTTTTTAATAAAAAATATATATATATTTTTTTATAATTTTTTATTCAAAATTGCTCTATTATTTTTTATTTTTTATTCTGATAATTGTGGTGTGTTTACAATGTTTTTTGAATAAAAAAATATACTTATTTTTATAATTTTTTATTCAAATTTATTCTATTATTTTTTATTTATTATTTTGATAATTATGATAAAAAAAATAAAAAAAAATAATATTGTACAAGTCGTTAGTCCGGTACAGAACCTCCCCCAATTACAAACGGTGACCCATGAATTTATTTTGAAGAGACTAGAGAATATGAAACTTTGGTGACACAACAAAACAGAACGTACAGACAAACTTTAACACTTTAGCTATCACCAAAAATGATCCAAGCTGGATCATTTCAACGAATTAGTTTTAGTTTTTTATGCTTTCGTCCCTATGTATTTGTAATTATTTCATTAGAATCCCTTTTTTTAAACTGTAATTACTCCATCCCCAAAAAGTAGAAAAAACGCAAAGAATTTAAAAATATTATGCCATTCTATACTATTATATAAAAAAAAACTCTTTTTGTGAGAAAATTAATTTGTCAAATAAAATTATTTATAATAACTTTAGTGTTTTACGCCAAGCTTATTTAAATTTGGTAAAAATTGCAAAGTTTGAAAATATTTGAGGGACTAAATTGGAAAAAGCAGCGAGAAAGAAAGGTTCTTGGACGGAATCTTTTCCAACTCAAAAGCTTTTCTTTTACCCGACTTCTTATCCAAGATGTGTGGAAGATCTAATCACGCATACGTAAATTTGTACACCCTTTTAGCACGGGTGCCGTCCGATCTCATCTAAATCCAGATCACAGGCTTTACACGTCACATCATCTACCCCGTCCCCAAATAGACCCATAGCTACAAGTCAATGCTTGTGTGTCACCTATACGGTGTGATTCATGAGTGATCGACAAATCTCAGCCGCTGATTACTTTGCACTTTCTTATGTAGTATCTTTTTTCCGGGTTATATTTATTACTAGCAACAGTCACGTGCATTCGACACTATAAACAATGGAATTTATCTTAAATTTTGTACGATTCAGATGATTTATTAAGATGAGCAAAAAATTTAAAATTATTTATATTTTAATAGATAGATTATTTGTACGAATATGAATTTGAGGCCCATATCATTAACTTTTGACAAAATAATATAGTTTGACGTAATAGGGGAAGGTAATGCTACGTATATAAATTATTCTATAAATATTTTATAAATTATTGATGTGATATATTTTATTTTAGTATATTAATTAATAAATTGGTTTAATAAAATATTTGGCCTCACATAAAAAGTTGATGTGAGGTGGGGTATGACACGTCAGCCGTTTATAAAATATTTACAGAATAGTTTATGTTTATAACATTATTCATAAGAGAAATGTATACTTTAGCTTAGTCGGTGGACTAGGTCAGATTCGAACTTTGACAGTGATTATATAATAAATAAAGTGTGTATTTAATTTCAGTAAAAAACTAATAAAAAAAAAAAAAAAAAAATTTGTTTTGTATAAATTTTTGAGGAAAGTATTTTAAAACAGAGCTGGATAATCCTTTTTTTTGTTATGAATATATGATGCGTATTAATTTTTTTAAATTTATAACTTATATAAAAAATAAAATGAATTATATCAATTTCAATTTAAAAAGATCTCATTTTGACTTTGAAAGATTAAATTTAATCTTATATTACATAATTAAAGTTTTTGTTTATACAATTATAAAAGTGATTTTGAAAAAATAGAAAATAAAATAGTACAAAAGTATATGGTAAGAATTTTTAATTTTTTTTCCCAATAATTTAAGAATAAGCTTTAGCAAATATGCTTCCCTCGAAAGTTGAATTCTTTCGTTTTTACCAAAAAAATATGTTTTAGTGAAAATCTTTATTCTATTTTCATTTCAATTTTACTCGTTTACGCCGTTATATTCATCCATTTTACTTTTTTATTTTATCACTAATAATAAAAATTTTATAAACAAAATGAGTATTTAAATTTTATTTATTTATATTTTAATTATAAATAATAAATTAAAATATAAATATATAAAATTTAAATACATTCATGTCCACATCGAATGCGTGTGCAAATCAACTCCTATCTCGTCCCACGTGTCAACTCCTTGGCTGTCCCAATTCCTTTCTTCTTCTTCTACTTCTTCTTCTTCTCTCTCTTCTCTGTCAAAAACTCTCCCCATTGTTGTGAACTTAGTCGAGCTAAGGACAAGTGAATGTGAGAGTTTTACATGGAGAAAAGAGAGCCACTGGAGGAAGAATATATTCACCGAGTCGATTCAGTCGACGTGGACTTGGCGTCAACGAGCTCCACCTTCTCCTCAATTTTCGGAGCAAATGACGATGCCGGCGCAACCAACAGCTCCTCCGGCGACATCTCCACCAGCAGCAGCAGCTCCGGAGAGATTCTGGCAGCCGTGGTGGCGGAAGCAGTCATCCCGAGGCTGCTGGCGGAGGCTCCGGCTTCGGTCGATGCAACGACGGGGACGGTGGCGGCGGCGAGGCCGAAGTGCGTGGGGAGGAACAACAAGGAAGTGACGTGGGGGTTCACTTCGGTGATCGGACGGAGGAGGGAGATGGAAGACGCTGTGGCCGTGGTTCCCGGGTTTATGTCGTGCACGTGCGATCATGTGGGAGGGTGTACGGCTCCAGGTTCGAGAAGCTCCGGTGACATCTCGTCCGTTCATCTCTTCGGTGTTTACGATGGTCATGGTGGATCTCAGGTAAATAATAATCTTCAATATTTGAAATTTTAAATTCAATTTCAACTTCAAATCTAAATATTCTCCTACTAAAATTTGATGCTGGCATTGATTTAACTTGTTCGTTACGAATTTACTAATGTTTTTATAATATTATTTTTCTGAAATTAATTCAAGTATTTAATCATATAATTACAGACACGTAGGTACATCTGTTTGTTTGTTTATTTGCGTATGTAGAAAATTTCTGCAAAAAAACGACACGTATCGTAATGAGAGAGGTCGATACGCAAAAGAGTATTTAATTTAATGATGCAGTTCCTGTTCTTTTGTACACGTGTTATACAAAAACGCACAATTACTTTTCCTTTTTGGACGTAGGAAGACTAAAGTCACAAGCTTGTTAGCTAATGAAATTCACAGACGTATCGCACACCTGCGACGGTGTTAGGATAGATAAAGTACTAGGAATGTAGATGACGAAACATCACAGACAGATATGTTACTTAACTTTTCGATTGGCCAAGTCATAAATAAATTATACTCCTATTATGTATACCTTCGGTCCCTTAATATATAATATATGTAGTGTTGTTTTAAATGTTTTCATTTTTTTTTTATTATTTGTAGTTTTATATCATGCAAAAATATTACAAATGAGGAAGAGTATGAGATAAGTATGATAATTATGTTAATTTAAGAGTATTATAAATAATTGATATTATATTTAAAACTATACAATTATTTTTTTAAAATCTTCTGTACAATTATAAAACATCATATATTAAATGGAGTATTTATTTTAACACTACAGTTGTCTGTTGAATGTATTAGTGGGGAATGGGTTAAATACATTTTTTCTCACTCTATTAGGGGTCGGTTTACAAATGTATCATCGAACTGATTTGTTTTACATTCGACTCACTGAACTACAATTATTTTACAAACCATTACAAATTCTGTTAAATTGTTAGACTTTGGACGGAAAAATTACTTGAGCTGCCACGTGAGAGAGAAAACCTACATGTCACACATTTTTCTTTGCGACATGCTTAGATGGAAACTTGTATAAATTTAATGCTAAATTAATCAAAATCAAATAAATAAAATAAAATAATCCATTCAAAATAAAATTACAATAAGAATATTTTTTTAAAAATTTATTTTAATCATTAATATTTGTTTGGTATGGTAAAACTTTGGTATTATAGCATACAAAAAAATCTTTTTTTTTTGGGTATGGTACAATTTTAAATAAATAATATAAATTACACATAAATATATAAATTTTTTTCATTTAAATTACTCATTAAATTCATTAATTTAATTAATTCATCTTCAGATAAAACTAAAATTATTAATATAACATATAAATGTCTGATATGTTATATTACTAATTTTGTCATAATACCCTCAATATTAATAATGAAAAATTAGTAATATTTTTTAACAAATTTGTCTTTTATTATATTTAGATATATTACATATATTATTAAAATAAGAGAAATTTGGATAAATTTTGAATTTGAGTAATGTCCTTAACATTACTCAAAAGTATTTTCATAATAAGCACAAATTTAAAATTAAAATTCATAAAATTAAATTCAAACTTCAAAATATAACTAAAATTTTGAAAATTAATTATTATTTTTGAAAATTAATATATTTATTATTTATATTGTGAAATCACTAAATCTAGGCTTAAATATAAAAGAAAGAAATATTTAAAAATAAAAATATGCTAAAAAGTAAGCTTTAAAATTTTTAGTATATTACAAAAAATTAAATTTTTATTTCATTAGATCCATCAAGCCATTTTTATTTATCCATCAGATCCGATCAGATCTACCATCAAAAAACTGAAATACAGATCAGTAATATGAGGAAGATGAAATACAGATCAGCACTCGTTAATGGTGGCAACCATGGAAGTGGATATATAGACAAACGCACCGCCCTCTTCCTCTTTTCCCCTCCGATCACAACCACCACGTTCCTTCGCCATTGTTCCACCCACGCCGCTGCCGCCGCACCGCTATACCCTTTTTCTACCTCAGGCACCACCTCTTCCTTCGACGTTCAATCCCTACCACCGATCTGTCTGAGAATGGATGAAGATAGAAAATTGAAGAACTAAATCTAAATTAGAAATATATTAATTGTAATCTTGCAACTATAATTTGAGTAATAGTATAAGTAAATTACTAATTATTAATATTTATAATAATATTCTCCCTATTTTAAGCCAATAAAAATAAATTTATGTTTATAATAAGTTATATTTGTAAAAATTATACATTAATATATTTTATTTAATTAATTTAATTATTTGTTATGTATATTAGTTTGATTTATATTTTGTTTAACTATTTGTTATAGAATTGTGTATACTTTAATTTAATTAATTATCCAACTCAGATTCTCTTTCCTTGTCAGCTTATCATACATGTGCCACATAGATTTGCAGATTTGCCGTTAATATTTTAACAGAGTAGACGATTTTTCGGATTTTTGTAAAAAATTCCAGTTCAGTGATGTATTTATAAACCGGGGTTGAGTAGAGTGGGAAAAATATATTTAACCCTAGTGGGGAATAGACGGTTAGGTGTGGTGGGGCTGTGATAAATGAAAATTATCATGAGTACAGGTTTTTTTTTCCTTCATTGTTGGAAAACCAATTATTCTTCAACTTCATCAATTTCTTCTACAAAGTATTTCATATTCTTTTGAAAACCAAGACTCTTTAGGTAACGATAGACCTTTATAATTATTGCAAATAAGTTCAAGTTCATTCCATAACTCTCAACACATTTCCAAACTTCTTCATGCATTACTCCTTGCAAAATCTCCCTTGTTCTTTTTTCTTTCATTTCTCGAATTTTTTTCGATATATACTTTTCTAGATTTGTAATTACATCTTGCCATAAATTGCAAGCTCAAAGAAATACTCGAATCCTTATACTCCAAACATTGTAATTTGTGAACACTAATTTGACACAAATCCTAGGAAACATCAGTTTTTATAATTTAACTCTCCAAAACGCTATCAATATGACGACCTTTGAAATGGCTTCAACTCACAAACTTCTTTTTCAAATTTCTTCTCAACTAGCACCTTCGCTAGATTGCATTCGCCCACTTTGTAACGTGCACATTTTGCACTCGCACAGGAGAACACTTCGATAGCATCAAGTCACCTTTCTTGGGTCGTCGATTTTGGCTTAGTCACTTTGGTTTAACCTTGTCTAAACCTTTGAATTAACCTTAGCTTTGATACTACTTGTTGGAAATTTATAGAAGATGATAAATTATAGAGGAAGTGAAATATAACTTTGGAGAACACTTAAGAACACAGTAGGAGGTTGATTGAAGAACGTATTTTACATGTAGAAAGTTATTTTTTCGAGAAATTGCCAAAAGAAAATCTTAAATGTCCAACCGACCATTTTCCAGTCAAAGCTACTTTATTTTCCTGACTTAGATCTGGTTGAAAAATGAGCAATATGATCAACTTGTTTTGGTAGGCTATACTGGCTTATGATAAATGTGTGACTTTTATATCAAAAAAATTAATGCGCATAATAAGATGTTGGCCTCTGATAAATGTGGGACACTTTATTGGGCATAATAAAAGCTATTAAATCCCTGTTGCAGAATTATTTGTATAGTTGTGGGGAAAAAATTATTCCGATGTAAAACTTTTTTTTTATCAGCAAGTTCAATAGGGCATCCAGATCTTTCCTTTATTGTCAGAACTCTTTGATCTCAAAAATAAATGTGACATGTTCTAGACACAATCAATTTAATGCAAACTCCATGCCATAAAGCATTTTTGAAAAACTTCTGATGTTATGGCAAATCCTGTTATTTTTATTTTACATCTTAAGAAAGGAAATGTAGTATCAAGTAGCAACAACATAAAGATAGCCGACACTGAGATAGTGTTTTACTATATTGATTTCGAAATATAAGACAAATCTTAGACTTTTTAAGTTAATTTATGATTATTTCATATTCAAAGTTCAGTTAATCTTAGTTCATAAAAAATTATTAATATTGTAAACTGCTTGAAAAAGTACTACTACTTGCATGATTTATTGTTTTGCAACATTTAAATGAATCACATCAATTTTGAGTTTGAATATGTCTCAGCTTGACTTCAAAAAATAAAAAAATTGATCTTATTTTTTGGAATGGAGGGAGTATTAAATTCTTTGACAACTTTTAGGTGGCTAAATTTTGTGCGGAGAGGATGCATGAAGTTGTGGCAGAGGAGTGGAATCGAGAAACTTTTGATGGACTTGAGTGGCAAAGGAGGTGGGAAGCAGCATTCTCTAGCAGTTTTGAGAGGGCTGACAATGAGGCCCAGACAGCCGCACTAGCACCAGAAATGGTTGGATCAACTGCTGTTGTTGTGGTTCTATCTGGCTGCCAAATAATTATATCCAATTGTGGTGACTCAAGGGCGGTGCTTTACCGGGGGACAGAAATAATCCCCTTAACTGTTGATCAGAAGGTTATTTAAAACTCTTAATTTTACTTGCGTTGATCCAAGTAGACTATGTTAGATGGACTTAGGTACAAGTCTTGGGTTTGTGTATCTTTCTAATTGCCACATTCATCTAATTTCCAAGTCCATGACACGGGAAAATGGCATAGTATTTAATTTTATCTTAATTGTTTTATTATATTTAGGATCAAAATGGTGTTTATTCATAGTGTTCAGATCTGTACTACACTAAATACAAAGGAAAATTAAACACATCCCTTAACATTATACATAGGATTTGATTGATTGACATGTTATCTAATTCAGTTTGTAGAGTCCATGCGTGTAACACGGCATGGTAATTATATGTTATTTCTATCCTCATTGATGCCTTTTTCTCTTTGATATATTGCGTTATGGATTCTGATTTAAATATGACAAATTATACATATATAGTTCATATAAGACTTATTATTATGCTCTTTATAGTATATGGGGGTTGAACAAAGATTTACATCTGTAACAATTGTTACATTGACCAGGTCTATAAGTACATTTTTTCTTTTTGCTTTTACAGCCTGATAGAGAAGATGAACTCAGGAGAATCGAAGGACAGGGAGGGAAAGTCATAAACTGGAATGGTGCTAGGGTGTTGGGAGTTCTTGCCATGTCCAGAGCTATAGGTAATTTTCACTTTATTTCATTGTGCATACTGTATGATGCAATTCTCAGGCTTGCATCTAATAATATATATCTACTCTTTTTTAGAACATTTCCAAGTATAGGATCGGTCTGTAACAATAGAAGCAGTAGTGCCTACAGGTAGTACATTGATTGTGCCCCTTTAGGTGATATTTATATTGTTATTTCCCAAAAGAAGAAAAAAGAATAATAGGAGCATGACACACGATACAGTTGCAATTGAATCTTGCTTTAACCAATTTAACTTGTTAAAACATTTCTTCTTTTTCCAATGAAACATAAAATTTAATGATACTCTTCTTCTTTGCATGTCAAAGTAGTCCAAAGGTTGAACAACATACATATTTGTTTTCTTTTCTCTCTGCTTTTCAGTGTCTGTGCCTTTGAGGTATACATGGTTTTAAAAAATTGATAATAGAGTTCCGAGTATGGAAGGTCTTGGGGTTCTTGTCTTCTTACTAGCTATTTGTCCCCTCCCACTCCCCCTCCCCCTCCCCCCATGTTGTTAGTCCAACACTTGATTCGATTTGCACATGAGAGAGAGTGTTAAAGTATATCATGATACACATTGTTTGGTCTCTCTCTAACTACCTGAGCTTTTGGTTTAAGACGGGTTGAATATGCGTATTTAGCCCTTCATTATGGACTTCATGTGCCTCCAACACTATCCATTCTTCTGTCTATAAGCAATCTTGTCACCTCACCATGGTGAAGGATTTTATATGATATTTAGCTACAAAATCAAAAAGAAGTTTATTATAAATTGTGTTCATATCTTATTAGCTGAAGTTTAGGATAGATTAGTGAATATATAAAGCAATACTTGTTATCTCTGTCTTTCAATCGTTGTTCTCTTCTCTTGCCTGGTGTTTTTTGCATGTGCATTGAATCGTAGAATCCTTCTTTGAATATCATAAATTTATCAGTCCCTTAAAAAACAATCATATTTAAAACAAACAATGCAGATGAGAAAAAATGTTGATTGTTTCAAGGAGAAGCATTTTCTTTGAAATCTAGATCGCGATAGTTTCTTCTTGAGCAATGTATAGATTCCATGCAGCTAGTAGCTCGTAATTTTAGTAACCCATTTGAAGTGCAATTGCAACAAATATACTAAAAACTAATTTGTATCTTTTGCGAGTACTAATTTGTTGGTGGTTTATGTTCTAGGTGACTGGTACTTGAGACCCTGGATTATTCCAGTACCTGAAATAACTTTCACCACAAGAAGTGATGAGGATGAGTGTTTGATTTTGGCAAGTGATGGACTTTGGGATGTAATGTCCAACCAGGAGGTTGGTGAGGTGGCTCGCCGCCTTCTAAGATGGCGGCGCAGGTGTATGGTAAATGATGAGGTTTCGGCGGCACAAGCCGTTGCTGATAACCTAACTGAAATAGCTATTGGGAGAAACAGTTGTGATAACATCTCAATTATTGTTGTGGATCTAAAACCAAAGAGAAAGCGGCAACAAAGGTGAGGGCAAGGCATCCATCCACGTTCTGAAGCCTTGAGCTGAGAAAAAGGCAGCAGATACAGTAAGCCCCTGCTAAGTAACCCACCTTTTTGGCCACATACAATCCTTGAAACTTACAGGGCTGAAAGGTGATAAGACTATGCAGCTAGTTACAGCCTGATTAGGCTTGTTATACCAGATCAATCCTTAATTTTAATTGGTTTGGTCCACACTTGAAAGTATAAAAGATGAAACTGAAAGGGAAAAAAAAGAAAGTAAATATTGTTATGTTGAAGTTGTGTATCTATATTGGAATTTGGAGAAAGGATAGAAATCAAATGCTTGCATTATCCAACTTGAAATGAGTAAATACAAACATTGTGTAAACTTTGAAACCCAGCTTCTAATTATTTTTATTTTCCGATAAATGCACCAAGAAAGAAGAGGTTGAGGGTAAAAAGAGGTTAAATTTACGGATAATAATGGCTGTAAAAAGCTGCTTTGTACTTTGTAATAGTACTAGCTGCACCCATCCGTGCCTTCTGCACTATTTAACTTTGGACGGTGAGATTTATCCCAATTTTTTGATGGTCCTGATGATTTTTGGGTTGAGCGGGAAATTCAAATTGTGTTGTGTTTTGTTATATAGATTATAAATTTTGAGTTCTATTCACCTCGAAAGAATTTCTGCATAAAAAGGAAATAAACAAATATATTAATTATTTTGATAAGCATTAGCACTAAAATTCTTTATCTGAAACTTGTGAAGCTTCTACATATAAGATTGTTCCAGTCCTTTATATATCCAGGTAAAAGTTATACCTATTATGATTGGTATTTGTCACAATACTAAAATCTATAAGGGGGAGTTGAGTAAGTGTATCTAACTTAACTGATTAACAATGATATTTTAAATTTTGTTGCTAAATAACTATCCAGACAGGTTGATGTTTGTCTGCTTAAAGTTTATATGAATCGTGATATGCCGAGACAAATACTCAACTATACAAACAAGGTAAAACCTGTCTGTTTATATATGAGAATCTGGTTCGTAGTTGCTTCTTAACTTTTAACAGTGCAGAAGATGAATTGAGTTAAGTGCAAAATTGATGCAATGAAAGCATGATAAACAAACAATTACAACACAGATTTTTTACGTGATTCAGCCCTTAACTTCTAATTTAATGGCTTAATTCACGTTCAATATCATTTGGTATTGGAGGCTCTTTTATTAACTTAATATTCAATTAATTACAAAAATTACTCCTTTTGTAACAACTTTAACCATGTTTGGACACCACTTCTCCTTATTGCACAACAACAATCTCTTGCACCACTGCAATCTTTAGAGTCTGATTTGCACGATCCTATCCACGACTAGATCAAACACAAACCACAGTAAGCTTGTATACAATTTTTAATCAAGAACGAATATGATTACAATATCTATGAATTTACGGCAACAACAAATTAATAGCAAGGCAAAATCAGAATGTTAGAAGTTTTTCTATAAGAACATTGTTATGAATTTTAATTAGCTTGTTGCAACGACAAGAACAACTCCTCAATTTCAGAATCTCAAAGGAGGATATGAACAGAACAAAAAAGGAAGGGATTTCAAAATTTTCTAACTCTTTGAAATAGGGAATAAAACTGAATTGATTTGACTTCCAAAATAACATCTTTAAAGGATTTGAATCTTTTAAGTACGTGAAACCTTTTTTTTAAAATAATTTCCAGCACTAAAATTGCTTTGAAATTTATATAATATTTTATTTGATAATTTAAAATTTATAGTTTATTTGTTTTTACCGTTTTCTTTTCAAAGTCACTATAAGATATTTTAATATTCAAAATTAAAGTGATTAATGAATTTATTATGTCAGTAAGTGACTTTTATTAGTACTAGTATACATTTTTGCCCCTCCTATTTCATAATATACATGAATACTGAAAACAATTACTACCAATTTGAAGAGAAGATAGACCCAAATTCCAATTCGATAAATAGTAATTTTTCAGGAACATATATTCCGCTAATAACAACGTCTAACAAGCCCTAAATCAAATAACAAAACTATTCAAATAATTAATAATTTTCCCTCTCATCTGCATTCCAGACCCTTGTCTTAATAAATTATTGGAATTCAATTTTTCATCAAATTAAGAGTTTGGTAAGTACTGTAAACAGAATTGAACTTTTGGAGTAATTAATCCCAAATTCTAGTAGTTTGCCTAAATAAACCCTTGGAATTCAATTTTACATGAAATTAAGAGTTTGCTAAGTACTATAGACAAATTCAAATCAACAAAAAATTCAAATAAATTATAAATTTTAAATTATCAAATAAAAAAAGTCCTAATTTTGTTACCTCCTAAATCTTATGTGTAAGGGGTAGAGACCGCAATAGAATGAGAAGAGGAGAAGAGGAGAAGAGGAGAAGAGGAGATGAGGTCGCGGACTCGCGGTGCTTGGCCAAGCTATGAAGGTGTGAAGTAGAGGAAAAGTTCTTTTAATTTAAGTATGCTCTGAGGACTGAGGCATGAAGAGTTCTTTATGTGAATGCGTGAAGTGAAGTCTCGCCCCTCACTAGGGGTGAGGATGGTGCGGTTTGGTGCAATTTGAAGTCCAAATCGCACTTGAAACCGCTTATGTGCGGTTTGACAAATCCAAAACTGCACACGAAATCGCTTATGTGCGGTTTAACAAATCCAAAACCGCACACGAAACTGCTTGTGATTGGTGCGGTGCGGTTTTAAACTGTGCGGTCGGTTTGAATTGGTGCGATTTCGGTTTCAAAATCAATTGAAACATTAAAAAGGTCTAAGCCTTCAATAGAATTTAACACAGAGCTCACATCGAACAATTAACTAAGTGACAGAGTCAGCAATGAGAATTATATCAAGCATAGAAACAAAGCTCATTCTGTCAAACATGTCAAATTCACCATCAAATCATAGAACAACTTGACACATAAAATAGTTTTAGTTTATAATAAAGGAATGATGCTTTAAAACTAAAACATACGCTATATAAAACAAAAGAGACCATATATTCGATAACAAATAAGAAGATTTATCTAGTTTCCCAAAAATTAAAAGTATATACTGGAGATAGAATGAAATAATATCTTATATATTGCAGGGAGGACTTATATAATATAATCCTAACTGTACCTAATTTTTGAAAAATAATCTATTAGACTATTACTACTATAGCATAGACCTTAACCAATGCATCAAGTGTTCGAACCAACGAATTTGGCCCTTCAGCTATAAGCCCCTCCAGTAACGCATCAAACAAATTCGAAATTCTAAAACTCAAATGCTTAATTTTTGACTCTATAAGCTCTAACCATCTTCTTTCAATTGGTGAAAAAATGATAATGCAAAGACTGAGGTTTTCTCTGAGCGTGTTCAAGTGAAAGTAACTTTAGAATTTACTAGAGATAATACATACATACACACACATGGTGCGGTTTCGATTTTATGTGTTCGGTTTTGGCTAGTAACCAAACCGGAACCGTAAATTTGGTTATTCAATCCATCTAAAACCGTCACATACGCCAGAACCATTGATGCGGTTTTTGGTGTGGTTTCGGTACCAATTTGGTTACTTGCTCAACCATACCCCTCACTCTCTGTAAGCAAATTAAGATTAGAATGAAATGTTTTCTTTTGCTCCTACCAAGTTTACCTTTTTTATTAATCTGCCCCCTTGAGTTTACTAATTTATAAATTCTGCCCCATTAAGTTTACCTACCAAAATAAAAAATAAAAAATAAAAAATAAAAAAATGAGCATAGGCAGGCCTACCCTGCCCTTATAGTGCATCTGCCCCTGTTGAACGGTCAAGCTGTGTAAATGTGAATATAAAAAAAATTGCTGGAAAGGCCCTTCAATGCTCCATTTATTCCAAAAAAAAGGGTACAAACTTAAATTTTTTTCCCCCTATTTACTCTTAAATATTAAATATAATAATAGTGATGATTTAAAAATGAAATAGCAATGATAAATTGGATTATATTATATCATTTTCACTATCATCAAAAGAAACTAGATTTTCTTTAAAATTTTGATAAAATGAATTTATTTTTATATTTTGTAGAATGGAAGAATATGGTTGTGTCTAGCCAAGAGCGTAATAAGATTGATCATTTTGATACTAAGCAAAGTAACAAGACTACTCCAAATCATCTGTTTCTTCCTTCCAGTAATGCTGAAAACAAACAACAGTCGGTTATAGTTATATATACAGAAATGGTGGTGATACATTTTTAAATAAAAAATAAAAATTTGGTTCAATTTTTAAATAAAAAATATATGCATGGGGTAAAAATTAAATTTGGTCGTTAAAATTTATTTGAATATCAAAACCACGAGGTGCTATCTTGTCTCGGTTTTATTTGAATTGAATTTTGAGCAATAGTTAAATAAATTAGAATTCAACTTTTATTAAATAAGGGTAAATTGAACATAAGAATTAAATCTTATAGTTAGTCTACTGCACAAAAGAGTTGGTTTAGTTAAAAATGGGATTCACTTGTGAAAATATTAAATTAACTTGTGGAAATATCAATTCCCAATAAAAACTCTTAAATCAACGTTCTCTCCCTTTTTGATGATAATATAGAACTCTTCAAAATGACTTGTCATCATTGAAATCAAAAATATATAAACCTACAAATACAACTGATGACAGTCATACACCATCTGCGTCCGCGTTCCTTATTACTTGATATTTTTTAATTATGTTACTTTTATTTCAAGATTTGTTGTTAAACAGCTCAATTGAGAGCTTCGTGATTGGTTCAAAGGTTGAAATTAAAACAACCCTTGATCATGCTTCTTGTCAGAGCGAGTATAATCAACCGACATGATTTTATCAGAGAACTCTGTTTTGATTCTACCCTCCCGAAGTTCATTCTTCGAAGAACTCCGTTTAAATTATTCGAGTGAATTCTTTCCAATCAACTTCTTTTATTATTCCCGTTTTTGTTAATAACTTGTATTTGATCTCTCTTTCAAATTTAGCCTATCTTTTTATTTTTTGTTAGTTAAACATAGAATCGTTAATAGATCAGGATTCGGATGAGAGCCCTTCCACTGCAAACTTAAGGCCACTCAAAAACCAAGCCAACTATATAAGGTGTAACAATAAGTTTACTATCACATAAAAACCCTCACATATCGCTTTCACATGATATTGGTATATTTCACGTTCGAAAGCAGTCGTATGGACCATACTAATATGTATGTGAGTGTATGCGAAACGAAGACGATGAAATGGCGTTTTATATGATAGTAACATTACTCAAGGTGTAAATAATGACAACATATATAATAATGAAATTCAAAATCCGACTCCTCTTTGTATACATGGAAGAAACACTAAAGTTATGTCATTTCATTAAATCCTTATTTTCATTTCATAATATATGTGAAAACTTGTAGTGTTAATAGAGTTTTAAGATTACGTCACATCATCCAATAAGGTTAATTTTGTCTTGTATTTTTTGTTGAGATATAAAGTCCTATATCAGGTAATTAAGACTTAATATATAACTTGAAAAACTATTCTACTAATTATCAATTGATTTTGATCGAGTTGGATGCTTCAATATATATGATATTAGAGTAGACATCGTTCATGTGTAGGCCCCAACAATCGACCCACATGCTCCACGTCACCCTTCACTCATTATCGATTAATTGGTTTATTTTGAGTTCATTACCAATTGATTTTGAGTTTTATGATTCAATAATTTTGAGTTTGTCTTCAATATCGATCTCATGATTTAACTCGGACCATTAATAATTTTTTCCCCAAATAAAAGCATTTATTGCTTTTAAGTGAGTTGGTGGATGTTTTAGTAATTTAAAAATCTTGCATTCATAAATGAAAATTCATAATCACAATTGACCTAGGAATGTGATATATATTTCACAAGTAAATTAATGGACCCCCTAAATAATTTTTACTAGTGAAAATATCAATATCTCTTTCATTTATTTCAAAGCACAGAACAAAATGTGTATTAAATTCGATAAATTTTGTAACTGTATTCGATAATCTTGTATTTAATTCAATAAATCTTCTAAATGAATTCAAAATTATGACTTGTAAAAATTTGTTGATTTAGCCCAGAAGGATGTTAATGAAACACTTTTTTTCCTACCTGGATAAACATTTCACATTTCACATTAATGGAATATGTTTTAAGACCAGATTATCGTTGACTACAAATAATTAATGTTACCACAAATAATTAATTAGATTAATTATCAGAGATTATCATAATTTTTCATACATTTAATGCATAGTTTTAATTTCCACCACGGCTGCTATATATATATATTTATTTATATATATATATATAGCCCTAATTTCTTAGAAGTTCAGCGGCAGAAACTCAAGAAGATGGACATCAGTCGCCTGCAGCGACAGGTAGCCAACACCAGGCAGACTCTCTTTGCGGAGGTTTTTCTCTAAATCGCCTTTGCTTTTATTTTATTACTTCTTCTTCTTCTTTTTATTTTATTTTATTTTTATCACCTACATTGAATTATTGGAAATTGATGGATCGATCTCATTTGATCTTTATATGTAAATTTCCATGTTGCAAGCTCGATGTTCTGTTAATACGGAGGTAGGAGATATATATATAGTCCGGCTATCTCCCATGAAACTTGAGGAAATGAACGAAGAAATGAACCCATTTATACGACGATTTTTTTTCCGTTGTTATAATATTAAAACCAGCTTTTCATCTTTATAATGATGAAAAAAACCGTCGCTATAACCTAAGCTCGTTTCTGCCCCTCCTTTCTTCGGTTCATTTATAAAAGCTGACTATATATATACACGTTAAATAACTAACTCCTCTAAAAACTTAAAGTTATTAAAAACAGACGACACCCACGATATATATCATATGTAATAATATATCTAACCTTCTTATTGAATAAACATATATATTTTAGAGTCTCAAGAAACATGTTTCTATGCCCCTCACCCCCTCATTCCTGTCTTTATGTGGTGTATATATGAAACTTTACAAAAAATTGAATGTGGTAGCAAACTCATCATATATAATTAACAAATGGGTTTCGGTTTCTGCAGAAACACCTGAACCAAAATTTCGCTCTGCTGGAAGTTATTGCAGGCGAAAATCAAGAATTCCTTGCTGGTGTTCTAGATCAATATTTCGTAGATGCAGATATGATGCTCTCTCAAGTGGAGGAAAAAATGTATGTGAGTTAATTTGATGATATATACGACAATTAAAAACTTTCAAGATATATATATATATATATATATATATATATATATATCTTTTCCATTTCTTTAATTAATTAATTCATTTTATTATTAATTAATGATATAATAATTATTAATTGTGTTTTGATATGTAATATTTCACAGGGAGAAACAACCACTAGATTTTATCGGATTAGAGAACCATCTTTTTTTGCTCAAAAGCAAGTGTGCAAGGTAGTAAAGAATTCAGATTTACAAAATTATTTTTTATTTGGTCATTTCGGTTTACAAAGTTATATAGTTAACCGTAAATTAATAAATAATTTTGTTATATATAAATAAATATTATGATTTATTATTTTATTTGCAGTGTTGGAGCTAACAATGTGTTGCTTAGAGTAAAGCTGCTAAGTTTACGTTTGAATGGAGGGCGCAGTACTGAACGGTAATTAGTCTATATATATATATATATATATTTCATTTTATTTTAATTTTTTTTGTTATTATTTTATTTCCTAGCTAGCTATAAAACATTTTAAAAATAATATTTATGTATGTACAAGGCTATATATGTTTTTATGAATTATAGATTCATTGAATTAATTATATGTTATGCATGAATATGAGCAGTTGCAATGACGCTTTCCAGAAGCTGAAGCGCGAGCTTGAAATTTTCAAGACAAAAATGCAGTTTTATTTTCAGGTATATATATATATATATATATATATATATATATATATATATATATATATATATATAGCTTCTTGACCCTCTCCGAAATGGTTAAGATGAAGTTTATTTTTAGGTAAGTTGGTCAATCGACCAATAGAAATAATTGACAGCAGCTAAAACTCTACGTTCTGCATTCTATCTACCAAAATACCAACTTACTCAAAAATAAATTTCATGCTAACCGGATCCCCTCCTAGCTCATCCCATGACTACTTTGATAATAATAATGCTATTTAAATATATTTTTTTTGACATTTAAGATGATGCGATGGGATCCACCTGAAGAGATTGAGGATCAGCTGGAGTACTATGACAACGAGAGTGATGAGGAGATGATTGTATCCAGCTGTGCTACAAATAAAAACCAAAAATGATCGATAATATATATATATATATATATATATATATTTTAAGCTAGCTAGCAGCCTAGCAATAGCTTGCATAAATAAAATTAAAGGCCAGGTTGTATGGTATTGTGATGTTATATGTTCTTTGTGATTCCTTTTTGCCGAATAATTGTCAAAGTTTATTGTATTTATTCCTTGCATCTATCTGATACAATTACATACTCAACTTGTTGAATATTTTGCATGGATACGTGCTAGTAATTTTGTGGTTGGATCAAGCATATATATATATATATATATGTGTGTGTGTGTGTGTGTGTCTACATATTTTGAAGGTTGGCGAGGTTGAAGAATGCGCCGCGCTTGTTCTTCAACTGAGCATAGCTTCCTCTCTCCAACACCTTCCCTTCCGAAACAAAGGCAACGGAGTCGAGATTTCGAATGGTGTTTAGCCTGTGTGCCACCACAATTGTAGTTCTTCCGATCATGATTCTATCCAAAGCTTCTTGCACAATTTGCTCTGATTGAACATCAAGTGCACTTGTGGCCTCGTCTAGTAGTAAAATTGTCGGGTTCCGAATTATTGCTCTGGCAATACCAATTCTCTGCTTTTGTCCTCCTGATAATTGCACTCCCCTCTCTCCACATTCAGTTTCATATCCATCTTTCAAAGATCTACACCAATAAAAAACATGCACGCACATATCTATTCTTAGTTCATTAACCATAATTAATGAGGGATATGTTTGGAAAAATAACTTCTTTTTTCTTCCTAGAAATATATATATCTTAATAAGATTAACAGTACTTACGAGATAAATTCATGAGCATTTGCAGCACGAGCAGCCTCAACCACCTCATTTTCTGATGCATCGAGCTTTCCAAAGACAATGTTGTCGCGGATGGTCCCTGAATATATCACTGGCTCTTGGCTAACAAGTGCCATTTGCCTTCTATACCATCCAATATCAATCATCTTAATGTTCACCCCATCCACCTTGACTGTCCCTCTTTCCACATCGTAAAACCTCTGAATCAGCGCGATCACGGTGGACTTTCCACAACCACTCTTCCCAACAAGTCCAATACTTGTCCCTGCTTTCACTTCCAAGCAAAATTCCCGCAACACTAAGCTGTCTGGCCGGCTTGGATACGCAAAATCTACCCTTTTCATCTCTATCCCACCGGTAATTTTGTCTGTCTTGATCCCACTAGTTCCATCTCCGGCCTAATTACAATGCAAAACAATGAGTTTAATTAAACCCCCCCCAAAAAAAAAAAAAATTCACAAAATCAAGAAATAAGTGTTAATTACTTACATGTTGAGATATTGAAATTAATGATTGTCGATCAAGAATGGAAAAAACGGATGCAACTGCAGTTGAGCCCTTAGCAATATCCGAGGTCATGCTGCCAGCATCAGCTATAACTTTTCCGGTACTAACCAAAATGAAAAATGTCTTAAAAACATCCCCAGAAGAAATCTCACCAGCATTAACCAATTTACCACCATACCAAAAGTCCAAAGCCCAACAAATAAAAGTTAGCCCCTGAGCAGACCCTAAACCAACCCCGGCTAGCCAAGATTTCTTCCTGGATTCCTTCCTCGGTTCATCCTGAGCATCATCAAATATGTCGAGAACTTTCCCAATGCTCCCAAATGATGTCACAATTCTATGATTATACACCGCCTCAGCAGCAATTTGAGTGCTAAGATTTTGTGCCTTAACAAAATTTGTCGACATATTAGATAATACAACTTTTCTGGCATAGAAACAGAGAATTGAAAGTGGCTGGACCGCGATCATAACAAGTGCCAACTTCCAAGCTACAATTAGCCCCATTATCATTGCAATCGTTACGGCTGAAATAGTTTGCACTAATAGTGAAACTCTATCTGCTATAAGGGACTTGACCATTGAAGCTTCATTGCTTAATCTTGAACATAAGGCTCCACTTGAATTTTGTTCTTCATCAAACCAAGCTGCTTCAAAGGTTAGAATTTTCTCAAGCATTCTCATTCTGATTCTTTTTGTGAGCTGCTCACCCATATAAGCAAAGTTGCAATGTTGTAAAAGATTTACAATCATTGAAACTATAGCAAGTGAGCAAAATATTAAAGAGTAGGTTCGAATTCGAGCATTCATTTCCTCGTGACTTGGTAAGAAAAAAGACGAAATCACGCCACCAATTGTGAAGGCATACACAGGTTGTACTGCCCCAAAGATTGCAGCAGATAAGCTGCCAATTAGGCCTTCTTTCCATTCCGGAGAGTTTAAAGAAAGAAGCCGAGAGAAGGAAGGTGGAGGGTAATTGGATTTGGGGTGTGGCTCATCTTGAAGTTGTAGCGGTGAGGTGAACAGGGCCGGGCTTAGCCTGCTGGCACTGCTTCTTGTAGCTGATGATCTTGCGGATTGATCGACTTGTTCTTGATCATCAATTGTGAATTGTCTTTGGAATTTTGCTAGTTTTGCATAGTGGCCATTTTGTTTGTTGATGAGATCTTGGTGTGAGCCTTTTTCAATTATGCAGCCGCCACTCATGACTGCGATAACATCTGCATTTCTTACTGTTGAGAGTTTGTGTGCAATTACCTGATCATATTCAATAACCGTAAGATAGCATGGATTCATAGTACATTAATTATATGCGATAAATTTGATACCATATTAGAAGATTGTTAATATCATAAATTCAATTTATTTGACTTAAAACCAGTAGTTATCGGATCATAATGATCAAGTGGAAAATTTGAAGGATGAAAGTATGTACCAGAGTTGTTCTTCCCATGGAGGCTTGGTCAAGGGCAGTTTGAACAAGTGTTTCTGATTCAGAGTCAAGTGCACTTGTTGCTTCATCAAGTAAAAGCATGACAGGGTTCTTGATAATGGCTCTTGCAATTGCAATCCGCTGCTTTTGGCCACCTGATAGAAGTGCTCCCCGTTCGCCAACCTAGTACATTTCATCATCTTTGTTAGGACAAGTCCGTCGGTATATATGTAATAACTATGATGACTGTATGTGCTTATGGGATGTTTGGTTTATTTGAAGGTCAAACAATTATATATGTTCGTGCAAAAATAATTTATTTAACTCGCAAATACGTTATTTGGTGGCGTCGTATGTGTTTGGACCTCTAATTTAACATATCAAATGCTATCTCTACAAAATGTTGTAAATGTCAAGAACCGAACAAACCCTATACCCTACATAGTTATGATATATATAATTGGACTAGTATATATATATATATATATATAACGAACAACGTTTGAAGCTATATATATAGTATAAGATTTTTCAAAAAATAGGATAATTCCTAATTTTAACACTTAAATTAAGTTTATAAAACTGATCACTCACCTTTGTCTCGTACCCTTCCGGAAGTTGCCTAATGAAATTATGAGCATTAGCAGCCATTGCCGCAGCAATTACATCATCCATAGTTGCATCAAGTTTCCCAAACAAGATATTATCTTTAATAGATGTCCCAAACAATGCATGTTCCTGACTGACAAGTCCCATTTGCCCTCTCAACCATTTCAACTGCAGTTTCTTTATGTCTACACCATCAACATTCACAATACCACTGTCTGCATCATAAAACCTTTGCACCAATGCAATTGCAGTGGATTTCCCACTTCCACTTGCACCCACAAGAGCAACAGTTTCTCCTGCTTCAATCTTAAGGCTAAAATCTTTAAGAACAATGCAATTAGGCCGAGAAGGATAAGTGAACATTACGTGCTCAAATTCAACTTCCCCTCTTATATTTTCCAACACAAGTCCATTTTTTTCTTCGCCGTCAATTTCAGGAATCCGGTCAATCCTATGAAATATTCTTGAGGCTACAACAGATGCTTCTGTGAAGTACTTCAACTCTGGAAGTGCCATCCCAAGTGATCTGCATTAATTATATATATAATGAGATAATTAGACTACTATCTTAATGAAATTAAATAATCTAATAATTAGCTATATATAGTATTCTAAAAATGTTATTAATATCAAGAAAAATGCAAGAATATATATAGCTATATAGTGTATTAGCTAGATTGTTAAAAAGCTCAATTAAAGAAAAAAATGATGGAAGGAAGGAATTAAGAGACATACAATCCGGCCAAGATGAAGGAAATGCCGGAAGCATAAATTCTCCCTCCATTTTCCCCTTTGTACATAACCAGGCGACCTCCATACCACGCGAGTAAAGCCCAAATTGCAAAGGAAAGTCCTGTACTCCCAACAGCAAGGCCTTTTGCAACTCCTTGCATAATTCCCAACTTCATTGTTTGATCCAAAATTGTTGAATATTTGTGGATGATATTCCTCTCAGCAGTGAATGAAAATATAGTCTTGATGGAGACAAAAGCTTGCTCTAGAATGGTATTTGCTTTACTGTATTCCTTGTAGGACTTTTTTGATAAATAGATGAGGTATTTTCCATAAATCAGCCCTGGTATGATTAAGAGAAGCAGTGTTGGGAAGGCTACTAATGCCAACCTCCATGAGAAGTAACTTGAAAATGCAAGCCCCGATACGAAAACTGATGAGTTCATCAAAAACTTTGGCACCTGCAGCATGTAATTATATAATTAATATATATGATATAACACAAATACACCATACATTTTAACTTAAACCCACCCTAGCTATAAGATTTTTTGATCGAGAAACTATCTAATTAAAGAACCCTAAAATTTATTATATAGGTCAACAATATATATATATATATATATATATATATATATATATATATATATATATATATATATATATATATATATGAACATGTAATTAATATATCTTCTTGAAGTTTTGAGATATCAAGATTATTATTATAAACAATTAAGTAGTACTCCTGTTATATATATAGATGATGCATGTCTAGTAAGTACCTTTTCACTAAGAACTTCTTGGATGAGAGAGGAGTCTTTTGAAATGCTACTGATAATTTCTGAAGTAGTTGCCTCTTGTGAATCAAAGAATCCAACTTCTTGCCGAAGAACGGCTTCCAAATATTTGTAACGAATCTTTAGCACTTGTCGTTCGCTGGTTTTAGTCCAACAATAACCTTCTGAAAAAATTATTTTACAAATTAATTATGCACGTACTGATTTTTTAGCTCATATATAATTCATTTAAGATCTATATATTAATGAGATTCTTGAAATTAATTAAAGAATATAGAAATAAGTGACAATTTCATGCATCTATCTTTTCATAATTTAGTGATGGTGGATCTATATGTTCTATCTTGCATGATATATATAATGGGGTCGATCGGGTATATATATTAGCTAGGGTTTCATACTTGTTCTTAATTAATGGAAAATGTCCCTTGTTGACACTACAAAGCTGTATGTTTAATTAGATGCAGTGTGAAAAAACAATAGAGACCCAACTTTCAAACATGAGACCATAAAAAAGGCATATATACCACTTATTGAGGGGAAAAAAAAGTTGAAAGTGATTACTTACCCATAAAAGCAGCCACCATCACTCCTAATCCCAGGTATACAAAGTATAAACTGCACTGTAATATAAAAAAAAAAAATGAGATCTTTAAGCTAGCAAGCTAGCAATTTATAAGAAGAAAAAGATTATATATAGTCTATAGAAGTTAATGAAACTAGTTAAGCACCTTTTCAATCTCAGCCATGAAGTTGGCATGATTTTGTGGAGTCTTGCCATAACCCAAGGTATTAAAAAGATGACTAACATATACTAATAAACAGTTTGTTGACATGCCATCTCCAATGGCTCCAATAGTACCCAAAAATATTAGCCAAACATCAATCCAATCCGCATATTTGAAAATTATAGAAATAGAATTTCTCTCCTTATTATTCCTTTCCATCTCTCCTTTCTGATCCAACTTGATACTCTTTTCTAAACAACAGCTCATCATTTTTATAAAATTTGGATCAGTCTGCTTTAGTACTGCATCTGCAAGAAAGAACAGAGATAGTATACTGAGAAATTGGCCAAGTGAAGAAAAAGAAAATGTTTGCTTTGAAGAAGTACTGATGACCAATTAATTACTAAATTTGTTTGTGCATTTATGGGCGTTGTAAATTGTAATAGCTAGCTAGATGATATGTCATGAATATATGTAGATATAAGGGGGGCCGGGGTTGTTGCAGTTGATCTCTCCTTTTGTGATTTGGAGTTTTGTTACTTTCCATTCCACCAAATCAATAGAAACTCTTTTTTAAACGAGATGATTATCTAGGACCATGCACTGCTACCTATAGGGTTCTTTCCTCTTCTGTTTGTTCAAAATATTTCCCTTTTGGTTGCTGTACATTCGTTACCCCGGCCCACACGTTCTTTTTATCTCAAATTATGAGTTGTAACTCGTTTTTATAAACATAAACATGACGACTAATCAAAATTATGAATTATAACTCGTTTTTATAAACATAATCATGACGACTAATCATACTCCCTCTGTTCCTAAAAGATTGCCGTTTAAGGTTAATGCACACAGATTAAGAAATATAATTAATACCTAGCGAAAATACTATACTACCCTTATTAATTGTCTCAACCAATTATTCTCCTCCCAATGTTTCTTATTCAATTCAACCAATTAACTTCTTATTCAACCAATTACTACTTGGATTATAGCATTAAATTGAATAAGAATCATTGGGAAGGGAAGAAAACTTTAAATAGAAGAAAATTTTAAATAAGGGTAAAGTAGGAAAAAAATAGCTAATGTTTATTGATAAACTCAAAATGACAATCTTTTTGAAACAGAAATTACTTCCTAAAACGACAATCTTTTAGGAACGGAGGGAGTATAATTAATTAATGGGTTCCATCCACAGCAACCGTTTTGGCCTGTTAAATTTTTTTTGCTCCACCCGAAATTTCAACAGGCCAAAAAAGATTGTTGTGCATGGAATCCCTATATATATATATATATATATATATATGTGTGTGTGTGTGTGTGTGTGTGTGTGTGTGTGTGTGTATGTATGTGTGGTTGATATAAGAGAATCGTTAAATCTACAATACTTTTTGTTATTTTCACAATAAAAATATCGTTATAGATGTATAACGACAGTAAAAACCGTCGCTATAGGATTTATAACGATAAATAAAAATAATATTTTCTATCGTGAATTTAACAATTTCTTTGATATAATATCAATGCCCATCCGTGATGATGAGAAAGTTCTTTTAATGGAGACCGTGGAAGATGGACCAATTAGGTCACAAAGTGATCATAGTACCCTCATAGTATCTTCGCACTTTTTTTCTTTGTAAAAGGTGACCTAACTACTTGAAAATATATACTATTTGTGTTAATTTTCATGTCTTAATCATGCAAAGTGCATTCTCTCTCTCTCTCTCTCTCTCTCTCTCTATATATATATATATATATATATATATTGGGATTTATTCCACTTTTTTAATTTATTTCTTTGGGTCATTGAAAAAGTATGATTTGAAATATGAAAGTGAAGTATATCAACTGATCATATATATATAAAAAAAACTAAATAACTGCGTACAGAAATATGATCTGAAATTAAAAAAGCATTAAAATTCCAAATGAAGGACGTACCTTAATTATACAAGAAGCCTATCAGAAGAATTGTCTTCAAATGAAAATATATATATATATATGACAACTGAATGTACATCAAAAATAATTTCTGCTCACTGGTTATATATGTATAGGCTCGGTATATATATGCTTACTTATAATATTAGCAGAAAGTGGTCGTAATATATATAGAAAGCTAAAAGTAAAAGGAAAAAGAAGAGATGGCCGTACATGTGGCTCAACAATTTGAGATGCTCGGACGACAGTCAGACAGATTGCTTAAAGAATTCTAAGAATATATATCATCTTGTTTGTTTCAGGCATTTCACGTGCGAAATTTCAACTACTTTCAATAATCTAATCAAGTTGATAAGAATATTATATATATATATATTATTTTACGGATCGATTAGGATCAGATATCTACTTTGATTTACTCATTTTTATTTTAGCGGACGAATTTCATGACGATTCGGTCATTCAATCGTCGATAGAAACTTAGTGACGCTTATATGTCATCTCGTCGCTAAAAGTATAAACGACGGTTGATAATCCAAAACCGTCGCTTGAATCCGGCTGTCGCTAAAAAAAAGTAATACGGTGAAGTAAGATAAATACACTGATCCGCTTCTCTCTCTCTATATATATATATATATATATATATTCAGGCATTTCACGTTCGAAATTTCAACTACTTTCAATAATCTAATCAAGTTGATATATATATACTACATCACTTCTTTAAGAAAATTAGCTAGATAGGACGTTTCTACAAAGTTTTGTTGAGTATATATAATTTAATTCAACAACAATTAATATTATCAATTAATATTTGTCTAAGTTATTTAATATATTTTTTTCCTTTTTGGTCAAGTCTCTCTCTCTCTCTCTATATATATATATATATATATCATTATGCGCATGTCCATATATATTCCTTGGATATCTGAATTAATGGGAACCTTAAAAGAAATAAAATAAAATAAAGTCAGCTTATTAATTAATTTCAGTTGTCGCTTCGCTTTCAACTTTAATTACTTGAATATGTAAAAATGTTTATTCCTGGGTTAGTACTTTAGTTAGTGGGATTGAATGAATAAAATAATTATGTGCATATGTGAGAGGTTAGTTTATATTATTATGATAGATTAAAATAAAATATGACTATATATGTGTGTGTATATCTAACTAATCTCTAATAATAAGCGTATGTGGGATTGAATGAATAAAAGAATTATGTGCATATATGAGAGGTTAGTTTAATGATAGATTAAAGTAAAATATGACTATATATATATATATATATATATATATATCCAATTAATCTCTAATAATAAGTACTGTATATAATATTGAATTGGGTTTCTTTTACATACCATCATCAACAGTTACTTTCAAAACTTTCCAAAATTTCACTCCCATATCAGAATACTACTTGCTTACTTTTGGTACTTTAACTAAGTCATAATTAAATATTTTATATTACTTAAAGTTAAAATAAATTATATTATTTATTATATTAATATGCAAGAGTAACATAATAATAATATAGTTTAAAAATAAAAATATTCTTCCCTTCCCTTCCTTGATAGTTGATATATCTCTCTTTTTAAACTCACAATTAACGAAAAATATAATTAAAATCTCATTTCTTCCTCTTTTTTTTAAACTCATAAACATAACAAGAAATTTTTTTAATTCATTCTCATTTCTTTTTTTTTTATATTTTCTCTTTTCATCTCATCCCTCCAAACTTACAAACGCATCATGGGCTGAATTATTCTTAGCACAAACCATTGGTTAAGTATATGCCCATCTTTTTGACCGATCATCTTTTTCATCACAAAGCAACCCTGCCACTCGCTAGCTAGTGCTAATACATAAGATGATATTGTTGACGGATCCGGTTAATATGAAGTTATTTTTTTAGTGAATTGGTTAATTGGCCAATAAAATATTGACATATGTATAATCTCGCTTGCGTGTCAATATTTTATTAGTTAATTGACCAATTTACCTAAAAATAAATTTCATACTAATCACTTCCATATATATATATAGGGAGCGGATCCTGTCCGGCCTCCCGCATTTTAACAAAATGCGGACTTTTTTTTTTTTTTTTAAACAACTAAGAAAAAAGTTTAATATTTTATAGAACTGAAATTTTTCTATAATACAGACATGTTTTGTTATATGTATCCAAATCACATCTAAAATACTGTATTATGGAAAAATTTCAGTTCCATAAAATATTAAACTTTTTTTTCTAGTTGTTTTATAATATAGTTGTATGTATATATATATATATATATATATATATATATATATATATATATATGAAAAATATATATACAATCTGTAGTAGTATACAATGCTGTCTATGACATGACGATTTTTGACTATGATGATGGTTGAACCGTCGCTATAACCCTGTAAAACCGTCATTATAGTATGACCAAGTATTACTGTAACAGATATATACATATAAATATATATATATATATATATATATATATATATTCCATCCATGAAGAATCGGTTGTTGTGAGGAAGCAACCCATTTTATTAAATTGCCATAATCAGAAGCGACTTATAAAAAATAAAATAAATTCTAACAAGTCACATACAGTTGTTGTACGGTGGTAAAATAATTGCTTCCCAACAACCTAGGTTCTTTGTGGATGGATACCCATATATATATATATATATATATGTGTGTGTGTGTGTGTGAGAGAGAGAGAGAGAGAGAGAGAGAGAGAGACTTTTGAAATAATGTGATAAGGGTTATGATTAAACCCTTTATTTTCATAAAATTAAATGAATATTTTTCAGAGAAAATGTGCTTAATTACTTATCTTTTTATAGTTATTAATTAGGGTATTTTTCAAGTATCAGGCCACTTCTTTAGAAAGCAAATAAACCTAGTTAGAGCTAGTAGAAAATAGTAGTAAGGTTTAAACCTAGCTACAAGCCTCAAAATAATGTCTCCACAAAATCTCGACACCCTGGCGAATTCTTTGGCTTTTCTTTATCCAAGAGCTCTCAATACTTGTGTTCAATAATTTGTTTCAAAGATCATTAATTTTTCTTCTTTATTCTTAAACAGTGATTGAGCCACTGTTTCTGCTCCCCAGAATTTAAACACACACACACACACATATATATATATATATATATATATATATATATATATAATTATGCTATCATGCATGGGGCCAGACTAAGCATGGAAACATTTTTATTCTATCCCCATTAATCACTTGATGTAGCTTTATAATCATCTGCATGCAGTAGTCAACATATGATACATATATATATATATATATATATATATATATATATATATATATATATGGAAGTGCTTGTCTAGCTAACCAAAAAAAAATGTTCTAAAATAAATCAGCTATAATGACAATTTTTTTCGTCGTTATAATCATAGAAAATTGTCGCTATACACGGTTATATCTAAAGCGACGGTTCGAACAGTTGCTATAGCCCGATTCGTCTTTAATTTATTTTGTTGGTTCGTTGAACAAATTTTTCATATATATATATATATACAAAATTTCGTATTTATTATGTGCTTCTCTTCTAACCTTTTCATTTTAAAAATTCAGTGGAAAACACCCTTTTCCTTTTCCTTTTCCTTTATACTTGGTTTATTCTATATTTATCATGGGCTGGTCAAAAGTCTGGCTCAAATGTACATTTTGTTTATATCCGATCCACAAGCTATGCTAGCTGTCGAGAACTACTTCATTTATAGACTTCAAAGTAGGTTACACCTTCTCCGTTCCCCAAAATAAATTAATTAATTCCACTACAAATTACTAAATTTTATGACTTTTTAATTTCAAAAAGGGATAAATCAATTTTTGGTATTTGTACTGGGACACGACTTATAATTTGGTATCCGAAATGAAAAAAGTTACAAATTGATGATTGTACTCGAAAAATGTTACACTCCGTTAAACAGTAGGGTTTCATTCTTATTCTGTTTGAAAATTTGACAGGTCAGATGCAAAGGATGACATGGCGATGACTGGACAACAAAGTTGTATTGATGTGTATTTTCCCATGTATAAAGGCCGATCAGCAAAAAGGAACAGATTGATATTTTGGAAAAAAAAATTAGGATTTTCTTCTTCTGTCCTTCTTCTTCTCTCATTCTTCTTGTCTCGATTCTCCATTGATTACTGGTTCCCATATATTTATTAAAGAGTTTTCAGTGTTTAATTGAAAGGATGAGCTCGTCTTGGAGTGGAATCGTAAATGAAATCGGGGAAGAAGATTATAGTTCATGCAACAAAAATGAATGGATTACACCAGAGTTCCCAAGTCGGTATGCCACTGTGGAGCAATGGTGCAAATGTGGGAGGCAAGGAAAGATGGAACAAAACATCGAGGAAGGCGATCCATGCATTGGGTGTATTAATTATCGGGTAAGATTTTGGAAAGATGTTTTTTTTATTTCTTTCCATATGATTGCTTATGTTAATGCATGGTTGGTGTGTTGTTGTGTAATAGGACAGGAGAGCTTACTGCGGTTTCTTTAAATGGTATGATCCACCATTTCCTGATAGAGCAAAATATGTTATTGAAGATTTGACATTAAAGTTGAAGATGAGCATAGAGATGTTGGATAAATTGAAGAATAAAAATAGTGAGAAGACCAAGAATTGAAAAGAGTTAGCAGAACTTGATTCGGTGAAGACATTGGAGAAGGAGGTTAAAAAGCTGAAGAAGATTAATGTCAAAGCTCAACAACAGGAAATTTTTTATGGTTTCTTTTAATTTGCTCATGGATGTTAGTTGGCTGGTGTTGTTGTTGTTAGAATTTGAATAAATAATACTATGTTTCAATGTATTAGTAGTTAGCTTGAAGGTTTGTTTCTGGTGGTGTTTCAATGGATTTTGATGTTTGGTGTTTCAATGAATGAATGATGCTGCTGTTTCAATAAATGAATATTAATGTTGTTGTTTCAATGAATGAATGATGCTCTATTTCAATTAATGAATGAATGGCATACTTGACAAATAATTAATAATAACCAGCTTGACAAATGTTGTTCAATCCTCTTTTCAAATGAATAAAACTGCCATCATTCAATCCAACCATTTCAATGAAAATAACTACCACTAACAATATCCAATATAAAAATATCATCATTCAATCCAACCATAAAAATGAAAATGATTCAATCCAACCATAAAAATGAAAACTGAGATTGACAACATTTCATTAATAACCTTGATTGTAATTAACATACTGTCCAAACTTGATATTAAACAAAGGTCATAAATATTAAACAAAGTTCTTAAAAATTAAACAAATGTCATAAAATGTTTGACATTGATATCTCATGTTCCTACTGGCTTCCAACTTAATCTCTCATGTTCTCCAACTAACTTTACTTATTAAGTATTTCAGTTGTGCTTGAAGTTGGTGGATTGCTACTTGATGTAAGTGGGGTTCTATACATTCTTGTAGTAGGAGGTGTGTTATTTCTGCTTGATCCATCTTGATATATGACTTCTCCTGGAGTTGGCATCTGCATTTGACATAACCAAGCACAAGAATGGTTACATATGAAAAATGACAAATAAAAGTAACATAAATACTTGCAATTTAAAAAAAGTTATAACTCACAAAAACTAAGCCAGAGTTGTGTTCATTCATATTATCTATTACAGCTCCCTCATGACTAACATAAACACCAAATTCTGCTGGTACTTTACTGCGGGTCTTTATCCTCTTAACTTGCAACTTTGGTCTAGTATTAGTGTGAGACCCCAGATTTTATGAATAAAGATTTAAATTTCTCGAAATATTTTTTTTAAATATTATAGTGTGGATTTGATATAATGTTATAGTTGTGGGTAATATTTACAAATTTTGCAAAGTAAGCAAGTGGTTAAATAATATTCGATTGGTCGGGGAATATCCATTTTAACAGGAAATATTTGTATGCACCAAGACAATCATTGGTGGACCCTACAACTAAGTATTATCGTAGTTAGAAAATGATAGAATTATCTTTTATAAAAATAACTACGAAAGTGTTATCGTTAAAAACCGTTGAACTTCCGGTAGTAAAAGTACAATGCAATGAATACGCTGTGGTTGTATAGTAAATTACACTGTATTGATTATTGATGCTTACGTGAGAAGTCACTCAGTTATACTCAATTATTGCTACAGTAATTGCTGCATCATATCTCTCATATTATTGATTCAGTTATTGTCACAATATCATCTGCATAATATGATATACTATTAAATCAATAATTGAGACGACAAAGTTATTCATATTATTAAATTGAAATATTTACAATGTCTAGAAGTTACATCAAGGAGAGGTTTGGTCATCTAATCATGCTTTTAATAAGGAGAAATCCTTATCGAAAAGCCCCCTCTTTCTTGGGAACGACCTGGTTGTTAAATATTATTAGTTATGATATTAATGATGAATAAGTTCGTGTTGATTAAAGATGAATTTGATAGTTCTATTGTGTTGGAATTATTAGTGTTAGTGGAAATCAACATTTATTTTGATAATAATTGATGTCTGGAAGTTATCGAGTAATTAATCGGATAAATGAGCAATTAATTGCTAATAATTCACATGATTATAACTATTTATTCACATGTGTGTACTATTGATTCACATTCTTGTACTATTAGGGGAGTTGGTGCAAGATTGATAATACTTGCATGACTAAGTTAAAAATGGAGGTATAGATGGATGTACTATACTGTAATTCGTATTTTCACATGTCTAGAACTATTGATTCACATGATTTACTATTAATTCACATTATTTACTATTAGGGGAGGTGGTGCAAGTTTGATAATACTTGCAGGACTAAATTAAAAATAAAGGAAAAGAGGAAGGTATTATTCTGTAATATTTCGAGCCCCAAAACGTGCAATTATTGAAACTATATTTTTCTATAAATAGAAGCTCATTCTTCCTTCATTTCTCACCAATTCACTAAAGCTATAGAGCAATTATTATAGAGAGAAATTATAGAGAGAAAGAAGAAGAGAAGCGTGACGCCCCCAAAATAGGTATACATCACCCATTTTGAGTTGTCAATAACATGGTACAGAAACAACTACAACTTTATTAATACAACATAAAAACTATAAGTTAAAAACAAATATTATCTTCTAGACAATATCAACACTCAAATAAGTCCTAATTATAATTATTGATACATTATTTTACAAAAATGGTGAGGACTACTAAAACAACTCTCTAGAACCATCATTCCACACCCCGACTAGAACTCGCTACATTCTCGCCTCCTGAGAAGAAAAGTAGAACAAAAAGGAAAAGGGTGAGCTCAACTAGCCCAGTAAAGAATATTATGACTAAGATAATATATAACAAATTATCGTTAGTCTTCAACAGGGAAAAATCTGATAAAAATACAATAGACAACAAGTTTCAGATCAATATTCGCTGCATAAATAATAATTCATAGATGAGTTACGTAGAGAATGAAATCTACTATAATCTATGAATTTAAAAGTCCATCAACAATATTATATCCCTGTAACATCAATCAATATACATCTTGAATCAAATATTCATCTTTGCACTACGGGCCAAAGATATTCATCGATTAATCATGTTCATCTCAACACTGCTCATCTTTGCACTACTGGCCAAAGATATTCATCAAAATTCATTCATCTTTGCACTACTGTGCCAAAGATATTCATAAATATCATCATTTAGGACCGAGGATGATGAAAAATATTTTAAAGAAAACGAATCCAGTGAAACAAAAGAACAAATATTAAGGATTCGTACTTTAAACAATCCGAGTTCAAAAATACTTCATAAATAACCGTAGTGAAGTAAAATTCAAGAATGATCTAAACATGGATACAATCAAAGCTAGTATCCATAATAAAACTGCCATCATTCAATCCAACCATTTCAATGAAAATAACTACCACTAACAATATCAATGAAAATATCATCATTCAATCCAACCATAAAAATGAAAATGATTCAATCCAACCATAAAAATGAAAAATGAGATTGACAACATTTCATTAATAACCTTGATTGTAATTAACATACTGTCCAAACTTGATATTAAACAAAGGTCATAAATATTAAACAAAGTTCTTAAAAATTAAACAAATGTCATAAAATGTTTGACATTGATATCTCATGTTCCTACTGGCTTCCAACTTAATCTCTCATGTTCTCCAACTGACTTGACTTATTAAGTATTTCACCAGTGCTTGAAGTCAGTGGATTGCTACTTGATGTAAGTGGGGTTCTATACATTCTCAGTAGTAGGAGGTGTGTTATTTCGCTTGATCCATCTTGATATATGACTTCTCTCCGAGTTGGCATCTCGTGATTTTGACATAACCAAGCACAAGTATGGTTACATATGAAAAATGACAAATAAAAGTAACATAAATACTTGCAATTTAAAAAAGTTATAACTCACAAAAACTAAGCCAGAGTTGTGTTCATTCATATTATCTATTACAGCTCCCTCATGACTAACATAAACACCAAATCCTGCTGGTACTTTACTGCGGGTCTTTATCCTCTTAACTTGCAACTTTGGTCTAGTATTAGTGTGAGACCCCAGATTTTATGAATAAAGATTTAAATTTCTCGAAATATTTTTTTTAAATATTATAGTGTGGATTTGATATAATGTTATAGTTGTGGGTAATATTTACAAATTTTGCAAAGTAAGCAAGTGGTTAAATAATATTCGATTGGTCGGGGAATATTCATTTTAACAGGAAATATTTGTACGACGGCACAATCATTGGTGGACCCCACAACGGAAGTATTGTCGTAGTTAGAAAATGATAGAATTATCTTTTTATAAAAATAACGACGAAAGTGTTATCGTTAAAACTGTTGAACTTCCCGGTAGTAAAAGTACAGTAATACGCGTGGTTGTATAGTAGCACACGGTATTGATTATTGATGCTTACGTGAGAAGTCACTCAGTTATACTCAATTATTATACAAGAATTCTTTGCATCATATCTCTCATATTATTGATTCAGTTATTGTCACAATATCATCTGCATAATATGATATACTATTAAATCAATAATTGAGACGACAAAGTTATTCATATTATTAAATTGAAATATTTACAATGTCTAGAAGTTCTGTCAAGGAGAGGTTTGGTCATCTAATTGCGCACCAATAAGGAGAAATCCTTATCGAAAAGCCCCCTCTTTTTTGGGAACGACCTGGTTGTTAAATATTATTAGTTATGATATTAATGATGAATAAGTTCGTGTTGATTAAAGATGAATTTGATAGTTCTATTGTGTTGGAATTATTAGTGTTAGTGGAAATCAACATTTATTTTGATAATAATTGATGTCTGGAAGTTATCGGGTAATTAATCGGATAAATGAGCAATTAATTGCTAATAATTCACATGATTATAACTATTTATTCACATGTGTGTACTATTGATTCACATTCTTGTACTATTAGGGGAGTTAGTGCAAGATTGATAATACTTGCATGACTAAGTTAAAAATGGAGGTATAGATGGATGTACTATACTGTAATTCATATTTTCACATGTCTAGAACTATTGATTCACATGATTTACTATTGATTCACATTATTTACTATTAGGGGAGGTGGTGCAAGTTTGATAATACTTGCAGGACTAAATTAAAAATTAAGGAAAAGAGGAAGGTATTATTCTGTAATATTTCGAGCCCCAAAACGCGTAATTATTGAAACTATATTTTTCTATAAATAAAGCTCATTCTTCCTTCATTTCTCACCAATTCACTAAAGCTATAGAGCAATTATTATAGAGAGAAATTATAGAGAGAAAGAAGAAGAGAAGTGTGACGCCCCCAAAATAGGTATACATCACCCATTTTGAGTTGTCAATAACATGGTACAGAAACAACTACAACTTTATTAATACAACATAAAAACTGTAAGTTAAAAACAAATATTATCTTCTAGACAATATCAACACTCAAATAAGTCTTAATTATAATTATTGATACATTATTTTACAAAATGGTGAGGACTACTAAAACAACTCTCTAGAACCATCATTCCACACCTTCGACTAGAACTCTCGCTACATTCTCGCCTCACGAGAAGAAAAATAGAACAAAAAGAAAAAGGGTGAGCTCAACTAGCCCAAGAAAGAATATTATGACTAAGATAATATAGAACAAATTATCGTTAGTCTTCAACAGAAAAAAAATCGATAAAAATACAATAGATAACAAGTTTCGAGATCAATATTCATCAGATAAATAATAATTCATAGATGAGTTACGTAGAGAATGAAATCTACTATAATCTATGAATTTAAAAGTCCATCAACAATATTATATCCCTGTAACATCAATCAATATACATCTTGAATCAAATATTCATCTTTGCACTACGGGCCAAGATATTCATCACCGGGTCATGTTCATCTCAACAACTGCTCATCTTTGACTACGGCCAAAGATATTCATCAAAATTCATTCATCTTTGCACTACAGTGCCAAAGATATTCAAGAATATCATCATTTAGGACCGAGGATGATGAAAATATTTTAAAGAAAACAAATCCAGTGAAACAAAAGAACAAATATTAAGGATTCGTACTTTAAACAATCCGAGTTCAAAATACTTCATAAATAACCGTAGTGAAGTAAAATTCAAGAATGATCAAAACATGGATACAATCAAAGCTAGTATCCATAATAGATATTTTGACAAAAACGAAAAATTAAATTTTTCGTGAATAAAGTCTTGATATCGTGAATAAGATCAGATATCGTGAATAGTAACTCCCACACAAAAAAGTTCCAAATTTGATTAAAAAGTTAACCAATATTTCTAAGATAATGATATTGAAGAAAATGATATCATTTAAGAAGAAAATAACATCCCTTACCTTGAAAAGAATAGTACTTTTGGCTGGAATATCATATATAACGCTGAAGGAACTTGCACCGTATAGCAACACTCAAAGTATCAAAATACTCATAAGAATACGCTCGATAATATAGAGAGAGAAAACTTCAGTTTCTGGTGTGATTTTCAATTCTAACCTAAGCACCTTATTTATAGGAAAATGCTTAGAACACCAAAGCAGAAAATTTAATAAAATAATAATATTTTCTAAAAAATTTCCTACGCACACCAAGAAGATTGAATTCAGCATGCTTAACATTCATGTGGGGACCACCCAAGTGTAAAAAAACATTTTTCTTAAAATAATTATTTTAAACCTCAAAAATCAATTATTCCAGAACTTTGAAACTTCAATAATTCATAATAAATAGCCCTTTTATCAGAAAAATTCAAACCTTATGTCCTTTTCATATGAAATTTTATTCTCTACAATTTTTCAGAAGAAACTTTTTCCAAATTCCAAACAGAAGTTGACCGAAATTCACAAACGGGCGCTTTTACATGCTATAATCAAATTTCAGTCTAGAAATGGGCCCATAGACATGTTTAACATGTTTTAAACAACTTTTACAACAAAAATATTCTTCATCCTCATATATTCATATATCCCACATTCATTGTAAAAATATCAACATTATTATATTTTTAAAATATAATAATATATTTAAATGAATTATTTTATCAGAAAAGATAAAATATCAATTTTTTAACAATTGTCATTTTAAAATTTTTTCCATCTATATCCACATAAAATGAATATTTTCCTTATCATATAAATCAATATTTAATTATTCACAAATAATATTATAGAATCACAATAATCTTGTGACGTGCCATTCCTGTGAAAGAGGGGCTTTCCAATAAGGATTTCTCTCATCATGGCCAAGATTAGGTGACCAAATCTCTCCTTAGATAGAACTTTCTAGACATTGCCAATAATGTTATCTAATAATATTATTCAAATAATATGAATTATTGATCCGATAATGAAAATATCTGTAGTGACAATTATTGAAACAACAATAATATAAAATATCAACGCAAAGAATTATTGAATCAATAAAATAAAATATTAAACAAGAATTCTTAACAATTATTGAGTAGTGCCTTCTTCACGTAAGAATCAATAATTGGTGCAATACTGCGTGTCTTCTTGTGTTTTAACCACCGGGTATTCCAACAAATATAACTTGTAATAACTTCTGCCGTTATTTAAAACAACTTATACTTGTCGTTTTCTTCATCCAATCGCTTTCCGTTATGGGGCCCACACAAAGTTGCGCCGTCGTACGAATATTCCCCGACAATAAGAATAATCCACGACCAAACTAATATTCTCCGACAACAATGAATATTTTATAACCACTTGCTTATTTGAAATATTTGTGCATTTTACCCATAACTAACCACATTAATCAAATCAACCCTTACTATTTCAAAATAATAAATAGAGGAAATTCAATTTTATTAATAATAAGTTGGGGTCTTACAAGAAGTCTGCTACCTCACTATTCCAGTATCCAGTTTTCTTCTACGGTAAGAAGAAAACTACGTCGTTATTTAAAAACAACTTATACTTGTTGTTTTCTTCATCCAATCGCTTTTCGTTATGGGGTCCACACAAAGTAAGGCCGTTGCATTTAATATTCTCCGACGAAGAAGAATATTCCACGACCAAACTAATATTCCCAACAACAATGAATATTTTATAACCACTTGCTTATTTGAAATATTTATGCATTTACCCATAACTAACCACATTAATCAAATCAACCCTTACTATTTCAAAATAATAAATAGAGAAAATTCAATTTTAATAATAATAAGTTGGGGTCTTACAAGAAGTCTGCTACCTCACTATTACAGTATCCAGTTTTCTTCTAAGGTAAGGGGTATTATTTCTTTCGTATTCATGAAGAGAGCTTACATTATTCCATTCTTTATTATTATGTTGGAATAAACTGCCTACATCTGCAATCGCATACATGGTAAAATTCTTCTTTATTCCATTCTTTATTATTATGTTGGAATAACTCATACATCTGAAATACCACATACATGGTGAAATTCTTACATTATTCCATTCTTTATTATTACATTTGAATATCCATGCATAAGTATTACGCATGACACGGTTCCATTATTTATTATTCGCTGGAATAACATGTATGCATGCGATTACATTGCATTATGTCGGTGAAATTACATTTGTTATTCCATTCTTTTATTATTCTTTTGGAATATCCTGCTTGATTGCATATTACGCATGACTTGGTTCCATTATTTATTATACCGTTGGAATAACTTTGTTTATGCGGCCTATCGCATGTATGGTGAATTCTTCATTATTCCATTTTTTATTATTCTCGTTAGAATATCCTCGTCGATGCGATTACGCATTTACACGATTCCATTATTTATTATTACGCTGGAATAACTCGTCATGCGGCTATATTGCATGCATGGCAAATTCTTCTGTTATTTCATTCTTTATTATTCTGTTGGAATAACCTGTCTATGTGGATTACCACATGCATGGTGAATGATCCTTTGTATTCATTCTTTATTAAATTGTGGAAATGATCTGTCTACGTGGATTACCGCATGGCGGGCGAATATCCATTTGCAGTTTCATATATTCTATGATACTCATTTGGTTAAACTTTTGGCTTCTATACTCCATGAAATTAGTGGGATATCCTTGATATTTATGCTTCATCCAGTATCTTTTCATGGAGATATTCTTCGGAGCATTCTTGAATTTTACTCCACAAAGAAGTATCATGTTGACAATTTGAACATTATTGATTTCTGGATAAATTAAATTATAAACCTTTAAAATTTATCCTTGAACTTGTTTTATTGAATTATTATGTCATTGTCATCATCCTCATGCTTATATTGTGATTAAAGTCATCTTTGGCTTACGTACATAGATGGACTTAGTATGATTATGACCAGGGATTATTCGGTATAGTTATGACCGTAATATGACGAATGATGTGGTAAAAGTTCTCATTGGCCTGTAGTTCATTGGTGGACATTTGTTGGTATGATTATGACCAGGGATTATTCGGTATAATCATTACCATTGATGATTACATGAATATCCTTGGCCGTGGTGCAGGGATGATGTGGTTTATTTATTAAGTTGAGTCTCAGCGATAAAGTTGATGAAAATCTTTTTAAATCATAGAAGATAGTAGGTTTTATGCTCTACTTGACTCTTCTAATGGATTGCTTATTCCTCTGCAGTTGTTAATCTAAAACTTGTTGTCTATTATATTCTATCAGTTCTTATACTGTTGAAGGCTAAGGATAATTTATTCTGCATTATCTTAGTCATAATATTTCTTACTGGGCTAGTTGAGCTCACCCTTTCTTTCACTGTTCTCTTCAGGAAATGAGAACGTAGCCGGGACTAGTCGGGGAACAGAGTGATGGTCCAGATGATAGCATTAGTAGTCCTCACTATTCTGTTAAATAGTGTGACAATAAATGTAATGAAGACTCCATTGAGTGTGGATATTGTCTAGATGACAATATTTGTATTAAAACTCACAGCATTTGTTTTGTCGTATTTTACACGACAGTTGTATAATTAAGTTTTTATTTGTATTTTGTACCATGTATTTGGCGACTCAAGATGGGTGATGTATACCTGTTTTGGGGGCGTCACAATTAGTCTTTATATCGTCCTATAAAATTTAACTCAATTTGTCTGAAATATAGCAAGATATGAGAAATTCAAGATAACTGAAATTGATTGATATAACAATACCTTATTAGAATTACCAGATTGCACAATGTCATTGTTATGTTTGTTTTTTGGATCTGTTGATGCATTATAATTTTTCTTCTTGACCTGCCTACTTGCCTGATAGGCGACCAGATTTTTCTTCATTATTGCCTAATTACAATTATGTAGCGAGTACTAGTCGGGGTATGGAATGAAGGTTCTAGAGAGAGTTGTTTAGTAGTCCTCACCATTTTTGTAAAATAATGTATCAATAATTATGATGGGGATTTATTTATGCGTGTGGATATTGCCTGCAGATGGCAATATCTCATTTAAACTCACGGTTTATATGTTGTAATAATAAAGTTGTAGTTATTTCGTACCATGTATTTGGCGACTCGTAATGGGTTGGATGGAATGGACCTATTTTGGGGGCGCCACAATTGGTATCGAGCCGTAAGTAAAAGAGCCCCGAGCCTCTCATTGGTGACTTCACTTTATGGGGATGCACCAAAGCCGACTCTCCATGGGGACGCCGTTTTTCGGTGGCAAACCGATAGGTACCATTGTGAGGTCTTTGTGGTTGAAGCACCACGAGGGTCATGAGTTGGTATCGAGCTTAGGGATATGATCTTTGGCGAGATCGTGGAATAGAACTAGGAGGGAGAGACGAGTAAATCCTTCGCTAGTGTGTCCTACCTAAGCTTATTTGTTAGTTGGTTAAGATATAGGGATATTATGTGATATATTGATTTCCTTAATTAACCCTTGTTTTATGACGATGATTTGAGAATGTCGACCGAGAATATTAATGGGAGTAAATGAGGCTGTGGAGACGCTGTATCTTTTCACCAACGAGGAGAACGTGCTGACAGTCGGCAATGTTCCTCTTGTGAACAACACCAATTGACGAGATGATGAATGAGGGGATGTTTAGAAGCTTTTTGCAGTTCATGCAAAATCGCACGAGGAGACTTCGTGTTCAAAATACGAGGAGAAATGATAGCAATTCACGGGTTGTCACACCCAAGCAGCTTCAAAGAGTTGGGACCACCGAATTTAAGGGAAAGCTAGATCCGATCATGGCGGAAACATGGGTCAAGCAAATTACCAAGATATTCGATGTCTTGGGATGCACGGAGAACAGAAGGTTCCATTCGCCACCTTTATGTTCCGTGGCGGCGGCGGATTACATGGTGGGGAATCATGAAGCGTACCAATCCATCCAAATTTCGGCGTATCGTCAGGGAGATGTTTGAAAAATAGTTCAATGACAAGTACTTCCCCGAAAGTATTCGTTATATGAAGGAAGTGGAGTTTATTAGATCGGAGCGTAATAACATGACGGTGTCCCGATTCGAGCGAAGTTCATGGAGTTATCCAGTTTGCACCTCATTTGGTGGAGAATGAGGAACGTTATGACGCGGATGTTTCGAAAGGTTTGAAACCCCAGATACGTCAAGATCTCATTTCTCATAAATTTTCTCTCTATTCAAATGTTGTCAATGTGGCTCGGTTGTTAGAAGCGAGATAACGAGTACGCTCAACCGAGGGACCATAACCGAGGATCATCATCAAGATAGCGATCATCGAATAACGATAACCAGCGGAGAAAGAAGAATATAGACAAAGGCGGTAACCACTACGGTGGTAATCGTGGCCATGAAAATAGAAGAAGCGAGTCGGAGGAGATTTTAAAAGAGGAGATTCAACAACGACCATTTGAAGACATCGGCCAAAGAGCAACTAGTTCCAGGAGGAGAAAGACCATCGGTCAGTATGTTACAAATCACGGAAAGAGGGACATATCATTGAAACGCCTACAACAGTTTAAGGTATCTATAATTGTGGAAAAGAAGGACATATCGCTCGAGATTATGCGATATATCGAAACCCATCCAAATGAAATGGTGACTCAAAAGGATGTCCCGAGAAAGTCAAAGTCAACGATTCACGGAAGAGCGTTTGTCTTGGCCGGTCAAAATGCGAGGAACCCGAACGAAGTTAGCACGGTTAGTTAATTATAAATTCTTGCATGTTTATACCTTACTAGATAATTTGGGTTCTACCCATTCTTTTATCTCTCTTGCTTTGCGCTCAACGTTTGAACTTGACTACGGAGAAATTAGACTTTGACCTATTTATGGAGACTCCGTTAGAGAAAACTTTCATTACATCCGTTGTTTAGAAATCTTGCTTGATTCAGTTGGCACTATCACATTACACAATTAACCTTATTTCTATAGAGATATTTGCTTTTGATGTGATTTTAAGGTTAACTACTCATCATGCCGAAATTGATTACTTTAAGGTTGTTAGTTTTTATATTCCTAAGCAACTTTGTTATTCAATTCAAACAATCAAACCATTGTAGTCAAACATTTTCATATCGAAGCCATGAAGTCATTCTTTTATTACGGATGTCAAGTTTTTTAGTCCATGTTATGGATTTGAATAAAGACACGTCAGATTTGAATAATATTCCTGTTGTTATTGATTTTTCTGACGTATTTCCTGAAGAATTTCTTGGTTTACTCCCAAAGACTGATATTAAATTTTGTATCGACTTTGAACCCTGTACAAAACTCATTTCTAAAATCTCATATCGAATGGCTCCTATTGAACTTCAGGAGTTAAAAATTCAACTATAGAATTTGGTACCTGAGCCTTTATCTGGTGACTTCTTTTGTGGAATGCACCGAAGCCAGACTCTCCGTAGGGGACACCATATTCGTGCGATATTAAACTAATAGGTGTCATTGTAACGTGTTATCCAAGGTTGGGATATGAGTCACAGTTGAGAACAAACTAAGTCGATAATCGAAATAGGTAGCTTTCTAGGCTTAGTTGGTTCTTATCGGAGATTCGTTGAAGGATATTCTCGAATCGCTATTCCATTAACGCAAATTGACTCGTAGAGATACAAAATTCGAATGGAGCAAGGAATGTGGGAAGAGCTTGAAGAACTCAAGAGGAGACTTATTTCAAAGACATGTTACGACCATGCCATCCTCGGAAAAGCGAACGTGGTAGGCGGCGTGTTGAGTAGAAGATCGTATACAAGTCTGAAAGTACGATATTGTCAAAGACTCATTTCAGTATAATTTACAAATAATAGAGATGGAGATGAAAACTCTAGTTACCCACGTGATGATATCTGAGTATAATCAACTTTAATCGATAAAGTTAAAGTCGCTCAAGCTACATACCAAGAAGTGATGAATTTGAAGAAGGAGGTGCGAAGTTGTTATTTCAAAAGCGAGAATCGGTGAGGTGAGGAAAGCTCAAACCTTCGATTTATTAATCCATTTGAAATTCTCGATCGAATAGGAACTGTGGCCTATAGACTCATTTTACTGCCAAGTATGACGCGTGTTCATAACGTTTTTCACGTATCGATGTTACGTAAATATGTGGACGACCCGAACCACGTCATTGAGTTAGAACCGAACGAGATAGCCGAAGACTTAACGTACGAGGAGGTACCTGTCAAGATCTTGTAGAGGAAAGAACATGTCCTATGTAACGAGGTTATACCACAAGTTAAAGTTTTGTGGAGAAACCATGCTATTGAGGAAATGACCTGGGAGTTGGAAACGGAAATGAAAGCGAGGTATTCTCATCTTTTCGAAATACCAGGTACGTACGTCAATTTCGAGGACGAAATTTCATAAGGAGGGAGGTTGTAAGACCCCAAATTATTAATAAATGAAATTTATTTTCCTCTATTTATTATTTTGAAATAGTAAGGGTCGATTTGATTAATGTGGATAGTTATGGGTAAAATACGCAAATATTTCGAATAAGCAAGTGGTTATAAAATATTCATTATTGTCGGGAATATTCGTTTGGTCGTGGAATATTCAATGCGTCGGGGAATATTAAATGCGACGGCCTTGATCTTTTTTGTGGGCCCCATAACGGAAAGCGATTGGATGAAGAAAATGACAAATATAAGTTGTTTATAAATAACGGCGTAGTTGTTCTGTTAATACTGTTGGAATACCCGGTGGTTAAAACACACTAATACGCGTTGTTGAACAAGTGGCACCGCAGTATTGCACCAATTATTGATTCTTACGTAAAAGCCTTCTACTCAATAATTGTTACGATAATTACCGCTTCGATTTTTTATTTTATTGATTCAATAATTGTTGCGTTGATATTTTGTTTGTTTCAATAATTGTCATTACACGATTTTTTTTTATTATCAAAGCAATAATTCATATTATCCTGAATAATATTATTAGATAACATTATTGGCAATGTCTAGAAAGTTACATACAAGGAGAGGTTTGGTCACCTAATTGCTACCAAGAAGGAGAAAATCTTTTTTGACCAAAAGGTGGGCTAAGGAAAATTTGTATAATTATATTAATATTATATTAAATTTTACGCTTTGGTGTTCTAAGCATTTTCCTATAAATAGGGTGCTTAGGTTAGAATTGAAAATCACACCGCGAAGTTTTTTCTCTCTATATTATCGAGCGTATTCATGTGAGTATTTTGAGTACACTTTGAGTATTGCTATACGGTGCAAGTTCAAGTCATAGCCTATATCCGGTGTTTCTAGCAAATAATTTGGACAGTAACGAAATAAATGTTTCGGTGAATAGTACCTTGTGAATAGTACTTCGGGAATAGTACCTCGTGAATACTACCCCGACATGAAAAGTGCCCCGAATACCCGAGTGAATAAAATTTGAGTGAATAGTAATCGGGTGAATAAGAACTTAGTGAATAGTAATTAAATGAATAGTACTCAAAGATAAAAATGTCCCAATACTTTAGAGTGAATAATATTTTAGTGAATAGTAAATGGATGAATAGTAACCCGTGAATATTAACTCGTGAATAGTACCCCGGCATGAAAAGTGCACCGAATACCCGAGTGAATAATATTTTAGTGAATTGTAACCAGGTTAATAGTAACCTATGAATAGTACTCCGGATAAAATATTGATATTTAATAAAAGAGTTCATATCAATATTCCAATAAAACGATACTGGATGAAGCGCAAAACTCAAGGATATTCCTCTAATTTCAAGGATTATAGAAGCAATACTTACCATAGTAAGTTTAGATTTAAGGATATGAAAAGAAATAACATAAGAAACTGCAAATGGATTTTCACCTGTCATACGGTACGTAATCCGCGTAAACAGGTTATTCCGACATATTAAAAGATGAATACGAAAAATAGTATTCCTTATGAATACGAAAGAAATAATACCCTTTACCTTAGTAGAAGACTGGATACTGCAATAGTGAAGTAGCAAAATACTCTTCTTTTTGCTCTTTATAGTTTCTCTCTCTATAGTTTCTCTTGTGAGTCTCAGTAAATTGGTGAAAATGAAAGAAGAATTAAGCTTATATTTATAGGAGAAATGACTAAATAGTAATTATTCACGAACGGTCCAGATTGATTTACTATTAGAACGGACGATCCATATTGATTACTATTAAAACCATAATCGACGGTCCAGATTGATTTACTTTTAAAATCACCACCGACGGTCCAGATTGATTTACTTTTAAAACCTCCACCGACGGTCCAGATTGATTTACTTTTAAAACCACCACCGATAGTCCAGATTGATTTACTATTAAAACCACCACTAATGTTCCAGTTTGATTTACTATTAAAACCACCATCGACGGTCCAGATTGATTTACTATTAAAATCACTACCAATGGTCCAGATTTATTTAACTTATTACACTTTCGAACCCCTAAAGTTTTCCAAGTTTCCATTATTCCCCTTTAACTTTTGTAATTCATTTATCTTCAATAAACACATTCTTAATACTTTAACAATTATTCATCATTAATATTATAACTTACAATATTTAACAACCAGATAATTCCTAGGAAAGATGGGGCTTTCTGATAAGGATTTCTCCCTATTAGCGCGCAATTAGGTGACCAAACCTGTAAGACCCTGAATTTTATGAAATGAAAGTATTCAATTTTCTTATAATTATTATTTTATTTCGTAAATGGTTAAATTGATAAAAGGTTAAAGTTAAGGGTGATATGTGAAATTTTTTGCAAAGTAAGCAAGTTGATATAAAATATTCGTGTGTCTGGGGAATATTCGCTTTTAAGGGGGAATATTAAATGACGACGGCACAATCATTGGTGGACCCCAAAACGGAAGTATTGTCGTAGTTAGAAAACGACGTAATTATCATTTTATAAAAATATATCGTGAAAGTGTTATCGTTAAAACCGTTAAACTACCCTAGTAAAAAGTATAGTAATCGCGGGTTGCATAGTAGCACACGGTATTGATTATTGATGCTTACGTAAGAAGTCACTTAGTTATACTCAATTATTGCTACAGTAATTGTTGCATCATATCTCTCATATTATTGATTCAATTATTGTCACAGTATCATCTGTATAATATGTTATATTATTAAATCAATAATTGAGACGACAAAGTTATTCATATTATTATTTACAATATTGACAATGTCTAGAAGTTCTGTCAAGGAGAGGTTAGATAATCTAATTGCGCGCCAATAGGGAAAAATCCTTATCGGAAACCCCCTCTTTCCTGGGAATGACTTGGTTGTTAAATATTGTGAGTTATAATATTAATGATGAATAAGTTCGTGTTGATTAAAGATGAAATTGATAGTTCCATTATGTGGGAATTATTAGTGTTAGTGGAAATCGACATTTATTTCGATAATAATTGATGTATGGAGGTTATATTGACCAATCGGGTAATTCACCGAATAAATGAGCAATTAATTGCTATTAATTCACATGCTTATAACTATGTGTTCACATGTGTCTACTATTGATTCGCATGATTTACTATTAGGGGAGTTAGTGCAAGATTGATAATACTTGCATGACTAAATTAAAAATAGAGGTATAGATGAAGGTACTATACTATAATTAATTTTTTCACATGATTATACTATTGAGTCACATGAATGAACTATTAATTAACATGATTTACTATTAGGGGAGGTGGTGCAAGTTTGATAATACTTGCAGGACTAAATTAAAAATAAAAAAAAGAGGAAGGTATTATACTGTAATATTTTGAGCCCCAAAACGTGCAATTATCGAAACTATATTTTTCTATAAATAGAAGCTCATTCTTCTTTCATTCTCACCAATTCACTAAGTCTCACAAGAGCAATTATTATAGATAAATTATAGAGAGAAAAAAGAAGAGAAATCTGCTACCTCACTATTCCAGTATCCAGTTTCTTCTAATGTAAGGGGTATTATTTCTTTTGTATTCATGAAGAGAGTTAATTCTTTCAATATTTGTAAGGGTTGTTATACTATTCTTTATTATTCTATTGGAATAACCTATATGTGCGGTCTATCGCATGCCTGGTGATTTTTTTTGTTATACCGTTCTTTATTATTCTGTTAGAATAACCTGTCTGTGCGGTCTATCGCATGCCTGGTGAATTCTTCTGTTATTTCATTCTTTATTATTCTATTGGAATAAACTGTCTACGCGGGCAACCGCATGCATGGTGAATTCTTTTATTATTCCATTCTTTATTATTTTGTTGGAATAACCTTTCTACGTGGACTACCGCATGCATGGTGAATGACCCTTCGTATTCATTCCTTATTAAATTGTGGAAATGATCTGTCTATGTGGATTACCTCATGGTGGGTGAAAATCCATTTACAGTTTCATATATTCTATTATACTCATTTGGTTAAAGTTTTGGCTTCTATACTCCATAAAATTAGTAGAATATCCTTGATATTTCTTGGCTTCATCCAAAGATCTTTTCATGGAAATATTCTTCTGAGCATTCTTGAATTTTACTCCACAAAGCAGTATCATGTTGACAATTTGGACGTTATTGATTTCTGAATAAATTAAATTATAAATCTTTAAAATTTATCCTTGAACTTGTTTTATTGAATTATTTTGTCATTGTCATCATCCTCATGCTTATATTGTGATGAAAGTCATCTTTGGTTTACGTAGATGGACTTGGTATGATTATGACCAGGGATTATTCGGTATAATCATGATCATAATGTGACGAATGATGTGGTAAAAGTCCTCATTGGCCTGTAGTTCATTGATGGACAGTTGTTGGTATGATTATGACCAGGGATTATTCGGTATAATCATGACCATTGATGATTACATGAATATCCTTGGCCGTGATGCAGGGATGATTCAATTTTATTTATTAAACTGAGTCTCAACGATAAAGTTGATGAAAAACTTTTTAAATCATAGAAGATAGTAGATTTTATGCTCTACTTGACTCTTCTAATGGATTGCTTATTCTGCTGCAGTTGTTGATCTAAAACTTGTTGTCTATTATATTCTATCAGTTGTTATACTATTGAAGACTAAGGATAATTTATTTTGCTTTATCTTAGTCATAATATTTCTTACTAGGCTAGTTGATCTCTCCCTTTCTTTCATTGTTCTCTTCAGGAAATGAGAATATAGCTGGGACGAGTCGAGGAACGGATTAACGGTCCAGATGATAGCATTAGAAGTCCTCACTATTCCGTTAAATAGTGTGACAATAAATATAATGAGGAGACAATAAATATAATGAGGACTCCATTGAGTGTGGATATTGTCTAGATGACAATATTCTTATTAAAACTCTTAGATTATATTTTCTCGTATTTTACACAACTGTTGTATAATTAAGTTGTATTTGAATTTTGTACCATATATTTGGCGACTCAAGATGGGTGATGTATACCTATTTTGGGGGTGTCACAGTTGGTATCAAAGCTTAGGGATATGATCCCCGACTGAGATGTGAGACAAGAACTATGAGGGGAGAGACGGGGAATTCATTCGCTAGTATGACCTGCCTAAGTTTACTTGTTATTTAATTGGTCGGTCAGAGTATATGGATAATATGTGGCATGTCAATTAACCCTTATTTTGTGTCAGTATTTGAAAATGGCATACGAAAATGTTGAGATAAGTAATGAAGCACATGAGACCGTTGAGTCACCAACGATCAATATCTAGGATAATGTGCAACAGGAAGACAATAATCCTCAGGTAAACAATAACACCGATGATGTAAGACCCCAGCTTTTATAAATAAAGATGAATTTTTCTATAAATATTATTTTTGAATATTATGGAATAAATTTGATATAATGTTATAGTTGTGGGTAATATTTATAAATTTTGCAAAGTATGCAAGTTGTTATAAAATATTCGTTTGGTCGGGGAATATTCTTTTTGTTAGGTAATATTCGTACAATGGCTCAATCATTGGTGGACCCCACAACAGAATTATTGTCGATTGAGAAAACGACAAAAATATTTTATAAAAATAACGGTGAGGTGTTACTGCGTTAAAAGCTGTTGAACTACCCGGTGGTAAAGAAATACGAATGTCTGGCGTTAGTTGCGTAGTAGACACTCGGTATTGATTATTGATGCTTACGTGAGAAGTCACTCACCTATGCTTAATTATTGCTACATAATTGCTCGCATCATATCTCTTATATTATTGATTCAATTATTGTCACAAAGATCATCTCAGATAATATGTTATAGTATTAAATCAATAATTGAGACGACAAGTTATAAATGATTAATAATTGTTGAAAGATTAAATATGTGTTGATGAAAAAAATGATTTGTGGTAAGTTTGATTATTTTATGGGGGCTCATATGTCATCATCTAAGAGTCTCTTCAATCGATAGTATTTACCTTCGTCAATAGTAATTACCCTTGTGAATAGTATTTACCTTCATCGATAGTAATTACTTTCATTCGATAGTAATTACCCTTGTGAATAGTATTTACCTTCGTCAATAGTATTTACCTTCGTTAATAGTAATTACCTTTACCAGACGTCGAACCACTTGTCATTTCACATTACAAAGGCCGAACCACTTGCCGCTTTCACATTACTGAGGCCAAACCAATTCGTCGAGCCACTTGCCTTTTCACGTGGCGGTCTTGCTAAGCTAGAAATAAATAAATAGAGGCCTAGGGCTTCATTATTTTCACGAATTCATTCAAGCTATAGAGAGAGAAAGTATAGAGAGAATAAGAGAGAAAGAAGAAGAGTATTTTGTTACTACACTGCTGCAGTATTCAATCTCCTACCAAATGTAAGGGGTGTTATTCTTTCTTATTCATGAAGAGAACTGTTGTTATTCCATTGCTTATTATTCTGCTGGAATAACTTTTGTATAATGCTGGCCACCCTATACTTGGTGACATTCTTCTATTATTATGTTGGAACATCCTGCCGTCATGTGTTTTTACACCGACCTGGTTCCGCTCTTTATTATTATTACATTGGAACATCCATGCGTGTGTTTTACACCGGACACGTTCCGCTCTTTATTATTCTGCTGGAACATCCTCGTCGTGTGTTTTACACCGACTGGTTCCGCCTTTTATCATTGTTGGAATATCCTATCTGTGTGTTTTACAGGATCTGGTTCCATCTTTATTATTCTGTTGGAACATCCTCGCTTGTGAATTTCACCGACTTTCGTTCCGTTATTTATTATTACGCTGAATAACTTTCTGCATGCGGTCTATCGCATGCATGGTGATTTCTTTTGTTATTCCATTCTTTATTATACCCAAATGGTTAAAACTTTGACTTATACTCCATGAAATTAGTGGAATATCCTTGATATTTGCGTTTTTCATCCAAAGATCTTTTCATATTCTTCCGATCATTCTTGAATTTTACTCTACAAAACAAGATTATCATGTTGATAATTTGGACGTTAATAATTCTGGATAAAATAATTCTTGAACTTGTTTTATTGAATTCTTATATCATTGTCATCATCCTCATGTTTATATTTTTTTAAAGTCATCTCGTACATGTGTAAGTGCATAGATGGACTTGGTATGATTATGACCGAGAGACTATTCGTAATCACGAATCGTAATGTTACAAATGATGTGGTAAAAATCCTCGATGGTAGTAGTGCATTGATGGACGATTGTTGGCATAATCATAACCATTAATGAATACACAAATATTCTCGGCCGTAGTGCATGAATAATTGTGGTCGTGATACTAAAGAATATCCTTGGCAGTAGTGCGGGGGTGATTCGATGATGTGGAATATTTATTAAAGTTTCTAGTCTCACCTATAACAATGATGAAAAACTTTTAAAACCTAAAAGATAGTAGACTTTATTTTCTACTTGACTCTTTTAATAGATTGCATATTTCACCGCAGATTAAACCGGTTTGTCTATTGTATTTTATAAGTTTAACATTGTTGAAGACTATTGATAATTTATTCGCATTATCTTAGTCATAATATTTCTTACTAGGCTAGTTGAGCTCACCCTTTCTTTCACCGTTGTTCTTCAGAAATGAGAATATAGTCGGGACGAGTCGAGGAAACGAGTGATGGTCCTCGAAGATAGCATTAGTAGTCCTCATTATTCTGTGAAATAATGTGATAATAATTGTAATGAGGACTCCTTTTGAGTTTGTATAATATCTAGTAGAGCGATATTTGTATTTAAACTCACGCTTTATGTCGTATTGTACACTGACGCTTATGTTAGTAAGTTGTATTTAAATTACGTACCATGTAAGTGGCAACCCAAGATGGGCGATGAATACCTAATTTTGGGGCGTCACAGTTGGTATCGTAGCTTAGGGATATGATCCTGGCTAAGATGTGAGAATAGTACTAGGAGGGAGAGACGGGAATACCTTCGCTAGTATGACCTACCTAAGTTTATGTGCTATTTTATTGGTTGGTCGAAGATAGGGATAATTTGTTACATGTCAATTAACCTTTTGTTTTGTGGCGAGATCTCAAAATGACATCCGAGAATGTTGAGAATAGCAATGGAGCGCAGCGATCGTTGATTCACCACATATCAATAATCGTGATAATGTGCATCGTGAAGCGACAATCCTCATGCAAACAACAACACCGACCAAATGATGAATGATCAAATGTTCGAGGCTTTATGCAATTTATGCAACAAAGAAAGCGAGAGCGACTCTCATCCAAAACGTAGGTGGAAACACGGAAAACTCTCGAAGCGGTCACCGCTAAACAATTCAAGGAGCTGGGACCACCGGAGTTTAAGGGAGAAACAAAACCACTTCGCGCGAAGCATGGATAAAACAGATTACCAAGATATTTGATGTCTTGGGATGCTCCGAGGAGCAAAAGGTTCCTTTTGCCGCTTTTATGTTGCGCAGAGGCGGATTCTTTGATGGGAATCGGTAGAAACGTACTCAACTCTTTGTCAAGATATCTTGGGAGAAGTTCCAGAGTCGTTCAACGACAAATACTTTCCGAAAAGTATTCGCCATGACGGAAGGAGGTGGAATTTATCAAGTTGGAACAAAACAATATGACCGTGTAATAATACGAGGCAAAATTTGCGGAGTTATCACGGTTTGGCCCCCACTTGGTGGATAATGAAGAGAGAATGGCGCGAATGTTTTAAGAGGTTTGAAGTCGGGAGATACGCCAACATCTTATTTCTCATAAACTGTGTTTGTATTCGGATGTTGTAAATAGGGCTCGATTAGTGGAACGCGATAATGAGTCAACACAACTAAAAGAGAAGCGGCAAGCAAAATTATAATACCAGAGTAGTAGTCATCGAAGCTATGACAACAAGCGTGAGGGAATCAACGGGCGGATATGGTAACCACTTCGGTGGTAATCGCACAAAAAACAATAAGAATGGACATTTCAAGAAAGCGGAGATTCAACAATGGTGGAAAGACATCAAAGACCAAGCACCCATTGTTAAGGAAGGAGAAAGACCACCTATCATATGCTTCAAATGCGGAGGAGAGGGACACATCATCAAACCGTGTCATGCCATCCAAAGCATGTTATAATTGTGGAAGAGAAGGTCACTTATACGATTTTGTCGCCATCAAGACAAATTCAATTTTGATGGATGGAGGCACCAAAGGCCATCCCAAAAAATTCAAAACCCAGAAGTGCAAGGAGAGCGCGTTTGTTGTGACCTCCCAAAGAGCAAGGAATCCAAATGAGGTCATCACGGTAAGCTTATCATAAACTCTAATGAAGTCTATACTTTATTTGATACTGGGTTCTACCCATTCTTTTATTTCTCCTACTTGCGCTCATCGATTAAATTTGACTCCTGAGAAATTAGACTTTGACTTATCTGTGGAAACTCCGTTGGGAGAAACCTTCATTACATCCACTGTTTATAAGTCTTGTTTGGTTCAAATCGGTACCCTCACATTACCTGTCGATCTTATTTCATTAAAAATACTTGCATTTGACGTGATTCTAGGGATTGATTGGTTAACTACTTATCATGCAAAATTGATTGTTTTCGTAAGGTTGTTAGCTTTCATATTCCTAATCAACCAATTATGCTAATTCAAATGACTAAACCATTAAAATCAATCACGGTCATCTCAAGCCATAAAGCTATTCGCTTATTGAAAACGGATGTCAAGCTTTCTTAGCTCATGTCACGCATTTAAATAAAAATACGCCGGTTTAAACGATATTCCTATTGTTAATAAATTTCTTGACGTATTCCCCGAAGAACTTCCTGGCCTACCCCGAGAGCGTGAAATTGAATTTTGTATCGACCTTGAACCCGGTACAAAACCTATTTCCAAAGCCCCATATCGAATGGCTCTATTGAACTTCGTGAGTTAAAGACCCAACCGCAGGAATTATTAGACATTGGCTTTATTCGCCCTAGTACTTCTCCTTTGGGGTGCTCTGCTCTATTCGTGAAGAAGAAAGATGGGAGTATGAGACTTTGTATTGATTATCGGGAGTTGAATCATGTCACCATCAAAATAGGTATCCGTTGCCACGTATTGATGACTTGTTTGACCCGGTTGCAAGGAGCCAAATTCTTTTCAAAGATTGATCTTCGTTCCTGGATATCACCAATTGAAAATTAGAACCACCGACATTCCAAAGACGGCTTTGTAACTCCGATGCGGGCATTATGAATTCCTAGTCATGTCCTTTGGATTGACTAATGCTCCTACCGCCTTCATGGATATGATGAACCGAGTATTCAAGGAATATTTAGATCACTTTGTGGTCGCTTTTATTGATGACATCCTTATTTATTCTAAAAGCCGTGAAGATCATGAGCAACACTTGAGGTGACACTCCAAAAGCTTCGTGAATATAAGCGTTATGCCAAGTTGAAGAAATACGAGTTACGGCAAGAAAGTAGCATTCCTTGGGCACGTGGTATCAAGTCATGGAATATCCGTTGACCCAAAGAAAGATTGAAGCTATTCAAAGTGGGAACAACCTAAATCGATGACCAAGTCGTAGCTTTCTCGGTTTAATGGTTATTATCGGAGATTCGTGGAAGGATTTTCTCGAATCGCTACTCCATCGACTCACCGACTTCGGAAGATACAAAGTTCGGTTGGAGCGAAGAATGTGAGAAGTGTTTTCAAGAACTCAAGAGGAGACTTATTTTAGCACTGCTCGGCTAATACTGCTTTGGCTCGGAGGGATTTGTCATCTGATGATGCTTCGCAAAGGGTTGGGATGTGTTCTTATGCAACATGGAAAAGTTATAGCTTTATGCCTCGCGACAACTCAAAGAATATGAGAGGAATTATCGTACTCATGATCTAGAGTCAGTTGGCATTGTTGTCTTCTGCACTTAAAATTTGGAGGCATTACTTGTATGGGGAGAAAGTGGAGATCTTTACGGATCATAAAAGCCTCAAATATTTCTTCACTCAAAAGGAACTCAATATCGCGACAACGACGTTGGCTTGAACTGCTGAAAGATTATGATCATACCATCCAATACCATCCTGAAAAGCGAACGTGGTAGTGGACGCATTGAGTAGAAAATCATATGCAAGCACGAAAAGCGATATTGTCAACGCAAAGGCCCATTTTGTGTGACTTGCAAAGGATGGAGATAGAGTTAAAGACTCAGGGACGCATGTGATGATATAGCGTATCACGAGTAGAACCGACTTTAATCGATAAAGTTAAAGTCGCCAAGCTACTACGCACTGGAGGTGATGCGTATGAGGAAGAAAGTGCAAGAAGGTGCTGCACGGAAGCAAGAATCGATGAAGAAGGAATACTTGAGTCAACTCCAGACTTTGTGTTCCTAACGACCACGATTTAAAGTATAATATCATGATGGAGGCGCATAACACACCATTTGCAATCCATCTCGGAGTACCAAAATGTATCATGATATTCGCTATACATTTTGGTGGAGCAATATGAAGAGAGAGATAGCTACTGTTTATCTCAAGGTGTCTAACTTGTCAACGAGTTAAAGCGAGCATCAAGTACCAAAAGGTCCATTGCAACCACTTGAAATTCCGTAATGGAAGTGGGAGCACATTACCATGGATTTCGTTCTGGGGGCTTCCTAAGGTTTCTCAAGGCATTGATGCGATTTGGGTCATTGTTGATAGATTGACCAAGTCTGCTCATTTCTTATCGATCGAGAAACTTATACACTTGAACGTCTTTGCTCAGTATGTACATAAACGAGATTGTAAGACCGCATGGTATGCCGGTATCCATAGTTTCCGATCGAGACCCAAGATTCACTTCACGATTTTGGGTTAGTTTGCAAAAAGCTAAGGGCACAGACTTTCACGATTTAGCTCGGCATATCATCCTCGAGACGGACGGACGGATGGAGAGGACTATTCAAACTCTTGAAGATCTATTAAGACTCTGTGTCCTTGATTTCAAGGGAGTTGGGACAAGTTCTTACCATTGGTGGAGTTTTCCTACAACAACAAAGCTTAAGCAAGTATTGGCATGGCTCCATTCAAGCGTTGTATGGAAGAAAGTGTCGTTCTCCAATTATCTTTGGGATGAGGTGGGTGAAACAACGCGTTGTTGGGACCGGAGTTGAGTACGTATGATGTACGGAAAAGATTCAAACGATCCGACAACGAGATAAAAAACCTCACAAAATTGACAAAAGAGTTATCTTGATCTTCATCGAAAGAACGTGGAATTCGATATAGGAGATCATGTGTTGTTAAGAGTTGCTCCATGGAAAGGAGTTACAAGATTTGGAAAGAGAAAAACTTAATCCTCGATTCATCGGTCCATTTTAATCCTCGATCGAGTAGGAACTGTGGCCTATAGACTCGCTTTTACTGCCAAATATGTCTCGTGTTCATAACGCTTTTCACATATCTATGTTACGTAAATATGTGAAAGGTCCAACCATATTATTGAGTTAGAACCTGACGAAATAGCGGAAGATTTGACGTATGAAGAGGTTCCTGTTCAAATTTTGATAAGAAGGAACATATTCTACGCTCCAAGGTTATACCTCAAGTCAAAGTTTTGTGGAGGAACCACGATGTTGAGGAAATGACTTGGGAGTTAGAATCAAATGAAATCAAGGTATCCTTACCTCTTCGACATACCAGTATCGCACCCTAATTTCGAGGGCTTAAATTTCATAAGAAGGGAGGTTGTAAGACCCCAAATTTTTATAAATAAAGATGAATTTTTCTATAAATATTTTTTTGAATATTATGGAATAAATTTGATATAATGCTATAGTTATGGGTAATATTTATAAATTTTGCAAAGTATGCAAGTTGTTATAAAATATTAGTTTTGGTCTGGGAATATTCTTTTTGTTAGGGAATATTCGCATAATGGCTCAATCATTGTGGACCCCACAATGTAATTATTGTCGATTGAGAAAACGACAAAAATATTTTATAAAAATAACTACGAGGTGTTACCATTAAAACTGCTGAACTACCCGGTGGTAAAGTACAAAGAATAATGTCTGGCGTGGTTTGCATAGTAGCACACGGTATTGATTATTGATGCTTACGTGAGAAGTCACTCAATTATATGCTCAATTATTGCTACGATAATTATTGTCGATCATATCTCTTATATTATTGATTCAATTATTGTCACAAAGATCATCCTCATATAATATGTTATAAAGATTAAATCAATAATTGAGACGACAAGTTATAAATGATTAATAATTGTTGAAAGATTAAATATGTGTTGATGAAAAAAAATGATTTGTGGTAAGTTTGATTATTTTATGGGGGCTCATATGTCATCATCTAAGAGTTTCTTCAATCGATAGTATTTACCTTCACAATAGTAATTACCTTCACAATAGTAATTACCCTTGTGAATAGTATTTACCTTCGTCGATAGTAATTACTTTCGCCAATAAGTAATTACCCTTGTGAATAGTATTTACCTTCATCAATAGTATTTACCTTCGTTAATAGTAATTACCTTTACCGGACGTCGAACCACTTGTCATTTCACATTACAAAGGCCGAACTACTACTTGCCGTTTCACATTACAAAGCGTCCAAACCAACAATCGAAGCCACTTTGCTTTTTCACACTAAGTCAAGTGCTTAAGCTAGAAATCTTCTATAAATAGAGGCCTGGGGCTTCATTATTTTCACTTAATTCATTCAAGCTATAGAGAGAGAAAGTATAGAGAGAATAAGAGAGAAAGAAGAAGAGTATTTTGTTACTACACTCTTCATGCGATTCAATCTCCTACCAAATGTAAGGGGTGTTATTCTTTCTTATTCATGAAGAGAACTGTTGTTATTCCATTGCTTATTATTCTCATTGGAATAACTTTGTATACGCTGGTTTACCCTATACTTGGTGACATTCTTCTATTATTCATTGGAACATCACACATGCATGTGTTTTACACCTCCACCGGTTCCGCTCTTTATTATTATTCATTGGAACATCCTGTCACATGGTTTTACACCGACTGGTTCCGCCTTTATTATTATTCTCATTGGAACATCCTCATGCATGTTTTACAATTTACCGTTCCGCTTTTATTATTACTGCTGGAACATCCCATCACGTGTGTTTTACACCGACTGGTTCCGCCTCTTTATCATTGTTGGAATATCCTATCTGTGTGTTTTTACACCGGATCCGGGTTCCATCTTTATTATTCTCGGGGGAACATCCTGCTTGGTGTGAATTTCACACCTACTTCGGTTCCGTTATTTATTATTCATTGGAATAACTCGTCTGCATGCGCTCTATCGCATGCATGGTGATTTCTTTTGTTATTCCATTCTTTATTATACCCAGTTGGTTAAAACTTTGACTTCTATACTCCATGAAATTAGTGGAATATCCTTGATATTTGCATTTCATCCGGATAGATTGGTACATACGTTGCTTGCTCATTGGATGAGGATGATTGATCTTATGATCATTTGTGTGGAGACACTAAAGCAAGTATGTAGGTGCTTATTGGAGAATAAGTTCACTGAACGTGGCTCACTAAGGAATACCTAATAGAGTTTTATTTGCCGTCAATAGAATTCTGTAGTGATAGTAGTACAAGTAATCCTTGACTTGAGATCATCATAGTATCTTGTGTATGATGAATTATACTTTGACTTATTCCTTAAGACCCTTAGGGTATATCAAAGGGTATGCTTGGGTATAATAAGTTGTACATGGAGATAATGTATGATCAATAAAGAATCTACCACTTCTAATAAAAGAAGAGAAATGTCCCATGTGATTCGATAAATGATAACCCAAAGAGTCCTTGGTTATATGCGAATGAAATTAGAAAGGAGTTTCTAATTTGCATTATTTGAGTTGTGCATTTAAGGATCGAAATACATATAATTAAATAAAATAAGACTTGACAAGAATTCCATGTCTTATATTTAATTGGGACATCAGATGGTGGAAGGATTGAATTGTGCGGTAACTATTTACTCAAAGGTTCTTTTATGATTAATGTTGAAATCTATATTATCCGGAAAGTCGCTGATCGCTAGGAGGCTTATCCCTATTGTAGAATAAATATTATTTATTTAAATAAATTAATTGTTTAATTTATTTATTTAAATTAGATTAGAATTGTTCTAATTGATTTATTCACAACCGCTTAATATGGAGAACCTAAAGGGTCACACCATAAAAAAGGAAGAATAATTATTTAAGAAGTTAATGGCATAATCGTAATAATATATTAAAGTATATTTAATTTAATCTATGGTGATAGAATAAATTAAATAGCTTAATATTTATTATTTAATATTTTAGAAATATTAAATATAAATTAATAAGAGGAGTCTTATTAATATTATTACAATTATTATTATTTTAATTTCTAAAAGAGTTTAGGAATTAATTTAATATAAGTATTTCATTTATTCCTAATTGGATTAGGAAGGAAAATTAGTTAAAGGAGTTTAATTAATTATCCCTAATAAGATTAGGGAGCTTAATTAATTAAAAGAATTTAATTAATTAAATAAAACCCAATTCCTTAATTGTTAAGGTGGGTTGCCCACATCTATAAATAAGAGGAGTCTTATTATGGGTGGTATGGGTTGTTGACTTTAAACAGTACGTAATAATTCCAAGTTGTTGGGAGTATGCCTTTTCTATAGAGATAGAAAAACTAGGGTTTAGCCAACCACCCTTCTTCTTGAATTTTCTTCTTCCTTGGTGGATCACCTCTAGAGGCCAAATATATGGGTGGCTAACGTTGATCAAAGGAAGGAACAAAATCCCGGTGGATTCAAGATTGAACGCGAAAGGATTTGGAGGTGAACTTGTACCTGAGGAAGCTCGATCTTCAAGGGTATGATTTTATTCTTTATCTTTTCGTTTAATTAATAATTATGCATAAAGGGTGATCCGGGTATATGGTTTGTAAAATTTTTAAACTCTGATTTTTACACGCTTCCGCTTAATTATGCAATTTGATTGCGTTGATGAATATTACAAACCTAACATAATGCTCCTGCGACTTTCATGGATATGATGAACCGAGTATTCAAGGAATATTTGGATCAGTTTGTTGTTGTCTTTATTGATGACATCCTTATATATTCCAAAAGTCGTGAAGATCATGAGCACCATTTGAAAGTTTGGTACTCCAAAGGCTTCGTGAAAACAAACTATATGCCAAATTAAAGAAATGTGAGTTCGGCTTGAGGAAGTAGCATTCCTTGGGCACGCGGTGTCGAAACATGGAGTATCTGTTGATCCGTGAAGATTGAAGCAATACAAAGTTGGGAGCAACCAAGCCTGCGGATCAAGTATGTAGCTTTTTGGGCTTAGTGGTTATTATCGGAGATTCGTGGAAGGGTTTTCTCGAATCGCTACTCCATTAACTCAAATTAACCCTAAGGATACAAAATTCGTTTGGAGCGAAGAATGCGAGAAAAGTTTCCAAGAGCTTAAGAGGAGACTTATTTCTAAGACTGTTCTAACAATACCATCCGGTTCGGATGGATTTGTTATCTACAAATGATGCTTCGCAAAGGGTTGGGATGTGTTCTCATGCAACGTGGGAAAGTCATAGCCTATGCCTCATGACAACTTAAAGAGTATGAGAGGAATTATCCTACTCATGATCTAGAGTTAGCGTGCAATAATCGTTTCATGCTTAAAGATATGGAGGCACTATCTATATGGGGAGAAAGTGGAGATATATTCGCACCATAAAAGCCTTAAATATTTCTTCACTCAAAAAGAACTTAACATGCGGCAGCGACGTTGGCTCGAGCTATTGAAAGACTACGACCACACTATTCAATACCATCCCGAAAAGCGAACGTGGTAGGCGACGCGTTGAGTAGAAGATCATATGCAGAACGAAAGTGCGATGATGTCAAGTATACGCATAGAGCCAACTTTAATAGAAAAAGTTAAGGTTGCTCGAAGCCACCGAATCTTGAAATGATGCGTATTATGAAGAAGAAAGTACAAGAAGGAGCTATTCGAAGCGAGAATTGATGAAGAAGGAATACTTGAGTCCACTCTAGACTTTGTGTTCTTAACGACTACGATTTGAAGTACAAGATTATGATGGAGGCACACAATACACCATTTGCAATCCATCCTCGAAGTACTAAAATGTATCGTGATCTTCGACATACATTTTGGTGGAACAATATGAAGAGAGAGATTGCAAAGTTTATCTCAATGTGTTTAACTTGTCAACGTGTAAAGGCGGAGCATCTAGTACCTAAGGGTCCGTTGCAACCACTTGAGATTCGTCAAAATGGAAGTGGGAACACATTACCATGGATTTCGTTATGGGTCTTCCTACGGTTTCTCGTGGCATCAATGCTATTTGGGTTATTGTTGATAGATTAACCAAGTTTGCTCATTTCTTGCCGATCTGGAGACTTATTCACTTGAACGCCTTGCTAGTATGTACGTGAATGAGATTGTGAGGTTGCATGGCATGCCCAGTATCCATAGTTTTGGATCGTGACCCAAGATTCACTTCAAGATTTTGGGTTAGCTTGCAAAAAGCTATGGGCACGAATTTACGATTCAGTTCGCATACCATCCTCAAACGGACGGACAATCAGAAAGGACTATTCAAACTCTTGAAGATTTATTAAGACTCTGTGTCCTAGACTTCAAGGGCAGTTGGGATAAGTATTTACCATTGGTAGAATTCTCCTACAACAACAGCTTATCGTGCAAGTATAGGTGTGGCTCCATTTGAAGCATTATATGGACGAAAGTGTCGCTCTCCGGATGTTGGGACGAGGTGGGTGAAGCAACATTGTTAGGACTCGAAGTTAAATGCACGTATGACTACGGAAAAGATCCAAATGATTCGACAACGTATACAAACGGCACAAGATCAACAAAAAGAGTTATGCGGATCTTCATCGAAAGGACGTGGAATTTAGTGTAGGGATCATGTATTGTTGCGAAGTTGCTCCATGGAAGGGAGTTACAAGATTTGGGAAGAGAGGAAAGCTCAATCCACGCATTTATTGGTCCATTTCAAATTCTTGACCGAGTAGTAGAAATGTAGCCTATAGACTCACGTTACCTCCGAGTATGTCTCGTGTTCATAATGTGTTTCACATATCTGTACTTCGTAAATATGTGAAAGACCCAAACCACGTTATTGAGTTAGAACCGGACGAGATAGCCAAGACTTAACGTATGAGGAGGTACCATCAAGATCTTAGATAGGAAGGAGCATGTCCTACGCGCAAAGGTCATACCACAAGTTAAAGTTTTGTGGAGGAATCATGCTATAGAGGAAATGACCTGGGAATTGAAAACGGAAATGAAAGCGAGGTATCCTCACCTTTTCGAAACACCAGGTACGTACATCAATTTCGAGGACGAAATTTCATAAGGAGGGGAGGTTGTAAGACCCCAACTTATTATTAATAAAATTTAATTTTCTCTATTTATTATTTTGAAATAGTAAGGGTTGATTTGATTAATGTGGATAGTTAAGGGTAAAATACGCAAATACTTCAAAATAAGCAAGTGGTTATAAAATATTCATTGTTGTTGGGGAATATTCGTTTGGTCGTGGAATATTCAGATCTTTGTCAGAATATTCGCATTTACCGGTGCGACCATGTGTGGGCCCCATAACTGGAAGAGAGATTGGATGAAGAAAACGACAAATATAAGTTGTTTAAAAATAACAAACAGTAGTAGTTATTCACAGTAATATCTTGTTAAAATACTCGGTGGTTAAAACACAAGATAGCACCTGCAGTATTGCACCAATTATTGATTCTTACGTAAAAAGGCACTACTCAATAATGGTTACGATATTACTCGCTCAAGATTTTATTGATTTAATAATTGTTTGCGTTGATATTTTATATTGTCATTGTTTCAATAATTGTCATTACACAAGATTTTTCATTATCGAAGCAATAATTCATATTATCTCAATAATATTATTAGATAACATTATTGGCAATGTCTAGAAAGTTACTTTCTAAGGAGAGGTTTGGTCACCTAATTGCGCCACCAAGAAGAGAGAAATTTATTGGAAAGCCCCCTCTTTCCTTGAACCGTCTACGTTGTCAATATTGTGATTCTCGTAATATTATTTGTGAATAATTAATTATTGATTCATATGATGAGGAAAATAATGATTTTATGTGGATATAGATGGAGAAAATTTTAATGTGACAATTGTTGAAAATTGAAATTTTATCTTTTCTCGATAAAATAATTCATTTAAATATATTATTATATTTTAATAATATAATAATGGTGATATTTTTACAAATCGAATGTGGGATATATGAGTATACGAGGTGGAAGAAAGAGTATTTTTGTTGCAATAAATGTTTAAAACATGTTAAACATGCTCTGCGGACCCCATTTATTGATCGAATTTGATTATAAGCAGTAAAATCGCCTGCTTTGTGGATTTCGGTCCAATTTCTATTTGGAATTTGGAAAAACTTTCTTCAGTAAAGTTGTAGAGAATTGAATTTCCTATAAAAACTCGCAAGATTCGAATTTTCTGATGAAAGGGCTATTTATTATGAATTATTGAAGTTCAAGTCTCAAATAATTGATTTTTGGAAGTTTAAAATATTTAAAATTAGAAAAACATTTTTCTTACTTTTTCTAGAATGTGGCATGTGTTTGATGGCTGAAATTAGATTCTAGGCATGCATAGGAAATTTATATAATTATATTATTAATTTATTAAATTTTCTCGCTTTGGTGTTCTAAGCAATTTCCTATAAATAGGTGCTTAGGTTAGAATTAAAATCACACCGTAAACCAAGTTTTCTCTCTCTATATTATCGTTTATTCTTGTGAGTATTTTGAGTATACTTTGAGTATTGTTAGACGGTGCAAAGTTCCTTCAAAGACTATATCCCAGATTCCACTAAAGTACTAATCTTTTGAGGTAAGGGATGTTATTTTCTTCTCAAATGATATTATTTCTTCAATATCATTATCTTTGAAATATTGGTTGAAACTTTTTATCAAATTTGAAACTTTTTCATGTCGGGTTACTTATTCATGAGTTACTTATTCACGAGTTACTATTCATGAGTTACTATTAACGAGTTACTATTCACGAGTACTATTCATGAAGCGTGAAGATGTTTTTTTGGAATTTCTATCTTTTGGTGTCTGAGTTATTATTCACGATATAAGGCTATTCACGATACTGACACTATTCACGATACTGAGCACTATTCAATTTAAAAATAAAATTTCTTCTTTTTTTCCAAAATATCTATTCGGATACTAGCTTTGATTGTATCCATGTTTTGATCATTCTTGAATTTTACACCACTATGATTATTTTTGAGGTATTTTTGAACATGGATAAAACAAAGTACGAATCCTTAATCCTTAATCCTTGTCATTTTGTTTCACCGGATTCGCTTTTTTAAAATATTTTTCATCATCCTCGGTCTTAAATGATGATATTATTGAATATCTTTGGCTTCAGTGCAAAAGATGAATGATTTCAAGAATATCTTTGGTAGTAGTGCAAAGATGAACAGTGTTTAGATGAACATGACCAATCGATGAATATCTTTGGCTTGCAGTGCAAAGATGAATATTTGATTCCGTATGTATATTGATTGATGTTACAGGATAAAAGATGACGATGAACTTTTAAATTCATACATGAATATAGTAGTTTGCATTCTCTACTTAACTCTTCTAATGAATTATTATTTCCGCTACGAATATTGATTTAAAATTTGTTGTCTATTGTATTCTATTAGATTTTTCCCTGTTGAAGACTAACGGTAATTTGTTGTATATTATCTTAGTCATAATATTCTTTACTGGGCTAGTTGGGCTCACCCTTTTCCTTTTTGTTCCATTTTTCTTCTCAGGAGGCGAGAATATAAATGAGAGATACGAGTCTGGGTATGGAATGAAGGTTTTAGAAAGAATTGTTTAGTAGTCCTCACCATTTTTGTAAAATAATGTATCAATAAATGTGATGAAGATTTATTTGAGTATAGATATTGTCTAGAAGATAATATTTGTATTCAAACTCACAGCTTTCTGGTTGTAATAATAAAGTTGTAGTTGTTTACGCATTCATGTATTGACAACTCAGAATAGGTGATGTATACCTATTTTGGGGGCGTCACAATTACTATATGCAAATGTTCTAGGATTAGAAGCAAGGCTTTAAGCAATGTATGGGATTTACTGGTGGAACACTATGAAAAAATTTGGGATTATGCCACTGAATTGATCAAGTCCAACAAGAACAATACAATTGATTTTCTTCCACACAAAAGCAATCCTACTTATTAGACTTACTTGCAGAGGTTTTATGTATGTCTTCATGCTTTGAAAAGGGGTTGGTTTGAGTGATGTAGACCCATAATTGGGCTAGATGGATGTTTCCTTAACACTGTTGTTGGGGGACAATTGATCTCAGTCGTGGGTAGAGATGGGAACAATCAAATGTATCATATTGCATGGGCTATTGTGGAGACTGAAAACACAGATAGTTGGAGATGGTTTCTGAAATTGTTGGTTGAAGACCTGGAGGGAGGTGATGGGTCTGGGTGGACAGTGGTCAGTGATCAACAAAAAGGGTTGAAAGTGACTATCGACGATGTGCTTCCTTTTGCTAAGCATAGGAATTGTTCAAGACACATATACGCAAATTTCAGAAAAGGTTCTCATCCTTAGCATTAAGGAAGGCTTTTTGGGCAACAACAATGTCAACATATGAAGTAGAGTTCAAGAGAAACATGAAAGAGGTGAATAGACTCAACAGGGATGCACATGATAAACTTCAAGTACTAAATCATAAGGTATGGATCAAGGCTTTTTTTAAGACTGTATGCAAATCAGATGTAGTTGAGAATAATATATCAGAATGCTTTAACGCTTGGATTGTGAAAACAAGATGGATGAATTGTATTGATATGTTAGAACAAATAAGGAGCTAGGTTATGATTAGGCTCCACACTAAAAGGGATGCAATGAAGAAGTCAAGTGATAGTATATGTCCTAGGATCAGAAAAAAGCTTGATAAAGCTATTGACGAGTCTGGTTATTGTGATCCTATGTGGGGTGGAGGGAATCAGTTTCAAGTTAAGATGAAAGGAGACACATATGTTGTTAACATTGACCAGAAGACATGCACGTGCAAAAAGTGGGATTTGACAGGGATTCTATGTGCTCATGCAATTTCAGCAATATATTTCAAGGAGGAAGAGCCTGAAACTTATCTTGCTCATTGGTACAAGAAGGAAACATACCTAAAAGCCTACACACACATGTTAGAGTTTAGAAGCAATTTTTGGGGTGAAACAATTCAGAAGATGCTACCTCCTTCAATATGCAAGAAATTCAAGGGAAGGCCTAAGAAAATGAGAAGGAAAGAAGGATGGGAGAATCCAAAAAATCCTACAAGGATAACAAGGAAGGGAAAGAAAATGAATTGCTCAAAATGTAGACAGACAGGGCTCAACAAAGGTAACATCCTACCATCAGTGGCCAAACAGATGAACTTCAGTCAAGCAATATAAGTATTATAGCATTCCAACATTATTGTAATGAAGAGTTAAGTAGAGAATGTAAACTACTATCTTCTATATATGAATTTAAAAGTTCATCGTCGATATTTTATCCCTGTAACATCAATCAATATATATCTGGAATCAAATATTCATCTTTGCACTACAGGCCAAAGATATTCATCAGTCGGTCATGTTCATCTCAACACCTGTTCATCTTTGCACTATGGGCCAAAGATATTCATCAAGAAATCATTCATCTTTGCACTACAAGCCAAAGATATTCAGTAATATCATCATTTAAGACTGAGGATGATGAAAAATATTTTTAAAGAAACGAATCCAGTGAAACAAAATGACAAGGATTAAGGATTAAGGGTTCGTACTTTGTTTTATCCATGTCCAACATTACCTCAAAAATAATCATAGTGGTGTAAAATTTAAGAATGATCAAAACATGGATACAATCAAAACTAGTATCCAGAATAGATATTTTGGATGAAAAGAAGAAATTTCATTTTTCTAATGAATAGTGCCAGTGATTCGTAAATAATTGTCGTATACGTGAATAAGATCGTATACGTGAATAGTAACTCCGACACCAAAAGATAGAAATTTCACAAAAAACATCTTCACGCTTCGTGAATAAGACTCGTGAATAGTAACTTATGAATAGTAACTCATGAATAAGAACTCATGAATAAGTAACTCCCGATATGAAAAAGTTCCAAATTTGATAAAAAGTTCCAACTAATATTTCAAAGATAATGATATTGAAGAAATAATATCATTTGAGAAGAAAATAACATCCCTTACCTCGAAAGATCAAGATTTCTAAATTTGAAACACCTGATATAAAGCTATGACTTGAACTTGCACCGTATAGCAATACTCAAAATATACTCAAAATACTCACATGAATACGCCGATAATATAGAGAGAGAAAACTTCAGCTTTCGGTGTGATTTTCAATTCTAACCTAAGCACCCTATTTATAGGAAAATGCTTAGAACACCAAAGCGTAAAATTTAATATAATATTAATATAATTATACAAATTTTCCTTAGCCCACCTTTTGGTCAAAACACCAGCCACACATGTTAAATGAGGTTCACAAACTCACCAAAAATGTTTTTCTCAAAATAATTAATTAAAACTCCCAAAAATCAATTATTTCGGAGCTTCGGAACTTTAATAATTAAAAATAAATAGTCCTTTTGTCAGAAAATTCGAATCTAGCGATTTTTTAAAGGAAATTCAATTCTCTACAACTTTGCAGAAGAAAGTTTTTCCAAATTCCAAACAAAAATTGACCAAAATCCACAAACGGTCGATTTTACAGTCTATAATCAATTTTCGGTCAAGAAATGGGTCTACCAACACACAAAACATGTGTTAAACATTTAATCCAACAAAAATACTCTTCCTCCTCATTTACTCATATATCCCACATTCATTATAAAAATATCACCGTTAATATATTATTAAAATAATATATTTAAATGAATTATTTTATCAAAAAAAGATAAAATATTAATTTTCGACAATTGTCACATTAAAACTTTTCTCCATCTATATCCACATAAAATCAATATTTTCCTCATCATATAAATCAATAATTAATTATTCACAAATAATATTACAGAATCACAGTACTAACAACCAGGCCGTTCCCAGGAAAGAGGGGGCTTTCCAATAAAGATTTCTCCTTCATCAAATTGCAATTAGGTGACCAAACCTCTCCTTAGATGTAACTTTCTAGACATTGCCAATAATGTTATCTAATAATATTATTCAGATAATATGAATTATTGCTTCGATAATAAAAAATACCGTAATGACAATTATTGAAACAACAAAGAAAATATCAACGCAACAATTATTGAATCAATAAAATAAAATACTAAACAGTAATTACTGTAACAATTATTGAGTAGTGCCTTCTTACGTAAGAATCAATAATTGGTGCAATACCGGTGCTACTTGTTCAACAACGCGTATTAGTGTGTTTTAACCACCGGGTATTCCAACAAGATAATCAGAATAACTACGCCGTTATTTATAAACAACTTATATTTGTCATTTTCTTCATCCAATCGCTTTACATTATGGGGCCCACAAAAGATCAAGTCTTCGCATTTAATATTCCTTGACACAGATTTAATATTCCACGACCAAACGAATATTCCCTAAAACAATAATGAATATTTTATAACCACTGCTTATTCGAAATATTTGCGTATTTTACCCATAACTATCCACATTAATCAAATCGACCCTTACTATTTCAAAATAATAAATAGAGGAAAATAAATTTCATTTATTAATAATTTGGGGACTTACAAATATTATCTGTTATAATTAAAAAAAACATACCTAAAATTCTACCCAAACATCATACTTGTGGGCGATAGGTGTGCTCGCCCATGTAATCACAGGTGTAGGCCAATTCTGTAAACACAACTGTGATATGCTGTGACGCCCCCAAAATAGGTATACAACACCCATTCTGAGTCGCCAAATAAATGGTACAGAAAGCAAACTACAACTTCAATAATACAATTGTCGTGCAAAATACGACAACACATACTGTGAGTTTAAATACAAATATTGTCTTCTAGACAATATGCACTCCCAAATAAGTCCTCATTACAATTATTCATACACTATTTTACAGAAATAGTGAGGACTACTAAAATATCTTTCTAGAACCATCACTTCATACCCCGACTCGATCTTGCTATGTTCTCACCTCCTGAGAAGAAAAATGGAACAAAAAGGAAAAGGGTGAGCTCAACTAGCCCAGTAAAGAATATTATGACTAAGATAATATACAACAAATTATCATTAGTCTTCAACAGGGAAAAATCTGATAGAATATAATAGACAACAAGTTTTAGATCAACAAATACAGCGAAAACAACAATCTATTAGAAGAGTCACGTAGAGAATGAATTCTACTATCTTCTAAGATTTAAGAGTCCATCATCAATATTTTATCCCTGTAACATCAATCAATATACATCTTTTAATCAAATATTCATCTTTGCACTACAGGCTAAAGATATTCATTTATTTCACCAGTTGGTCATGTTCATCTCAACACCTGTTCATTTTTACACTACGGGCCAAAGATATTCATCGCTTAATCATTCATCTTTTTGCTACGAAAATAAAGATATTCAGTAATATCATCATTTAGGACTAAGGATGATGAAAAATATTATAAAGAAAATGAATCCAATGAGACAGAAGAACAAATATTAGGGATTCGTATAACAGTTTATCCAAGATCAATAATACTCCATAATAACCAATTTTGAAGCAGAATTCAAAAATAAAGATCAAAACATGGATACAATCAAAGATAGTAACCATAATAGACATCTTGGACAAAAAGGAAAAATTTTATTTTTCGGTCAATAGTGTCGTATACGTGAATAATGCCGTATACATGAATAGTAACCCCGACACAAAAAGTTCCAAATTTGATTAAAAAGTTCATATCAATACTATGACATAATGATATTAAAAGAAATAATATCATATATGAAGAAAATAACATCCCTTACTATAATAATAATATCCCTTACCTTAGAATAAAGCTGGATACTGGAATAGAAATGTAACAGTCTTCTCTTCTTATTTCTCTCTATAATTTCTCTCTATAATAAATGCACTATAACTTTGGTGAATTGGTGAGAAATAAAGGAAGAATGAGCTTCTATTTATAGAAAAATATAGTTTCGATACTTGCATGTTTTGGGGCTCAAAAAATTACAGTACAATACCTCCAACTTTTCTTTCATTTTTAATTTAGTCCTGCAAGTATTATAAAACTTGCACCACCTCCCCTAATAGTAAATCATTTGATTCAATAATGATAATCATGTGAAAATACGAATTACAGTATAGTACCTCCATCTATACCTCCATCTTTAAATTAGTCATGCAAGTATTATCAATCTTGCACTAACTCCCCTAATAGTATAAGAATGTGATTCAATAGTACACACATGTGAACAAATAGTTATATAAGCATGTGAATTAGTAGCAATTAATTGCTCATTTATCCGATAAATTCCCCGATTTATCAATATAGCCCTCAGACATCAATTATCATCGGAATAGATGTCGATTTCCACTAACACTAATAATCCCAACACAATGGAACTATCAACTTCATCTTTAATCAACACGAACTTATTCGTCATTAATATTATAACTCACAATATTTAACAACCAGGTCGTTCCCGGAAAGAGGGGCATTCGAATAAGGATTTCTCCCAATTGGTATGATTAGGTGACCAAACCTCTCTCTTGGCGTAACTTCTAGACATTGTAAATATTGTAATTTAATAATATGAATAACTTTGTCGTCTCAATTATTGATTTAATAATATATCATATAATGCGATGATAATCTTGTGACAATAATCGAATCAATAATATAAGAGATATAATGCGTGAGAATTATCGTAGTAATAATTGAGTATAAGCGGTGACTTATCACGTAAGCATCAATAACCAATACTGGTGTGCTACTTATGGAACCACGCCATTCATCGTACTTTTTACTACCAAGTAGTTCAACGGTTTTAATCAGTAAAACTTCCGCCGTTATTTTCATAAAAAATAATTACATGCTTTTCTTACTACTGACAATGATTGTCTTGGTCGTCACGGATATTCCCCGACAAAAAGAATATTCCCCGACCAAACGAATATTTTATAACAACTTGCATACTTTGCAAAATTTATAAATACTACTCACAACTATATCATTATACCAAATCCACATCATAATATTAAAAAAAATATTTCGAGAAATTTAAATCTTTATTCATAAAATTTGGGGTCTCACAATCTCCCCTCCTTATGAAATTTGGCCCTCGAAATTTACGTACATGCCGAAGAGATGAGAATACCTTGCTTTCTTTTCAGATTGTACTTTCCCGGTTATATCCTCTGTATCATGATTTTTCCATTGCTCATCTCCTGTATTTTAGATATCATTCTAGAATATATCTTCAAAATAAGGGTTAATTAACATATCACATATTATCCCTATACTCTGACCGACCAATTAAATACCAAATAAACTTAGGTAGGTCATACTAGCGAAGGAATTTCCCGTCTCTCCCCTCCCATTTCTTGTCTCATATCTCAGCCAGGGATCATATTCCTAAGCTTTGATACCAACTGTGACGCCCCCAAAATAGGTACACAACACCCATTCTGAGTCACCAAATACATGGTACAGAAAGCAAACTACAAATTCAATAATACAATTGTCGTGCAAAATACGACAACACATACTGTGAGTTTAAATACAAATATTGTCTTCTAGACAATATCCACACCCAAATAAGTCCTCATTACAATTATTTATACACTATTTCACAGAAATAGTGACCATCACTCCATACCCCGACTCGATCTTGCTATGTTCTCACCTCTTAAGAAGAAAAATGGAACAAAAAGGAAAAGGGTGAGCTCGACTAGCCCAGTAAAGAATATTATGATTAAGATAATATACAACAAATTATCATTACTATCTTTGCTTGTATCCATGTTTTGATCTTTATTTTTGAATTCTGCTTCAAAATTGGTTATTATGGAGTATTATTGATCTTGGATAAACTGTTATACGAATCCCTAATATTTGTTCTTCTGTCTCATTGGATTCGCTTTTCTTTAAAATATTTTCATCATCCTCGGTCCCTAAATGATGATATTACTGAATATCTTTGGCCCAGTAGTGGAAAGATGAATGATTAACTGATGAATATCTTTGGCCCGTAGTGTAAAGATGAACAGGTGTTGAGATGAACATGACCAACTGGTGAAATAAATGAATATCTTTAGCCTGTAGTGCAAAGATGAATATTTGATTAAAAGATGTATATTGATTGATGTTACAGGGATAAAATATTGATGATGGACTTTTAAATCTTAGAAGATAGTAGAATTCATTCTCTACGTGACTCTTCTAATGGATTGTTGTTTCCGCTGTATTTGTTGATCTAAAACTTGTTGTCTATTATATTCTATCAGATTTTTCCCTGTTGAAGACTAATGATAATTTGTTGTATATTATCTTAATCATAATATTCTTTACTGGGCTAGTCGAGCTCACCCTTTTCCTTTTTGTTCCATTTTTCTTCTCAGGAGGTGAGATCATAGCAAGATCGAGTCGGGGTATGGAGTGATGGTTCTAGAAAGATGTTTTAGCAGTCCTCACTATTTCTGTGAAATAGTGTATAAATAATTGTAATGAGGACTTATTTGGGTGTGAATATTGTCTAGAAGACAATATTTGTATTTAAACTCACAGTATGTGTTGTCGTATTTTGCACGACAATTGTATAGTTTGCTTTCTGTACCATGTATTTGGTGACTCAGAATGGGTGTTGTGTACCTATTTTGGGGGCGTCACAGTTGGTATCAAAGCTTAGGAATATGATCCCTGGCTGAGATATGAGACAAGAAATGGGAGGGGAGAGATGGGGAATTCCTTCGCTAGTATGACCTACCTAAGTTTATTTGGTATTTAATTGGTCGGTCAGAGTATAGGGATAATATGTGATATGTTAATTAACCCTTATTTTGAAGATATATTCTAGAATGATATCTAAAATATAGGAGATGAGCAATGGAAAAATCATGATACAGAGGATATAACCGGGAAAGTACAATCTGAAAAGAAAGCAAGGTATTCTCATCTCTTCGGCATACCAAGTATGTACGTAAATTTTGAGGGCCAAATTTCATAAGGAGGGGAGATTGTGAGACCCCAAATTTAATGAATAAAGATTTAAATTTCTCGAAATATTTTTTCTAATATTATGGTGTGGATTTGATATAATGATATAGTTGTGAGTAGTATTTATAAATTTTGCAAAGTATGCAAGTTGTTATAAAATATTCGTTTGGTCAAGGAATATTCTTTTTGTCGGGGAATATCCGTACGACGGCACAATCATTGTCGTAGTAAGAAAACAACAGAATTATTTTTATGAAAATAACGACGAAAGTTTTACCGTTAAAACTGTTGAACTACTCGGTAGTAAAAGTTTAGTAATACGCGTGGTTGTATAGTAGCACACGGTATTGGTTATTGATGTTTACGTGATAAGTCACTCAGTTATACTCAATTATTACTACAGTAATTGCTGCATTATATCTCTCATATTATTGATTCGATTATTGTTACAGTATCATCTGCATTATATGATATATTATTAAATCAATAATTGAGACGACAAAGTTATTCATATTATTAAATTGCAATATTTACAATGTCTAGAAGTTCTGCCAAGGAGAGGTTTGGTCACCTAATTGCGCGCCAATAGGGAGAAATCCTTATTGGAAATCCCCCTTCTTTCCTGGAAACGACCTGGTTGTTAAATATTGTGAGTTATAATATTAATGACGAATAAGTTCGTGTTGATTAAACATGAAGTTGATAGTTCCATTATGTTGGGATTATTAGTGTTAGTGGAAATCGACATCTATTCCGCTAAACAACTCTCTCTAGAACCTTCATTCCATACCCCGACTAGTACTCGCTACATTCTCGCCTCCTGAGAAGAAAAATGGAACAACAAGGAAAAGGGTGAGCTCAACTAGCCCAGTAAAGAATATTATGACTAAGATAATATACAACAAATTATCGTTAGTCTCCAACAAGGAAAAATCTAATAGAATACAATAGACAACAAATTTTAAATCAATATTCGCAGCGGAAATAATAATTCATTAGAAGAGTTAAGTAGAGAATGTAAACTACTATCTTCTATATATGAATTTAAAAGTTCATCGTCGATATTTTATCCCTGTAACATTAATCAATATATATCTGGAATCAAATATTCATCTTTTCACTACAGGCCAAAGATATTCATCGATCCATTATATGTTCATCTCAACACCTGTTCATCTTTGCACTACGGGCCAAAGATATTCATCAGTCGGTCATGTTCATCTCAACACCTGTTCATCTTTGCACTATGGGCCAAATATATTCATCAAGAAATCATTCATCTTTGCACTACAGGCCAAAGATATTTAGTAATATCATCATTTAAGACGGAGGATGATGAAAAATATTTTTAAAGAAACGAATCCAGTGAAACAAAATGACAAGGATTAAGGATTAAGGGTTCGTACTTTGTTTTATCCATGTCCAACATTACCTCAAAAATAATCATAGTACTCGTGAATAGTAACTCGTGAATAGTAACTCGTGAATAGTAACTCGTGAATAGTAACTCATGAATAGTAACTCGTGAATAGCCTGCATAGTGTTTGCATAGTAAAATCTTTTTAAAAGTTATTCGTTTTATTAGATTATAAATTGAATATATTATATTTTATTGTAAACCAATCTGGACCATCTGTTTAAAGTAAATCGATCTGGACCGTTCATGGATTGGTTACTATTCAGTCAATTCTTCTATAAATAGAAGCTCATTCCTTCATTATTTCTTACGAATTCACTGAAACTCTAGAGAGAGAAACTGTAGAGAAAATTATTCTTCTATAATCTTGAGCGTATTTCTTTAGCGTTTAAGAAAGTTTTGAGCGTAGTGCAAGTTTCTTCAAGTATATCCCCGCCATCTACCGTCGGAGTACTCTTCTTTATAAGGTAAGGGGTATTATTTTTTCATATTCATGAAGAGAACTTCATTATTCCATTCTTTAATATTACATTGGAATAACTTTGTATACGCCATCTACCCTATACTTGGTGATTTACATTGTTATTTCATTCTTTATTATTCATTAGAACATCCTGCTCATGCGTTTTTGGGACACGGTTCCGCCTTTATTATTACTCGTTGGAATATCCTATCACATGCGTGCGTTTTACTGACTCAGTTCCGTCTGTATTATTCTTGCTGAATTCCATATACACATGCATTTCTGTAGGATCTGATTCCGTTATTTATTATTCTGTTGGAATAACATGTCTATGCGAAGTACCGCATGCATGGTGATTTCTGTTGTTATTCCATTCTTTATTATTACATTGGAATATCCTCGCTTGCGCGTGATATTCCTTTGACACAGTTCCGTTATTTATTATTCATTGGAATAACTTTTCTATACATCGCAATCTGCATGCATGGTGATTTCTTTTGTTATTCCATTCTTTATTATACTCAGTTGGTTAAAGTTTTGACTTCTATACTCCATGAAATTAGTGGAATATCCTTGATATTTGCGCTTCATCCAGTATCTTTTCATGGAAATATTCTTCTGAGCATTCTTAAATTTTACTCTATAAAGAAGTATCATGTTGACAATTTGGACGTTATTAGTTCCTAAATAAATTAATTCGTGAACTTGTTTTATTGAATTCTTATATCATTGTTATCATCCTCATGTTTATATTTTTTTTGAAAGTCATCTGTGGCCTGTAGTGCATAGATGGACTTGGCATGATTATGACCAGGGATTATTCGGTGTAATCATGACCGTAATGTTAGAAATGATGTGGTAAAAGTCCTCATTGGCCGTAGTGCATTGATGGACAGTTGTTGGCATGATCATGACCATTGATGAATACACGAATATCATTGGCCCGTAGTGCATCGATAATTGTGGTTATGATACTTATGAATATCCTTGGCCGTAGTGCATGGATGATGTGGATTATTTATTAAGCTGAGTCCTAGCGATAAAAGTGATGAAAAACCTTTTAAATCATAAAAGATAGTAGATTTTATTCTCTACTTGACTCTTTTAATGGATCAGCATGTTCCACCATTGCAGATTAAACTTGATGTCTATTGTATTTTATCGGTTTAACCTCAAGAAGACTAATGATAATTTATTCTCGCATTATCTTAGTCATAATATTTCTTCTTGGGCTAGTTGAGCTCACCCTTTCTTTCAATCGTTCTCTTCAAGAAATGAGAACGTGGCCGGACTACTAGTCGGGAACGGAGTGACGATCCGCATGATAGTATTAGTAGTCCTCACTATTCTGTTAAATAGTGTGATAATAAATATAATAAGGACTTATTCTGAGAGTGGATATTGTCTAGAAGACAATATTTGTATTAAAACTCACAGCTTTCTTGTTATATATTAAAGATTGTATTTGTATTCTGTACCATGTATTTGGCGACTCAGAATAGGTGATGTATACCTATTTTGGGGACGTCACAAAATCTCCCCATCAACTAATTCTACACGACTACGCGCGGGAGTATGAATTACAACTTGTCAATCTGTAGGCGATCTATCCCTTTTCCTAACAGGACTAGGAGTGTAGTATACTTGTACTGTTTGAGTTGGTAAAACAAATGGTTCGTTGGAGTACGCGGACCTATGGAGGTCAATATCGACGATTTCATGTCTGTCAACACGTATTCTTTTTTCTGAATCAAACCAACGACACTTGAACAAGTGAATATGACCCCCGTACGTGCCCTTGTACGACAACTCTACGATTTTCTCCAACTCCCCATAAAAGGCATGACCAAGCTCATTGTAACAATCTCCTTGGACACACACTCCAGAGTTCGTTGTTCTTTTACCATGCCCATATGCCTTTGTGTGAAATTCACAACCATTTATTTTGTAACCATTCATTAACTTCCCCTCGCCTCGTCCCATAGCTAGGACTTGTACATTAGGCGGAATCGTTGATCCTCGATCAAAGCCTACAAAAACTCCATCTTATTAAATGAAGTCATAGTTAACATGGAGTATATATATATATATATATATATATATATATATATATATACTACGTGTTAAAATTGAACTTACTTTGTCCTTTAGCCAAAGTGCAAATTTTTATCCCGATTGATTTGAATATCTTTATCGCTTATGCCGAGATGCTTCACTTTTAACTCGTCATCGCATAATCTATACCATGTTATAAACATTAACATATTGGAATAAATTTTCAAATTAAAAGATAAATTATCAAGTATACATGTGTACCTCACAAATTAAATCAATCTCCTCATGAATGAGAAGAATGTAAGTATGTGCAACATGTAATTCTTGCTCAGAGAGGAATATGCGCTTCCCTTTTCCATAAGCGCGTCCCGATAGACCAAATACAGAGATCCGACCTTTTAGTTCAATATTTCCCCCATCATCATGTCTCGATACTCGATTGGCCTTTGTCAAGACTTCGTCCGGAAAATAGTCTGAGACAAACGTAGATATCTCATCGAAACTGTATGCCTCACATATCGACCCCTCGACATAAGCTCTATTCTTCACCTTCCTCTTAAGGTTTTCCATCACCCTCTTGAAAGGGTACATTCATCTATATTGAACTGGACCCCTAACACGAGCTTCATAGGGAAGATGGATTTGCAAATGCTCCATGGAGTCAAAAAAACCAGGTGGGAATATTTTTTCCAGTTTACACGTGATCTCTATGATGTTCTTCTCAAGTACATACATGTCCTTCTCATTTAATGATTTTGAACATAAGTCTTTGAAGAAACGACTAAGATCCATTAAAGCATCCCATATTGGTTTATCAAGCACCTCCCGAAATGCTATAGGCATGAGTCTCTCCATGAACACATAACAGTCATGACTCTTCATCCCTTGTAATTTCCCACCCGTAACACACCTTGCAATGTTTGACGCATATCCATCTGGTAGTTTCAGAGACTTAACCCATGTGCACACATCTTCAACTTGCTTTTTGGACAATGTGTACCTCGCATGCGGTTTGACAATCTTACCATCAGGAGATTCATAAAGTTCTAATCCAGGACGCTTACAAATATCTTTCATGTCCAAACGTGCCTTATCATTATCTTTTGTCTTCCCCGTAACATTCATCGCAGTGTTAAACACATTGTCAAACACATTCTTCTCAATATGCATCACATCTAGATTATGACGAATCAAATTTGTAGACTATAAGGCGCTTCCCAAAAGATGCTTCTCCGAACCAAATTTATGAGACTCGCATGAAACCCATTGATTATGTTTGTGGCATCAACCTTACCAAATGGGATAACCGCAATCTCATCACACGATCTCGCATCTCCGTTCCCTACAATCGCGGTGCGTATATATTGTCTACTTTCCCTTTCACAAGTGTTCTCTATTTCTTCAAAATCTACGATCTCTGCCCAGAAGAACCCCATGATGACAATCAAACCAACAAGGCTTTCGACCTTTTGATAGATTAAACGACTTTGTATGCTCCATACAATACGGACAAGCCAACTTCCCGTGTGTAATCCATTTAGCTAACATACCATAAGCTGAGAAGTCACTTATAGTCCACATAACCATTGCCCTAAGGTTGAAATTTGTTTTCGTTGCAACATCCCAAGTCTGTACTCCATCCTCCCACAATACCTTCAACTCGTCTATAAGAGGTCTCAAGTAAACATCTAAGTTCTTTCCAGGACTCTTAGGACCAGGAACCACGAGTGACAGAAACAAGTATGGTTGTTTTATACACATCCAAGGAGGCAAGTTGTACAGAGTAACAATCACAGGCCAACATGAGTACGGAATAATTTGAGTGGCCAAAACGGTTGAAACCATCGATGGACAATCCAAGCCTCACATTTCTAGGTTCCAATGCAAATCCAGGATGTGCTAAGTTGAAATCTTTCCAAGCACCTTTATCTCATGGATGATTTAGTTCTCCATCTTTAGTTTGGAGATTTCGCATGCCAACTCATATGTTCAAATGTTCTTGAAGACATGTACAATCTTTTTAGCCGATGTGTTATTGGAAAATACCTTAGAATCTTAAGCGGTATACTTGATTTTTTGTAGTCACACCCTCTTTATTAGGCCTAAACCGATCATGACCGCAAAACGTGCACCTTGTCATCTGCTCATTTTCCTTATAAAACAAAGATGCAATCGTTGGGACATGCATCGATCTTTTGGTATCCAAGACCCAACTTCTTCACCATTTTCTTACAAAAGTAATAGTTACCAGGTAATTTCTCACCGTCAGGCAATATACTCTTAATGGCCTTCAAGAGCGACTCAAAACACTCATGGCTCATGTTGTGATCAACATTGATGTTAAGTAATGTTGCCACTGCAGACAATGTAGTGTGTTTGATGCAACCATGCCACAATGGCTCGCTACCCTCGTCTAACAACTTAAAGAAGTCTTTGGCATCAGAATTCATAGGTTACTCTCTGCCTTGTTCCCAATCAAAATCTAGCCCTACAATATCATGAACCATTTCATTCATACGATGAGTACTACTGCCCGAATTGTGTACTTGTGTGATGCCACCATCTCTTCTATGCCCATGTGCCCACTAGCATTCTTCGTAATTTCTCAAATGGAGCCACACCTATACTTGCCTGATAACTGTTGTTGTAGGAGAATTCTACCAATGGTAAATACTTATCCCAACTGCCCTTGAAGTCTAGGACACAGAGTCTTAATAAATCTTCAAGAGTTTGAATAGTCCTCTCTGATTGTCCGTCCGTTTGGGGATGGTATGCCGAACTAAATCGCAAATCCGTGCCCATAGCTTTTTGCAAGCTAACCAAAAATCTTGAAGTGAATCTTGGGTCACGATCCAAACTATGGATCTTGGCATGCCATGCAACCTCACAATCTCATTCACGCATATACTAGCAAGACGTTCAAGTGAATAAGTCTCCGTGTCGGCAAGAAATGAGCGGAGACTTGGTTAATCTATCAACAATAACCCAAATAGCATTGATGCCTTAAGAAACCGTAGGAAGACCCGTGAACGAAATCCATGGTAATGTGTTCCCACTTCCATTTCGAATCTCAAGTGGTTGCAATCTGGACCCTTAGGTACTAGATGCTCGCCTTTACACGCCGACAAGTTAAACACATTGAGATAAACTTTGCAATCTCTCTCTTCATATTGTTCCACCAAAATGTATGTCGAAGATCACGATACATTTTAGTACTTCCAGATGGATTGCAAATGGTGTATTGTGTGCCTCCATCATAATCTTGTACTTCAAATCGAGTTGTTAGGAACACAAAGTCTAGAGTGGACTCAAGTATTCCTTCTTCATCAATTCTCGCTTAGGAATAGCTCCTTCTTGTACTTTCTTCTTCATACGCATCGACTCCCGATTGGGTGGCTTGAGCAACCTTAACTTTTCCTATTAAAGTTGGCTCTCATCGTATACTTGACATCATCGCACTTTCGTTCCTCGCGATATGATCTTCTACTCAACGCGCCAATACCACGTTAACTCGCTTTACCAGGATGGTATTGAATAGTGTGGTCGTAGTCTTTCAATAGCTCGAGCCAACGTCATTTGCCGCATGTGTTGAGTTCTTTTGAGTGAAGAAATATTTAAGGCTTTTATGGTCTCGAATATATCTCCACTTTCTCCCCATATAGATAGTGCCTCCATATCTTTAAGCGCAAACGATCATTGCTAACTCTAGATCATGAGTAGGATAATTCCTCTCATACTCTTTAAGTTGTCGCGAGGCATAGGCTATGACTTTCCCACGTTGCATGAGAACACATCCTAACCCTTTGCACGAAGCATCGTCAGAGAGATAACAAATCCATCCAACCGGATGGTATTGTTAAACAGTCTTGAAAATAAGTCTCCTCTTAAGCTCTTGGAAACTTTTCTCGCATTCTTCGCTCCAAACGAATTTTGTATCCTTCCGAGTTAGCCGAGTTAATGGAGTAGCGATTCGAGAAAACCCTTCCACGAATCTCCGATAATAACCAAATAAGCCCAAAAAGCTACGTGCTTGATCACCAGACCGGTTGCTCCCAACTTTGTATTGCTTCAATCTTCGCCGGATCAACAGATACTCCATGTTTCGACACCATCGTGCCCAAGGAATGCTACTTCCTCGAGCCGAACTCGCATTTCTTTAATTTGGCATATAGTTGGTTTTCACGAAGCCTTTGGAGTACCAGCTTCAAATGGTGCTCATGATCTTCACGGCTTTTGGAATATATGAGGATGTCATCAATAAAGACAACAACGAACTGATCCAAATATTCCTTGAATACTCGGTTCATCATATCCATGAAAGCCGCAGGAGCATTAGTCAGTCCGAAAGACATGACTAAGAATTCATAATGCCCATACCGAGTTCTAAAGGCAGTCTTTGGAATATCCTCAGTTCTAATCTTCAGCTGATGATATCTAGAACGAAGATCGATTTTTGAAAAGAATTGTGCCCCTTGCAACTGGTCAAACAAGTCATCAATACGAGGTAGAGGATACCTATTCTTGATGGTGACATGGTTCAATTCCCGATAGTCAATACAAAGTCGCATACTCCCGTCTTTCTTCTTTACAAATAAAACAGAGCACCCCCAAGGAGATGTACTTGGGGCGAATGAAACCGATGTCCAACAATTCACGTAGTTGGACCTTTAGCTCCTGAAGTTCAATAGGAGCCATTCGATATGGGGTTTTAGAAATGGGCTTTGTACCGGTTTCAAGATCAATAAAGAATTCAACTTCACGCTACGGGGTAGGCCGGAAGTTCTTCAGAAATACGTCGGAAAGTCAATAACAACAGAATATTATTCAAATTTGACGTGTCTTTATTCAAATCCATAACATGGGCTAAGAAAACTTGACATCCGCTTTTTCAATAAACGAATAGCTTTATGATTAGATATGATGTGATTGATTTTAATGGTTTAGTTGCTTGAATTAAATAACAAAGTTGGTTAGGAATATGAAAACTAACAACCTTACGAAAACAATCAATTTTGGCATGATGAGTAGTTAACCAATCAATCCCTAAAATCACATCAAAAGCAAGTATCTTTAAAGAGATAAGGTCAACAGTAAGGTGATGGTGCCAACTTGAATCAAACAAGATTTATAAGCAATGGATGTGATGAAAGTTTCTCCTAACGGAGTTTCCACAGATAGGTCAAAGTCTAATTTCTCCTGAGTCAAGTTTAAACGTTGAGCACATGCGGAGAGATAAATGAATGGGTAGCACCTAGATCAAGTAAGGTATAAACTTCGCGAAGAATTTATAAATAGCTTACCCGTGATCACCTCGTTTGGGTTTCTCGCATTATGACCGGTCACAACAAACGCTCTTCCTAATCGTTGACTTTGACTTTTACGGGGACGATCTTTTGAGTCACCGTCCCCATTGAACTAGGTTTCATTCTCGTATAATCTCGGCGATATGTCCTTCCTTTCCACAATTATAGCATACCTTGAATCTGTTGTGGGCGGTTTGGTGATATGTCCCTCTTTCCGCATTTATAGCATATGACCGGGTGGTCGTCTCCTCCCTTAGAACCGATTCTTTGCCGCTTTACTGCGTCTTCACATAGTCGTTGTTAAATCTCCTCTTTTAAAATCTCCTCCCGACTCGCTTCTTCTATTTTCATGGCCATGATTACCACCAGAGTGGTTACCATTTTGTCCTTTGTTTCTTTCTCTCATTTGGTTATCATTATTACATTGATCTTATCTACGTACGATCCACGGTTGTGGTCCTCGGTTGGCCGACTGTATTCGTTATCTCGCTCTAATAATTGAGCCACTGCTTACAACATCCGAATAGAGAGAAAATTTATGAGAAATGAGATCTTGGCGTATCTTTGGGTTTCAAACCTCTAAGAAACATCTCGCGTCATCGTTCCTCATTCTCCACCAAATGAGGTGCAAACTCGGATAACTCTGCAAACTTTGCCTCGTCTTCGAGACACCGCCATGTTGTTCTCGCTCCAAATCTAATAAACTCCACTTCCTTCATATGACGAACACTTTCGTGAAAGTATTTGTCATTAAATAGTTTCTCAAACGTCTCCCAAGACATCTTTGAAAAGCCGGTGGATGGAGTACGCTTCACGCATCTCCACCGATGATCGCCCTCGCCACGAACATAAAGGTGGCGAATGGAACCTTCTGTTCCTCCGTGCATCCCAAGACATCGAATATCTTGGTAATTTGCTTGACCCATGTTTCCGCCATGATCGGATCCGCTTTCCCTTAAATTCGGTGGTCCCAACTCTTTGAATCGCTTGCATGTGACAACCCGTGTGAATTGCTATCATTTCCTCCTCAGATTTTGAACACGAGTCTCCTCGTCTCGATTTTGCATGAACTGCAAAAACTTCTAAACATCCCTCGTTCATCATCTCGCTCGGTGGTGTTGTTCACAGGAGGAACATTGCCACTTATCGCACGCTTCTCCTCGTTGGTGAGTACAGGCGTCTCCACGGTCTCATTTCCATTGTTAATATTCTCAGTCGACATTCTCAAATACTGTCATAAAACAAGGGTTAATTAAGGAAATAAATATATCACATAATATCCCTATATACTGACCAACTAACAAATAAGCTTAGGTAGGACACACTAGCGAAGGATTTACTCGTCTCTCCCCTCCTAGTTCTATTCCCCGATCTCCGCCAGAGATCATATCCCTAAGCTCTGATACCAACTGTGACGCCCCCAAAATAGGTATACATCACCCATTCTGAGTTGTCAATACATACATGCATGTAAACAACTACAACTTTATTATTACAACAAGAAAAACTATGAGTTTAAATACAAATATTATCTTCTGATAATATCTATAGTCAAATAAATCCTCATCACATTTATTGATACATTATTTTACAAAAATGGTGAGGACTACTAAACAACTCTCTCTAGGACCTTCATTCCATACCCAGGCTGCGTGCATCGCTTATATTCTCGCCTCCACGAGAAAAATGGAACAAAAGGAAAAGGGTGAGCTCAACTAGCTCAAGAAAGAATATTATGACTAAGATAATATACAACAAATTATCGTTAGTCTTCAACGAGGAAAAATATAATAGAATACAATAGACAACAAATTTTAAATCAATATTCATGAATGAAATAATAATTCATTAGAAGAGTTAAGTAGAGAATGCAAACTACTATCTTCTATGTATGAATTTAAAAGTTCATCGCTCATCTTTTATCCCCGTAACATCAATCAATATACATCTGAATCAAATATTCATCTTTGCACTACGAAGCCAAAGATATTCATCATTGGTCATGTTCATTTAAACACTGCTCATCTTTACTCTACGGCCAAAGATATTAATCACCAGTCGTGTTCATCTCAACACTGCTCATCTTTGCACTACGAAGCAAAGATATTCTTCAAAATCATTCATCTTTTGCCTACGTGCCAAAGATATTCAATAATATCATCATTTAAGACCGAGGATGATGAAAATATTTTTAAAGAAACGAATCCAAAGAAACAAAATGACAAGGATTAAGGATTAAGGATTCGTACTTTGTTTTATCCATGTTCAAAAAATACCTCAAAATAATCATAGTGGTGTAAAATTCAAGAATGATCAAAACACGGATACAATCAAAGCTAGTATCCGAATAGATATTTTGGACAAAGAGAAGAAATTTCATTTTTCTATTGAATAGTGCCGTGAGTATCGTGAATAGTCTCAGATATCGTGAATAGTCTTGATATCGTGAATAGTAACTCCGACACCAAAAGATAAAAATTCCACAAAAACATCTTCACGCTTACGTAATAAGACTCGTGAATAGTAACTCGTGAATAAGAACTCATGAATAAGAACTCATGAATAGTAAACCCGACATGAAAAAGTTCCAAATTTGATAAAAAGTTCCAACCAATATTTCAGCATAATGATATTGAAGAAATAATATCATTTGAGAAGAAAATAACATCCCTTACCTCGAAAAATTAGTACTTCTAGCTGGAATACCGGGTATAGTGCTAAAGGGAACTTGCACCGTCTAGCAATACTCAAAGTATACTCAAAATACTCACAAGAATATGCTCGATAATATATAGAGAGAAAACTTGGGCTTTAAATGTGATTTTCAATTCTAACCTAAGCACCCTATTTATAGGAAATTACTTAGAACACCAAAGCAGAAAATTTAATAAATTAATAATATAATTATAAAAATTTCTTACACATGCCTAGAATTTGATTTCAGCCATCAAACATATGCCACCTTCTAGAAAAAGTAAGAAAAAGCGTTTTTCTAATTTTAAATATTTTAAACTTTCAAAAATCAATTATTTCGGAGCTTCGGAACTTCAATAATTCATAATAAATAGCCCTTTCATCAGAAAATTCGAATCTCGCGAGTTTTTATAGGAATTTCAATTCTCTACAACTTTACAGAAGAAAGTTTTTCCAAATTCCAAATAGAAATTGACCGAAATCCACAAACGGGCGATTTTACGTGCTATAATCAAATTTCAAATCAATAAATGGGGTCCAATTTACATGTTTAACATGTTTTAAACATTTATTGTAACAAAAATACTCTTCCTCCTCGTATACTCATATATCCCACATTCGTTGTAAAAATATCACCATTACTATATTATTAAAATATAATAATATATTTAAATGAATTATTTTATCTAAAAGATAAAATTTCAATTTTCAACAATTGTCACATTAAAAATTTTCTCCATCTATATCCATATAAAATCAATATTTTCCTCATCATATGAATCAATAATTAATTATTCACAAATAATATTACAAATCACATTATCGACAACCGTGCGCTTCCCAAGATAGAGGGGCTTTCAATAAGAATTTCTTCTTCTTCATGGCGCAATTAGGTGACCAAACCTCTCCTTAGATGTAACTTTCTAGACATTGCCAATAATGTTATCTAATAATATTATTCGGATAATATGAATTATTGCTTCGATAATGAAAAATACCGTGTAATGACAATTATCAAACAACAAAGAATATAAAATATCAACGCAAAGAATTATTAACTCAATAAAATACCGAATAAGAATTACTCAAAACCATTATTGAGTAGTGCCTTCTTACGTAAGGATCAATAATTGGTGCAATACTGCAATGCTACTTGTGTTTTAACCACCGAGTATTTTAACAAGATTATTATCAGAATAACTACGCCAGCTATTTTTAAACAACTTATATTTGTCGCTTTCTTCATCCAATCGCTTTCAGTTATGGGGCTCACACATGGTCACTACCGTCGTATGCGAATATTCCTCGATAGTATTTAATATTCTACGACCAAACGAATATTCCCTACAACAATGAATATTTTATAACCACTTGCTTATTTTGAAATATTTATGTATTTTACCCATAACTATCCACATTAATCAAATCCACCCTTACTATTTCAAAATAATAAATAAAGGAAATTCCTTTTTATTTAAAAAATTTCGGGGTCTTACTGCTACTTAGTTTAATAGTTATATTATATCATGTTATTTTATTTTAATTTGTTTTAAATTTTTTTTATTGTTTATCGTAAGTGAATACGTAAGGTATTTCATACGTGCTAGCTTTATATCAGAGTTTGCTAACTCATTTATACAACTTTTGAGTATCTTGGAGATTCATTCATATCAACTAGTGTGCTAAGGCGCCTAACATGTTTTAAGATTATACCCCTCACGGTCCCTTTCTATAATCTTTTATGTTTTTTGGGATAGTCACAACCTGGTTGAGCAATTTATAGCTTTTATAATATTTTGTAGTTTTATTCTTGTATACATAAGTGTCAAATACACTTGTTTTTCTGTTATAGCCAAAATAGTCTCTTTATTAACCAAGTGAATCTAGTTACCTTCTCTGTTGCACTAACAGTTCCCTAGCACTGCCTATTTTGGCTTAAAAGCCCCCTAATAGCTTACCATGCTAACAACCAAGCTTGGCTTGGCCCCGTGAGGCTTGGCTAAGCTTGGCGTGGCCTCGACCCAAGCCCAAATTTCATCACCTCCAACATCCCTTAATAGGCTCTAGTGGATCACCAATAGGCTCGATAATAGTATAAATGTTTGCAACTACGACCAATAAAAAATTTCGCGTCGAGTCTCCCAGTAATATGGATTCAGCCACACGCATCGCTTTGGCATGTATATAAGATTCAATCAATCGGACTATAACAGAATAAAAGAGATTCAATCAACCAACAAATGGTCTTCAATATTGTTGTTGTTTGAGTACATTGATTGATCTAAGAAACAGATAAATCCTCGAAACAAGTATATATGAAAATGGCAACAAGACCAAAGAAAACAAAGCCTAATTACTTTGACTCTAGTTTTTTTTATCATGAATTCATGATCCAAATTATAATTGGTCAATATGATGTTCTACAAGGTTAATGCAAGTCAGATTATGCTTCATCGCATCTCTCACGTGAGCTTGAGCGAATTCAAATTCTGAAGAGTCACATTGCTAATGTTACAAATTTATTGAGCTCAACATAAAATCATATTCCATTTTATTTATAGCAGCAAATCGCGCAACACACATTGTGGGAGCATGCAACTAATTTCTGTGTACTAAAGAAAAGAAAGAGAGGATAACAGAGTTAAACTTAAAACAATGACAAGAAGGTACAATTGTAATTTATCGAGAAAACATCATTTTTTTAGCTAAAGAAGCTTAAGAAGAAAATACCCCTAAGAAAATGAATTAGCATCAATGAAGAAGAACATTAAAGCCATTTCCTTATAAAAGAAAAACTATAATACATCTTTTGTTGGGTTCCAGTCAAAGATTTAGCCACTCATTAATACAACAAAATAAAATTAGAACATGGAAATTTAGCCACTCATTAAAACAACATTTAAATCTACTAAGATTTGTATATGCTGAACCAAATAAAATTAGTACAAAGATTTAGGGATTTAGGGATTTAGGGATAACTAAAAGTTTAATTTAGAGATTAATTGGGGGTTACCGGCGTGGTGCAACGGTGGTACAATGGTGGTGGAAATGGTCAGTCTTGGTAAGCAGATGAGTGGTCTATTCTCTTCCCCTACTCTCTCTCTCACTCGTCTCTGTATCTCCCTCTTTTCTTTTCTTCTATGATACTGATGTCGTGAACCTGAGACTGATTTAGTTTATTTGATCAGCGACCGCTATCTGCGACCGTGTGCGGTCGCTGATATTTAATGATGTGGACATATCAGCGACCGCATGCGGTCGCTGATTTTAAGTGGTCGCACAAAACCTTGGCGCCAACATTTCCTACCAAATTTTGGGAGGCAAAATTATGATAGCGACCGCATGCGGTCTCAGAGAGTAGTATTAGCGATTGATTCGATTCATGAGAGAGAGTATTAGCGACCGCATATCACGATCACCGATAATATTGGTCATTTATTAGGCCTTTTTCTTGTAGTGGATCATTCGGTATAATCATGACCCGTAATGTTACAAATGATGTGGTAAAAATCTTCATTGGCCTCGTAGTTCATTGATGGACGGATTGTTGTTGGTATGATTATGACCGTGATTATTCGGTATAGTCATGACCATTGATGTTTACATGAATATCCTTGGCGTAGTGCGAGGGATGATTCGATGATGTGGTTTATTTATTAAGTGACTCGCCGATAAAATTGATGAAAAACTTTTTAAATCATAGAAGATAGTAGATATCATGCTTACTTGACTCTTAAATGGATTGCTTGTTCATTGCTGAGTTAAACTTGTTGTCTATTATATTCTATCGGTTTAACATTGTTGAAGGCTAACGATAACTTATTCTGCATTATCTTAGTCATAATATTTCTTACTGGGTTAGTTGAGCTCACTTTTTGCTTTCATTGTTCTCTTTAGGAATGAGAACATAATGGGAATAATAGGGAGCAGTGATGGTCAAGATGGTGCATTAGTAGTCCTCACTATTCTGTGAAATACTGTGATAATAATTGTAATGAAGACTCCATTGAGTGTGGATATTGTTTAGAAAACAATATTCGTTTTAAAATTCTCAGCTTAGATTTTGTCGTATGTTACACGACAATTGTATAATTAAGTTGTGACGCCCCCAAAATTAGGTATACATCACCCATCTTGGGTAGTCAGATACATGGTATAGAATTTAAATACAACTTACTAATATAACGTAGCTGTATACAATACGACATAAAAACCGTGAGTTTGAATACAAATAATGTCTACTAGATATTATACAAACTCAAAAGGAGTCCTCATTACAATTATTATCACACTATTTCATAGAATAGTGAGGACTACTAATGCTATCCTCCTCGACCATTACTCCGCTCCCCCGACTCGTCCTGTACTATGTTCTCATTTCCTGAAGAGAACAAAGAAAGAAAGGTGAGCTCAACTAGCCCAAGAAGAAATATTATGACTAAGATAATGCGAATAAATTATCAATAGCCTTCAACATTGTTAAACCGATAAAATATAATAAACATCAAGTTTAATCATAGCGTGAATAAGCAATCCATTAAAAGAGTCAAGTAGAAAATAAAATCTACTATCTTTTATGATTTAAAAGGTTTTTCATCATCATTATAGCGAGACTCGACTTTAATAAATAATCCACATCATCGAATCACCCCGCACTACTACGACCAAGGATATTCTTTAAGATCACGACCACAATTATTCCCGCACTACGGGCGAGAATAGTTGTGTATTCATTAATGGTCATGATCATGCCAACAATCGTCCATCAATGCACTCTACCCAATCGAGGACTTTTACCACATCATTTGTAACATTACTACCATGATTACACCGAATAATCCTCGTCATAATCATACCAAGTCCATCCATGCTCTACAAAAGCCACGTATGACTTTAAAAAAAAAACATGAGGATGATGACAATGATATAAGAATTCAATAAAACAAGTTCAAGAATTAAGTTATTCAGAACTAATAACATCCAAACTGTCAACATGATCTTTGCTTTGTAGAGTAAAATTCAAGAATGATCGGAAGAATATTTCCATGAAAAGATCTTTGGATGAAACGCAAATATCAAGGATATTCTACTAATTTCATAGAGTATAGAAGTCAAAGTTTTAACCAACCGGTATAATAAAGAATGGAATAACAAAAGAAATCACCATGCATGCGATAGACCGCACAGCAAAAGTTATTCCAATGTAATAATAAATAACGGAACCAAAGTCGTGAAATTCACACCGGCGGTGATGTTCCAACAGAATAATAAAGATGGAACCGGATCCTGTAAAACACACGATAGGATATTCCAACATAATGATAAAAATCGGAACCGGTCCTGTGTAAACACACGCATGTGATGTTCCAACAGAATAATAAAGATTTTAACCAGTCCTATGTAAAAACACAGACATGGATGTTCCAACGTAATAATAGAAGAATGGAATAAAAGAAGAAGATCACCAAGTATAGGGGATTCATAGATCATGAGTTATTCCAATGTAATAAATAAGAATGGAATAACAAAAAAGTTCTCTTCATGAATACAAAAAGAATAACACCCCTACGGGTAAACAAATAATATTCCCTACCTTAGAAGAACCTGAATATTGGCAAAGTGAAGTAGCGAATACTTTTCTTCTTTCTCTATAGTTTTTCTCTCTGAGAGTTTCAAAGAATTAAGTGAAAATAATGAAGGAAATGAGCTTCTATTTATAGGAAAATAGAATGCATAGTAATTAATCCATGAAACGGTCGATTGATTTACTTTAATCTGACGGTCCATATTTAAAGCAAAATCTTTTAAATAAAATATAATATATTCTATTTATATAAAAACATTTTACTATGCAAACACTATGCAACACTATGCAAAATACTATGCATAATAAAATATAATATATTTTATTTATAGAATAACTTTAATAAAGTATTCATTTTATATAAAAAGATGTTTCGCTTTTATTACGTTAATAATACTGAATAAAACAAAACGCGTCATTATCGCTATAATAATTCATATTATTTAATCGACAATAATGGAATCAAACCGAGTGACTTCTCACATAAGCATCAATAATCAATACTGCAGTGTGCTACTATGCACCCACCACACGATTCTTGCATTTTTACTACCGAAAGTAGTTCAACAATATCAACCAGAAAACTTCCGCCGTTATTTTAATAAAATATTTTTGTCGCTTTCTCAATCCGACAATAATTCTGTTGTGGGGTCCACCAATGATTGAGTCGTTGTACGAATATTCCCTGCTAAACAGAATATTCCCCGACCAATCGAATATAATATAACCACATGCATATTTTTCAAAATTTATAAATATTACCCACAACTATAACATTATATCAAATTATTCCATAATATTCAAAAATAATATTTATAGAAAATTCATCTTTATTTATAAAAGCTGGGGTCTTACAACCTCCCCTTCTTATGAAATTTCGCCCTCGAAATTAGGGTACGTACCTGGTATGTCGAAGAGGTAAGGATACCTTGATTTCATTTCAGATTCTAACTCCCAAGTCATTTCCTCAACATCGTGGTTCCTCCACAAAACTTTGACTTGAGGTATAACCTTGGGCGTAGAATATGTTCCTTCTTATCCAAAATTTGAACAGAACCTCTTCATACGTCAAATCTTCCGCTATTTCGTCCTGGTTCTAACTCAATAATATGGTTCGGGTCTTTCACATATTTACGTTACATGGATATGTGAAAAACGTTATGAACACGAGACATATTTACGGTAAAGCGAGTCTATAGGCCACGCTTCCTACTCGATCGAGGATTAAAATAGACCGATGAATCGAGGATTAAGTTTTCCTCTCTTTCCAAATCTTGTAACTCCTTTCCATGGAGCAACTCTTAACAACACATGATCTCCTATATCGAATTCCACGTCCTTTCGATGAAGATCAAGATAACTCTTTTATGTCGATTTTGTGAGGTTTTTATACGTTGTCGGATCGTTTGAATCTTTTCCGTAGTCATACGTATCAACTCCCGGTCCCAACAACGTTGCTTCACCCACCTCATCCCAAAGATATCTTTGAAGACGACACTTTCTTCCATACAACGCTCGAATGGAGCCATGCCAATACTTGCTTGATAACTGTTGTTGTAGGAAAACTCCACCAATGGTAAGAACTTGTCCCAACTCCCTTGAAATCAAGGACACGAGTCTTAATAGATCTTCAAGAGTTTGAATAGTCCTCTCCGATTGTCCGTCCGTCGAGGATGATATCTTGAAGCTAAATCGTAAAGTCCGTGCCCATAGCTTTTTGCAAACTAACCCAAAATCGTGAAGTGAATCTTGGGTCTCGATCGAAACTATGGATACTTATATCATGCGATCTTTACAATCTCGTTTATATACATACGAGCAAGACGTTCAAGTGTATAAGTTTCTCGTGTCGGTAAGAAATGAGCGGACTTGGTCAATCTATCAACAATGACCCAAATCGCATCAATGCCTTGAGAAACCTTAGGAAGACCCCAGTGCGAAATCCATGGTAATGTGCTCCCACTTCCATTCGGAATTTCAAGTGGTTGCAATGGACCTTTTGGTACTTGATGCTCCGCTTTAACTTTCGTTGACAAGTTAGACACCTTGAGATAAACAAATATTCTCTCTCTCTCATATTGCTCCACCAAAATGTATGATTTAATATCATGATACATTTTGGTACTCCCGAGATGGATTGCAAATGGTGTGTTGTGCGCCTCCATCATGATATTATACTTTAAATCGTGGTCGTTAGGAACACAAAGTCCGGAGTTGACTCAAGTATTCCTTCTTCATCGATTCTTGCTTCCCAGATAGCACCCTTCTTGCACTTTCTTCCTCATACGCATCGACTCTGATGTCAGTAGCTTGAGCGACTTTTAACTTTATCGATTAAAGTCGGTTCTACTCAGTATATTCGCTATCATCACATGCGTCCTTGGAGTCTTTAACTCTATCTCCATCCTTTGCAAGTCACACAAAATGGGCCTTTGTTGACAATAACGCACTCGTGCTTGCATATGATCTTCTACTCAATCGTCGGCTACCACGTTCGCTTTTCGTGATGGTATTGGATGGTATGATCATAATCTTTCAATAGTTCAAGCCAACGTCGTTGTCGCATGTTGAGTTCCTTTTGAGTGAAGAAATATTTGAGGCTTTTATGATCCGTAAAGATTTCCACTTTCTCCCCATACAAGTAATGCCTCCAAATTTTAAGTGCAAAAAACAACACCGCTAACTCCGGATCATGAGTAGGATAATTCCTCTCATATTCTTTGAGTTGTCGCGAGGCATAAACTATAACTTTTCCATGTTGCATGAGAACACATCCCAACCCTTTGCTCAAGCATCATCAGATGACAAATCCTCTCGAGCGGATGGTATTGTCGAGCAAGTCTTGAAATAAGTCTCCTCTTGAGTTCTTGAAAACTCTTCTCACATTCTTCGCTCCAACCGAACTTTGTATTTTTTCGAGTCGGTCACCGAAATATTGGAGTAGCGATTCGAGAAAATCCTTCCACGAATCTCCGATAATAACCAAATAAACCGAGAAAGCTACGTGCTTGATCATTTGATTTAGGTTGTTCCCAGCTTTGAATAGCTTCAATCTTTGCTGGGTCAACAAATATTCCATGACTTGATACCACGTGCCCAAGGAATGCTACTTCTTCAAGCCAGAACTCGCATTTCTTCAACTTGGCATAAAGCTTATATTCACGAAGCTTTTGGAGTGTCAGCCTCAAGTGTTGCTCATGATCTTCACGGCTTTTGGAATAAATAAGGATGTCATCAATAAAGACGACCACAAAGTGATCTAAATATTCCTTGAATACTCGGTTCATCATATCCATGAAGGCAACAGGAGCATTAGTCAATCCAAAGGACATGACTAGGAATTCATAATGCCCGTACCGAGTTCTGAAAGCCGTCTTTGGAATGTCGTGGTTCAATCTTCAATTGGTGATATCCTAACGAAGATCAATCTTTGAAAAGAATTTGGCTCCTTGCAACCGGGTCAAACAGTCATCAATACGTGGCAATGGATACCTATTTTGATGGTGACATGATTCAACTCCCGATAATCAATACAAAGTCGCATACTCCCATCTTTCTTCTTCACGAATAGAATGAGGAGCACCCAGGAGAAGTACTTAGGACGAATAAAGCCAATGTCTAACAATTCCTGCAGTTGGGTCTTTAACTCCTCAAGTTCAATAGAGCCATTCGATATGGGGCTTTGGAAATAGGTTTTGTCTTGGGTTCAAGGTCGATACAAAATTTAATTTCACGCTACTGGGGTAGGCCGGGAAGTTCTTCGGGAATACGTCAGAAAATTTATTAACAATAGAAATATCGCTCAAAACTGACGTATTTTTGTTTAAATCTGTGACATGAGCTAAGAAAGCTTGACATCCGTTTTTCAATAAACGAATAGCTTTATGGCTTGAGATGACCGTGATTGATTTTAATGGTTTGGTCGTTTGAATTCGCATAATAGGTTGATTAGGAATATGAAAGCTAACAACCTTACGAAAACAATCAATTTTGCATGATAAGTAGTTAACCAATCAATCCCTAGAATCACGTCAAATGCAAGTATTTTTAATGAAATAAGATCGACAGGTAATGTGAGGGTACCGATTTGAACCAAACAAGACTTATAAACAATGGATGTAATGAAGGTTTCTCCCAACGGAGTTTCCACAGATAAGTCAAAGTCTAATTTCTCCGGAGTCAAATTTAATCGATGAGCGCAAGTAGGAGAAATAAAAGAATGGGTAGAACCAATATCAAATAAAGTATAGACTTCATTAGAGTTTATGATAAGCTTACCCGTGATGACCTCATTCGGGTTCCTTGCTCTCTGGGAGGTCACAAAAACGCCTCCTCTTGCTGCTACCGGCTTTTACTTTTCCGGGACGACCTTTGGTGCCTCCATCCTAGTTGAATTTGTCTTGATGAACGACAAAATCGAGCTAAGTGACCTTCTCTTCCATAATTATAACATGCTTTGACTGCATGCATGCACGATTCGTCTTGATGTGTCCCTCTCCTCCGTGATTTGAAGCATATAATAGGTGGTCCTTCTCCTTCCTTAACAACAAAATCTTGTCGACGCCGTCTTTCCATCATTGTTGAATCTCCTTTTCTTGAAATGTCCATTCTTATTGTTTTGGCCCGATTACCACCGAAGTGGTTACCATATCCGCCCGCTTGATTCCTCCACGCTTGTTGTCACCGCTTGATGACTACTCTCATTGCCGGTATTATAATTTTGCTTGCCATTTCTTTCTTTTAGTTGCATTGACTCGTTATCGCTACGCTCCACTAATCGAGCCCTATTTACAACATCCGAATAAAAACACGCTTTATGAGAAATAAGATGTTGACGTATCTCCGCTTCAAACCTCTTAAAAACATTCGCGCCATTCTCTCTTCATTATCCACCAAGTGGACGCGATGGCCGTGATAACTCATGAAACTTTGCCTCGTATTGCGACACGGTCCATATTGTTTTGTTCCAACTTGATAAACTCCACCTCCTTCGTGTGGCGAATACTTTCGTGAAAGTATTTGTCGTTGAACGACTCTGGAACTTCTCCCAAGATATATTCATCTGACAAAGAAGTTGAGTACGTTTTACCGATTCCCACCAAGATGTCTGCCTCTCCGCACGCAACATAAAAAGGCGGCAAAGGAACCTTTTGCTCTCGGAGCATCCCAAGACATCAAATATCTTGGTAATCTGCTTTATCCATGCTTCCGCGAAGTGGTTTTGGCTCTCCTTAAACTCCGGTGGTCCCAACTCCTTGAATTGTTTAGCGGTGACCGCCGAGAGTTTTCCGTGTTTCCACCTACGCTTTTGGATGAGAGTCGCTCGCCACCGATGATGTTGCATGAATTCTAAAACCTTTTAAACGTCTCATCATTCATCAATTGATCGGTGTTGTTGTTTACAGAGGATTATCGCCATCCGTCAGTACATTATCCCGATTATTGATCATGGAGAATCAACGGTCTCTCGTGCTCCATTGCTATTCTCAACATTCTCGGATGCCATTTTCAAACACTTGTCACAAAACAAGGGTTAATTAACATATCACATATTATCCTATATACCGACCGATTAAATTAAATACCATATAAATTTATGTAGGTCATACTAAATGAAGGAATTCCCCGCTCTCCCTCCTAGTTCTTATCTCACATCTTAGCCAGGATCATATCCTAAGCTCGATACTAATCGTGACTCTGGACACCAACTTGTGTCAAGACCTCACATTGGTACTATCGACTTGCCCACCGAAGAAGACTGCGTCCCCTACGGAGAGTCCGGCTTTGCATTCCCCCATCAACAGAAGTCACCAAATGAGAGGCTCGGGGCTCTTTCACACTTATGGCTCGATACCAACCGTGACGCCCCAAAATTAGGTATACATCACCCATCTTGGGTAGTCGATACATGGTACGTAATTTAAATACAACTTACTAATATAACTGTAGGTATACAATACGACATAAAATCGTGAGTTTGAATACAAATAATGTCTACTAGATATTATACAAACTCAAAAAAGGAGTCCTCATTACAATTATTATCACACTATTTCACGAATAGTGAGGACTACTAATGCTATCCTCTGGACCATTACTCCGCCCCCACTCTAAGTCCCAAATGTGTTCTCATTTCACGAAGAAACGGTGAAAAGAAAGGGTGAGCTCAACTAGCCCAAAGAAAAATATTATGACTAAGATAATGCGTAATAAATTATCAATAGCCTTCAACATTGTTAAACCGATAAAATATAATAAACATCAAGTTTAATCTGCAGCGAACAAGCAATCCATTAAAAGAGTCAAGTAGAAAATAAAATCTACTATCTTTTATGATTTAAAAGGTTTTTCATCATCATTATAAATTTGAGACTCGACTTTAATAAATAATCCACATCATCGAATCACCCCTCGCACTACTACGGCGAGGATATTCTTTAGTATCACGACCACAATTATTCACGCACTACGGGCCAAGAATAGTTGTGTATTCATTAATGGTCATGATCATGCCAACAATCGTCCATCAATGCACTACTACCAATCGAGGACTTTTACCACATCATTTGTAACATTACGGTCATGATTACAATCAATAATCCACAGTCATAATCATACCAAGTCCATCCACGCTCTACAGTGCCACGAGATGACTTTAAAAAAAACATGAGGATGATGACAATGATATAAGAATTCAATAAAACAAGTTCAAGAATTAAGTTATTCAGAACTAATAACATCCAAACCGTCAACATGATACTTTGCTTTGTAGAGAGTAAAATTCAAGAATGATCGGAAGAATATTTCCATGAAAAGATCTTTGGATGAAACGCAAATATCAAGGATATTCTACTAATTTCATGGAGTATAGAAGTCAAAGTTTTAACCAACCGGGTATAATAAAGAATGGAATAACAAAAGAAATCACCATGCATGCGATAGGCCGCAGTGCAGTGCGTTATTCCAATGAATAATAAATAACGGAACCAAATCGTGAAATTCACACCGACGGGATGTTCCAACAGTAATAATAAAGATGGAACCGAGATCCGGTAAAAACACATGATAGGATATTCCAACATAATGATAAAAATGGAACCAATCCGGTCCGTAAACACACGACAAGATGTTCCAACGAGAATAATAAAGATTTTAACCAGTCCTGTAAAACACACAGCATGTGATGTTCCAATGTAATAATAGAAGAATGGAATAAAAGAAGAAGATCACCAAGTATAGGGGATTCACATGATACAAAGTTATTCCAATGTAATAAATAAGAATGGAATAACAAAAAAGTTCTCTTCATGAATACAAAGAATAACACCCTCACGGTACAACAAAAATATATTCCCTACCTTAGAAGAACTGAATATTGGCGAAGTGAAGTAGCGTATACTTTTCTTCTTTTCTATAGTTTTTCTCTCTAGAGTTTCAATTGAATTAAGTAAGAAAATAATGAAGGAATGAGCTTCTATTTATAGGAAAATAGAATGCATAGTAATTAATCCATGAAACGGTCCAGATTGATTTACTTTAATCGACGGTCCATATTTAAAGCAAAATCTTTTAAATAAAATATAATATAATCTATTTATATAAAAACATTTTACTATGCAAACACTTTATGCAACACTATGCAAAATACTATGCATAATAAAATATAATATATTTTATTTATGAATAACTTTAATAAAGTATTACATTTTATATAAAAAGATGTTTCGCTTTTATTACGTTAATAATACTGAATAAAACAAAACGTCATTATCGCTATAATAATTCATATTATTTAATCGACAATAATGGAATCAAACCGAGTGACTTCTCACATAAAGCATCAATAATCAATACCGTGTGCTACTATGCAACCACGACGTATTCTTGTACTTTTACTACCGAGTAGTTCAACAAAGATCAATGGTAAAACTTCCGCCGTTATTTTAATAAAATATTTTTGTCGCTTTTCTCAATCCGATGATAATTACATTAGGGTCCACCAATGATTGAGTCGTTGTCATTTATATTCCCTGCTAAATGAAATATTCCCAGACCAATCGAATATAATATAACCACATGCATATTTTTCAAAATTTATAAATATTACCCACAACTATAACATTATATCAAATTATTCCATAATATTCAAAAATAATATTTATAGAAAATTCATCTTTATTTATAAAAGTTGGGTCTTACAACCTCCCTTCTTATGAAATTTCCCTCGAAATTAGTGTACGTGCACTGGTATGTCGAAGAGGTAAGGATACCTTGATTTCATTTCGATTCTAACTCCCAAGTCATTTCCTCAACATCGTGGTTCCTCCACAAAACTTTGACTTGAGGTATAACCTTGGAGCATAGAATATGTTCCTTCTTATCCAAAATTTGAACAGGAACCTCTTCATACGTCAAATCTTCCGCTATTTCGTCCGGTTCTAACTCAATAATATGGTTCGGGTCTTTCACATATTTACGTTACATGGATATGTGAAAAACGTTATGAACACGAGACATATTTACAGAAAAAGCGAGTCTATAGGCCACGCTTCCTACTCGATCGAGGATTAAAATAGACCAGATGAATCGAGGATTAAGTTTTCCTCTCTTTCCAAATCTTGTAACTCCTTTCCATGGAGCAACTCTTAACAACACATGATCTCCTATATCGAATTCCACGTCCCTTTCGATGAAGATCGGTATAACTCTTTTATCGATTTTGTGAGGTTTTTATACGTTGTCGGATCGTTTGAATCTTTTCCGTAGTCATACGTACCAACTCCGGCCCCAACAACGTTGCTTCACCCACCTCATCCCAGCATACTGGAGAACGACACTTTCTTCCATACAACGCTTGAATAGAGCCATGCCAATACTTGCTTGATAACTGCTGTTGTAGGAAAACTCCACCAATGGTAAGAACTTGTCCCAACTCCCTTGAAATCAAGGACACAGAGTCTTAATAGATCTTCAAGAGTTTGAATAGTCCTCTCCGATTGTCCGTCCGTCTCGAGGATGATATGCCGAAATAAATCGTAAGTCTGCGCCCATAGCTTTTTGCAAACTAACCCAAAATCGTGAAGTGAATCTTGGGTCTCGATCGAAACTATGGATACTGCAGCATATCATGCGATCTTACAATCTCGCTTATATACATACGAGCAAGACGTTCAAGTGTATAAGTTTCTCAGACGGTAGAAGAAATGAGCGGACTTGGTCAATCTATCAACAATGACCCAAATCGCATCAATGCCTTGAGAAACCTTAGGAAGACCGTGCTTGAAATCCATGGTAATGTGCTCCCACTTCCATTCCGGAATTTCAAGTGGTTGCAATGGACCTTTTGGTACTTGATGCTACGCTTTAACTCGTTGACAAGTTAGACACCTTGAGATAAACAAATATTATCTCTCTCTTCATATTGCTCCACCAAAATGTATAGCGAATATCACGATACATTTTGGTACTCCTGAGATGGATTGCAAATGGTGTGTTGTGCGCCTTCATCATGATATTATACTTTAAATCGTGGTCGTTAGGAACACAAAGTCCGGAGTTGACTCAAGTATTCCTTCTTCATCGATTCTTGCTTCCGATAGCACCTCTTGCACTTTCTTCCTCATACGCATCGCCTCCCCGGTCCGTAGCTTGAGCGGCTTTAACTTTATCGATTAAAGTCGGTTCTACTCAGTATATTCGCTATCATCACATGCGTCCTTGGAGTCTTTAACTCTATCTCCATCCTTTGCAAGTCACACAAAATGGGCCTTTACGTTGACAATAACGCACTCGTTTCGTGCTTGCATATGATCTTCTACTCAATCGTCGCCACCACGCTCGCTTTTCGGGATGGTATTGGATGGTATGATCATAATCTTTCAATAGTTCAAGCCAACGTCGTTGTCGCATGTTGAGTTCCTTTTGAGTGAAGAAATATTTGAGGCTTTTATGATCCGTAGAAGATTTCCACTTTCTCCCCATACAAGTAATGCCTCCAAATTTTAAGTGCAAAAATAAATGCTAACTCCGGATCATGAGTAGGATAATTCCTCTCATATTCTTTGAGTTGTCGCGAGGCATAAACTATAACTTTTCCATGTTGCATGAGAACACATCCCAACCTTTTTGCTCAAGCATCATCAGAGATGACAAATCCTCCGAGCCGATGGTATTGTCGTAACAAAATTGAAATAAGTCTCCTCTTGAGTTCTTGAAAACTCTTCTCACATTCTTCGCTCCAACCGAACTTTTTGTATTTTTTCGAGTCACCGAGTCATTGGAGTAGCGATTCGAGAAAATCCTTCCACAAATCTCCGATAATAACCAAATAAATCGAGAAAGCTACGACTTTATCCATCGATTTAGGTTGTTCCCAGCTTTGAATAGCTTCAATCTTTGCTGGGTCAACAAATATTCCATGACTTGATACCACGTGCCCAAGGAATGCTACTTCTTCAAGCCAGAACTCGCATTTCTTCAACTTGGCATAAAGCTTATATTCACGAAGCTTTTGGAGTGTCAGCCTCAAGTGTTGCTCATGATCTTCACGGCTTTTGGAATAAATAAGGATGTCATCAATAAAGACGACCACAAAGTGATCTAAATATTCCTTGAATACTCGGTTCATCATATCCATGAAGGCAACAGGAGCATTAGTCAATCCAAAGGACATGACTAGGAATTCATAATGCCCGTCTTAGGAGTTCTCGGAAGCCGCCTTTGGAATGTCGCCGGTTCTAATCTTCAATTGGTGATATCCTAACGAAGATCAATCTTTGAAAAGAATTTGGCTCCTTGCAACTGGTCAAACAAGTCATCAATACGTGGCAATGGATACCTATTTTTGATGGTGACATGATTCAACTCCCGATAATCAATACAAAGTCGCATACTCCCATCTTTCTTCTTCACGAATAGAACAGAGAGCACCCCAAGGAGAAGTACTAGGGGCGAATAAAGCCAATGTCTAACAATTCCTGCAGTTGGGTCTTTAACTCACGAAGTTCAATAGAGCCATTCGATATGGGGCTTTGGAAATAGGTTTTGTATCTTGAGTTCAAGGTCGATACAAAATTTAATTTCACGCCTGGGGTAGGCCGTAAGTTCTTCTGGAATACGTCGGAAATTTATTAACAATAGAAATATCGCTCAAAACCGACGTATTTTTGTTTAAATCGTGACATGAGCTAAGAAAGCTTGACATCCGCTTTTCAATAAACGAATAGCTTTATGGCTTGAGATGACCGTGATTGATTTTAATGGTTTGGTCGTTTGAATTCGCATAATAGGTTGATTAGGAATATGAAAGCTAACAACCTTATGAAAACAATCAATTTTTATATGATAAGTAGTTAACCAATCAATCCTTTGAATCACGTCCAAATGCAAGTATTTTTAATGAAATAAGATTGACGGTAATGTGAGGGTACCGATTTGAACCAAACAAGACTTATAAACAGTGGATGTAATGAAGGTTTCTCCCAACGGAGTTTCCACAGATAAGTCAAAGTCTAATTTCTCCGGAGTCAAATTTAATCGATGAGCGCAAGTAGGAGAAATAAAAGAATGGGTAGAACCGTATCAAATAAAGTATAGACTTCATTAGAGTTTATGATAAGCTTACCCGTGATGACCTCATTCGGGTTCCTTGCTCTCTGGAGGTCACAAAAACGCCTCCTCTTGACTACTCGGTTTTACTTTTCCGGACTACTTTGGTGCCTCCATCCTAGTTGAATTTGTCTTCGGTAAACGACAAAATTGAGCTAAGTGACCTTCTCTTCCATAATTATAACATGCTTTGGACGGCATGGCACAGTTTGTACTGATGTGTCCCTCTCCTCCGCATTTGAAGCATATAATAGGTGGTCCTTCTCCTTCCTTAACAACAAGTCTTTGATCTTTGACGCGTCTTTCCATCATTGTTGAATCTCCTTTTCTTGAAATGTCCATTCTTATTGTTTTGGCCTCGATTACCACCGAAGTGGTTACCATATCCGCTTTGTTGATTCCCTACACGCTTGTTGTCACCGCTTCGATGACTACTCTCATTTATTTATAATTTTGCTTGGCTACTTTCTTTTTAGTTGCATTGACTGACGTTATCGCGCTCCACTAATCGAGCCCTATTTACAACATCTGAATAAAAACACACGTTTATGAGAAATAAGATGTTGACGTATCTCCGCTTCAAACCTCTTAAAAACATTCGCGCCATTCTCTTCATTATCCACCAAGTGGGGACGAAAACGTGATAACTCATGAAACTTTGCCTCGTATCGTGTTACACGGGCCATATTGTTTTGTTCCAACTTGATAAACTCCACCTCCTTCAGTGGCGAATACTTTCGTGAAAGTATTTGTCGTTAAACAAAGACACGAAACTTCTCCCAAGATATATTCAAGACAAAGAGGTTGAGTACGTTTTTACTGATTCCCACCAAGAATCACCCTCCAGCACTGACATAAAAAGCGTGAAAAAGGAACCTTTTGCTCTCGAACATCCCAAGACATCAAATATCTTGGTAATCTGCTTTATCCATGCTTCCGCCAAGTGTGGTTTTGCTCTCCCTTAAACTCCGTGGGTCCCAACTCCTTGAATTGTTTAATGGTGACCGCTCGAGAGTTTTCCGTGTTTCCACCTACGTTTTGGATGAGTCGCTTTACTTTGATGTTGCATGAATTCTAAAACCTTTTAAACGTCTGCGTCATTCATCAATTGATCGGTGTTGTTGTTTACGGGAGGATTATCGCCATCCTGTTGTACATTATCCTGATTATTGATCCGTGGAGAATCAACAGATCTCGTGTGCTCCATTGCTATTCTCAACTTTCTCGGATGCCATTTTCAAACACTGTCACAAAACAAGGGTTAATTAACATATCATATATTATCCCTATACTCTGACCGACCAATTAAATACCATATAAATTTAGGTAGGTCATACTAGCGAAGGAATTCCCGCTTTCTCCTCCTAGTTCTTATCTCAAGATCTTAGCAGGATCATATCCCTAAGCTCGATACCAATCGTGACTCGGACACCAACTTGAGTCAAGACTCTCACATTGGTACTTTATCGACTTGCCATCTTGAAGACTAAGCGTCCCCCTACGGAGAGTCGGCCGGTGCATTCCCCATCAACAGAAGTCACCAAAGAGAGGCTCGGGGCTCTTCACACTTATGGCTCGATACTAAACCGTGACGCCCCCAAAATTAGGTATACATCACCCATCTTGGGTAGTCGGATACATGGTATGTAATTTAAATACAACTTACTAATATAATCTGCCGTATGCAATACGACATAAAAATCATGAGTTTGAATACAAATAATGTCTACTAGATATTATACAAACTCAAAAGGAGTCGTCATTACAATTATTATCACACTATTTCACGTAATAGTGAGGACTACTAATGCTATCCTCCGGACCATTACTCCGCTCCCTCGACTCGTCTCCAAATATGTTCTCATTTCCTGAAGAGAACAGTGAAAGAAAGGGTGAGCTCAACTAGCCCAGTAAGAAATATTATGACTAAGATAATGCAGAATAAATTATCAATAGCCTTCAACATTGTTAAACTGATAAAATATAATAAACATCAAGTTTAACTGCAGCGGAACAAGCAATCCATTAAAAGAGTCAAGTAGAAAATAAAATCTACTATCTTTTATGATTTAAAAGGTTTTTCATCATCATTTATATAGCTGAGACTCAGCTTTAATAAATAATCCACATCATCGAATCACCCCTGCACTACGGCCAAGGATATTCTTTAGTATCACGACCACAATTATTCCTGCACTACGGGCCAAGAATAGTTGTGTATTCATTAATGGTCATGATCATGCTAACAACTGTCCATCAATGCACTACGACCACTGAGGACTTTTACCACATCATTTGTAACATTACGGTCATGATTACAATCGAATAATCCTCGTCATAATCATACCAAGTCCATCCATGCTTCTACAGCCATGTATGACTTTAAAAAAAAAATATGAGGATGATGACAATGATATAAGAATTCAATAAAACAAGTTCAAGAATTAAGTTATTCAGAACTAATAACATCCAAACCGTCAACATGATCTCGCTTTGTAGAGTAAAATTCAAGAATGATCGTAAGAATATTTCCATGAAAAGATATCGGATGAAACGCAAATATCGAGGATATTCTACTAATTTCATGGAGTATAGAAGTCAAAGTTTTAACCAACCGGGTATAATAAAGAATGGAATAACAAAAGAAATCACCATGCATGCGATAGATCAAGACAAGGCGAGTTATTCCAATGTAATAATAATTAACGGAACCATGTCGGGTGAAATTCACACCGGCGTGATGTTCCAATGAATAATAAAGATGGAACCCGGATCCGTGTAAAACACACGATAGGATATTCCAACATAATGATAAAAAAGCGGAACCAGGTCCCTGTAAAAACACATGCATGTGATGTTCCAACAGAATAATAAAGATTTTAACCAGTCCTGTAAAACACATGCATGTGATGTTCCAATGTAATAATAGAATAATGGAATAAAAGAAGAAGATCACCAAGTATAGGGGATTCACAGATACAGTTATTCCAATGTAATAAATAAGAATGGAATAACAAAAGAAGTTCTCTTCATGAATACAAAAGAATAACACTTCACTTACAGATACAACAAATAATATTCCCTACCTTAGAAGAACCGAATATTGGCAAAGTGAAGTAGCGAGATACTTTTTCTTCTTTCTCTATAGTTTTTCTCTCTGAGTTTCAAAGGAATTAAAAGAAAATAATGAAGGAATGAGCTTCTATTTATAGGAAAATAGAATGCATAGTAATTAATCCATTTAACGGTCCAGATTGATTTACTTTAATCGACGGTCCATATTTAAAGCAAAATCTTTTAAATAAAATATAATATATTCTATTTATATAAAAACATTTTACTATGCAAACACTACGCAACACTATACGTGAAATTTCTATGCATAATAAAATATAATATATTTTATTTATGTAATAACTTTAATAAAGTATTCTCGCTTTATATAAAGATGTTTCATTTTATTACGTTAATAATACTGAATAAAACAAAACGTCATTATCGCTTATAATAATTCATATTATTTAATCGACAATAATGGAATCAAACCGAAATGACTTCTCACATAAGTATCGATAATCAATACCGTGTGCTACTACGCAACCACACGACATCGTATTTTTTACTACCGAGTAGTTCAACAAAGATCAACCAGAAAACTTTCGTAGTTATTTTAATAAAATATTTTTGTCGCTTTCTCAATCCGATGATAATTACATTGTGGGGTCCACCAATGATTGAGTAGTTATACGAATATTCCCTCGCTAAATGTAATATTCCCCACCAATCGAATATAATATAACCACTTGCATATTTTGCAAAATTTATAAATATTACCCACAACTATAACATTATATCAAATTATTCCATAATATTCAAAAATAATATTTATAGAAAATTCATCTTTATTTATAAAAGCTGGGGTCTTACATAAGTTGTATTTGAATTTTGTACCATGTATTTGGCGACCCAAGATGGGTGATGTATACCTATTTTGGGGGAGTCACACAAGAAATCAGGATCACTAGGGACAACATTTTTTTAACCCTCCTACATAATGTTCTGTGGGCTTAGTGACAAACTCTCCACCATAGTGCACAATTAATGAAATCATATATTTCACTGTAAATAAAACAAAAAAATAACATTATAAACATTTACAAAGCCCAAACATGACGAAGCAAAGGATCCAGAGCACAAATTTTGGGAAAAACGACCACAAACATCCAACAAGGTGGGCATTAACCACATAAAGTAAACATAAACAAAGATTAGGTTCAAAATTGAGTGCACCAACACTCAAAATCTTTAACACAGGCCAAAAAATAAGGATTTGGGTGCTTACTTTTTGTTGTCGAACAAATTTGGGGATAAATCTGATCGAATCCACTGTAAACTTGAATCTCTTCGCGTCGACTTCGCTTCTCTCTCTGTATGTTTGTCTCTCCTGTTGGATCTTCTTTCTGTCTCTAACCCTTATTTCTTCCTCACTTGGTCACGTGAGAAGTATAATTCCCTCCAAAACTGAGGTCTCATGCACCCATGTACATATCATTATCCACGTCAAATGAGTAAGCCACGTCAGAATTTTTCATCTACTCCGTTAGTCAATTCTAACGATTATTTAAAAATTGAAAAGTACAAGCACCAGATTACAAGATTTTTTGAGTACAGTCACTAATTTGTAACTTTTTTCACTTCGTGTATCAAATTGTAAATCGTATTTCAATACAGGTACTAAAAGTTAATTTATCCCATTTGAAAAATGTTTAGTTTCTATATTTGTCACTAACATTTGATAGCGACAACATAAAATAAAAGATTTTTCAAGAATAAATTTGTGAATATATATCGTATTATTTTATATCATTAATTGTTCGTAAAATAAGGCTATTTTAATAGAACAACGTGGAACAATAAAAATCTCAATTACTTGATTAATTAATTATGTTTCATTCCGATATATGCAGTACTCCCTCCGTCCCTATTTAAATGACGTTTTAGAGTTTTTCATTTGTCCTTAATTATTTGATGTTTGTTCAAATCTAGGAGAATTAATGACAATTTTTTTAAAATTACTCCTCATTATTTTTCCTACTTTTTTGACACTTTAAATTCTTTCTCTCTTTCTCTCTCCTTATCCCAACAAAACTCTTCATATCCCAACAAAACTCTCTTTATCCTAACAAAAGATTTAAGGATATTATAGACAATTGAGTACTATAGTAAGAATATTTTTTGTTAGTTTTTATTATTTTCAATACGCCATTTAAATAGGGCCGGAGGGAGTACTTAATTAAAGAAAACGCTAAATTAAGCTCGTCCAAACATCTCTCACGTGAATTTTAGCTCTCTAGCTAATTAACTAATCAAAAGAATTAGCAACTTTTGTCAGTATATGTACGTAGTGGAATAAATTTTTCTAGTAATTAATCATGTGTTACTTGTGCTATATATAGTAGTACTATTTAAATATTCTTGTCAATATAAGTAAGATTATAACTCTTTAAATACCATTGAATGTAGAAGCTAGCGAATATATATATATACTAACTGTCTTCCGTGTCTCCGGTATTATATCAACGGTGAGATTTATCTCAAAATTTGGACGGTTTAAATGATTTATTAGGATAAATAAAAAAATTCAAAATCAGTTATATTTTGTTAGATATCTATATATAGAAAATGATCCATAGCATGTATTTGTTATGAATGAAAAATAAGCAAATAGTATCATAGTCATACATTACATAAATTAATGGTTGAGATTTAAAAAATAAATACGCCATCCGCTAGTTCATCTAGCGGACGCATAAAAAAAAATCGAACCAAATTACCCGCTTGGCTTTGAAATTATGTTTCAGTCTCATGTATTTGCTCCCAAGTATTGTTCTTAATGAACAATTATATTACCGTTGTGCCATTACGGACACAGTATCTGCAAGGCTCATTATTTGACTTTGGCAAGCAGACACACATGATGCAAGGATCGATCGGATTCCTTATTACAATTTGCGTGAAGAATTTTAATTTCCCATGCTCGCTAAGAATCCACTATTTTTGATCAGCTATTGTAAGTACCATTCAATGCATATATACCGATTATGGTGACGATTTTTTGAGTTATGAAGACGATATGAATCGTCACTATATAGTCGATACATGCTATGGTGACAATTTATACCGTCGTCATAGCTCAATAAATCGTCGACTTCACTGGTCCGTCAACTGACCGTTCGTTGGAAAATTTCTCTCTCCCTATATATATATATGAGAAAAATGTATGTATACAGCTGTGTATTACACAGTCAACTATGATAACAATTTTTTGAATTATACCGACGGTTTCACCCGTCGTCATAACTATTTTTTTCAAGCATGGCACAGTTTCATCGTCGCCATATAACCTCTTTATGCAGATACACATACCGTATATATATATATATATATATATAGAGAGAGAGAGAGAGAGAGAGAGAGATGGTCCGGATCTTAATTCACCTTTATCCAACTCACCTCAGCTCACTTTAGCTGACGACGACCCGGACGACGGTTCGGTTATACAACCGTCGTCTATACTTTTTTAAGCGACGCTTATATGTTGTCCGTCGCTAAAAAGTATAGACGACGGTTGTATGACCGAACATGTCGTCAATCGTCATCATTAAAAAAGGGGGGTGAGCTTCAATGAATGAAATAATAAAGTGAATCTTAAGATCCGGACTAAATAGGGTTATATGTATATATATATATATATAATCAAATGACTTTAACATTCAGAACCGTGCAAGTATATATAATTATTCCAACTTTATGCACTCATCAATTATCCTGAAAATTCATGATTATCCTGAACAATTCGTTCCTTTTTATTTGTGTTAGTTGTGGAGGAAAATGTCATTCTCTTTTTATTTATGGTTCGTAGATTTTTAAATACTTAGTTTTCCATAATACCCCTTGTAGTTAAACACTCGATTATTTCTCACTTTTATCTTAGAAGGTTAATATTAAAATTTTATACTCAATTTAACAAAGTATTCATTGTATTTCTGAATTTATGTGCATAATCTTAAAATATCAAATAAAAAAGAATGGAGTACTGAGTTTTTGTTATGCTACATGGTTATAAAATGGGAGGAACAAAACTCAAATTATATTACTAGTTTCTCGACCTTTAGTAGAGTACAATTTTTATGATCAATTATTTTGTGAAATATAATTTATCTTATTTAATATTACGCTTGACTCTTACCATTCCGAACAAATAATAATATTTCATCCGTCTCTCATAATATATGACATTTTAAATAATTTTATTTTTCTCAAATTATTTGTTGTTTTATATAATCTAGGAGACTTAATTACAATCTTTTCAAAATTACTCCTCATGAGAAAATATTACAGATGAGAGTGAGATAAGTACGATAATTATAAAAATTTAAGAGTATTATATAATTATTTTTTTTAGTTTTTATGTACAATTCTAAAATATATTATAAGACGGAGAGGGAGTACTTCGCTAACCGTATGGTAATAATAATTAAATTTGTATTGGTCAAATTAATGTAAGAACTTTGGGACTAATTAAAGGTGAGAAGAAACAAGGCCGCCCAACTTTATTTTATATGAACTGGTCAAATTTGGCGCACACCATGTGTATGCAAGCAAAAAAATAATCTAAAAATGAAAGGGAAAGTGGGAGATAAAAATAAGAATAAAAAAATAAAATTTGTATTTTTAACCCCTCAAGAAGAAAAATAGGACACAACTTCATCAAGAAGTCGGTTATTTTTCTTTTTCTCCCTTAATAAAATAGATTAAACCGGTCATATTTTATAGCACAAGTTTTAATAATAGTATTATTATACAAATTCTAGTTGCTTATTTAACATATAGTTATGGACCATAACATCCAATACTCGAACCCTATGCTAAAGTTCAATTAAAAGAAAGAAAATCAGTGAGCTGGAAGATAATCTCTCTTTCTGCGCGTCAGTATTGTATTGATCAATTGACCAACTTACCATGAAATTAACTTCATGATAACCGAATCTTTCTTTTCGTACCCTTCTTTATTTTTGATTGATGGCATGGTAGTCTATGTAATCTCTAGTCAAAAAGAAAATCATAAAGCAACAACTATAAAAACAAAACGTATATTTTTTTTTAGAAAAAGAAAAAGAAAAAGAGAGCTGTTTTTAACTAATTCCCTTATTTCCTAGCAAACTCATACTCCCCCATATTTTTCACACCAAAAATAAATAATTCTTACCTACTTTTCATGTCCTGTTCCCCAATAGATGTGCAACCAACTATTGTTCATGAATACAAATTTTTGGAATTACAGTTTGATTGATTTTGCAGCATGCGACGATTCTGAACTGCATATCGACAATGCACATGTGCAAATGAGATTTAATGGAGGAAAAGGATGGGCAAAACTTTGACGTCTACCATTAAACTTAATTTGTAGAATTTATAGATATGCTGTACAAGCCTACAAGGCAGGAGATGCAAAACAAACAGAATCAAAGGGTTACAGCATATCTTCTATGGCTTTCCGAGGCAATAACCATTGTTGGTGAGATTTAGGGTTTTTTTTCTTCTAGTTTCTACCCCTTGGAGAATATATTATCAGGAAACATAGCTACAACTTCCATGGTTGAGAAAATTAAAGACTTGCCTCAGATTTCCTCGTGATGGACGGGCGTTTACTGCAAATTTACAGATAAATACTAGTCTTTGTCGCATCTCCAACTTTGTAATAGATGTCTCACTGAAGGATTTCCCGTCGTCGAAACATCCTGGATATGTAAGTTTAGTTATTTAGTCCGGGTAACATAAAGATAGCTTTCTTTTCACTTTTTTCATTTTTAACTAAATAAACAATAAATGTAAAAGTTTGATGCTTAAAGAATGAGACAATCTTCTAATACCAGCACAATACTTGGATGAACTGAAAAGGTTTTAGGAAGTAGTCTTATGACAGTGTGATGCAGGACAACAAATGAAAAAAATGTAAAATAATGAAAATGATATATTCTTGCTCATTTATCACTGCGAATCAATCACCCTGCAAATCCCTTGTGTTTGCAGGAAAATTATGTTTTAACTCGACATGGAGGAGAATGATGTAGGATGAGCCCAAGAGAGTAATATAAATGGTTTTGGAAGCACATGGAAATAAGAGAATTCTACAAGTTATATTTAGTTAATTTATTATTAGAATCCTATTCGGGTTATGAAAAGTTCTTTAGGAGTATAGTTGATTGAGAATTTGTGTGTGATATCCCTTTATCCCAAAACCTCATCCCCTGTCAGAGAATCACTCAAATTGCAATAATTGACCGTCTGAATAGTATGTGGGGAAAACATTTCTATTTGATGAGAATCCTGAAGTTACTTGGGAAATGAGAAAAGTACTAAAGGACTAAAATACCATACCAAAATAACAAAATTCCTAATCAATATAAAGCATCCTGAATACCCAACATTAAATAAATATATAATAAGATAATTACATTATATTCTCTTTAGGAATATAAAAAGGATCTTCAACTCCTTTTAATTTTTTTGTGGTCTCCATCACAGTTCAGTTCATTATTTGTCTGTTGGAAATCTACTCCCTCCTTCCAATTTTATGCAATGTTGTGGCCACTTAATTTCAAATTTGTCACCTTACAATCTTAAAATAGTTTGTATGGAATTAGACTTTTTTAATCTTACAGAAAATGATAAAGGAAAACTTTGTGAGCCAGACCAACACTAAACCATTTTACTCCTTCAAGCTATATGCAAGTTTGAGGCAGCCAAATAAACAATTAGTGCCAAAGGGAGTATCTTAATGTGGGAATGAAATAACGGTAGATGCCTCAAATATGGTAAAATGGTAATGCTAAACATACCTTCCACGGTGAATAAAGAAGTCAGGATTGCCAAACAGACACATATGCTGATATCTTCCCCTGGAAAAACAGTAGAATATCATTATCACTTGAAAAATGTTTTCTACAGTTTGTTAAGACAAATATACACACATTCCGAAATAAGGAAATTTATTAAGTAAACTATAAATACCCAAAAAGAATGTGAAAAGGGTATGGAGGTATTTCACAAATATAAAAAATGGATTCAAATGTAAAGCATAGAACCTTAAGAAGATCTTTCAAATATAAAACAGACTCGTTCAAATGCTAGACAAGCCGAAAACAGCCCAAGTTTAGCAACCTTTATATAAGCATGGAGGAGAAAATTCATTTTGTAAGGTACCCAGACATTTTAGCCTTTCTATCAAGAGTTTGTAAGCTTGTAAACAACATTAGACTTCTTGTAGTGCAAGGATATAATGCTTACCATTACTGCAGCAAACTAGAAGTCTCTTCCCTTTTCCTAGGGTTGCCTTGGCAAAGCTAATTGCAGATGGGAGATTTCTTAACAAAGAAAATCTGTCCAACTTTGAATCCTGTCAAGAGGAATAATAGAGACCATAATAAGTTAAGACATCGTTAAAGGAGAACCAATAAGAAATTTGCAACACAATAATTTGATTGTTGGAGTCCCTATAAAACTATCATCCATATACACACCACAATCGGGAGGTGAAAACAAGCCTCAAAGCTGGCAGGGACAGCATCCTTATCGCAATTTAAAACACCATCAATATTAGATGCATCAACAGCTGCAAAGAAGAACGGCAAAACTAATGAATTAATCATTGTAGTTGGCAAGTTTTACTGATTACACCATCGAAATTTTAATTTTTCAAATTACCACATTAAACTAATTAAAATATTAAAATTGAACCATTCTGTTAACGTATGTCAAATTGGTTCAAGGTTCTTCATACGTGGAAGAAAAAAAAAGTGAAAATGAAATAAAAAATGAGGTAGCCAATTAGCAACAATTACATGGAAATAAAAATGATACATGGGGAAAAAAGAAAAAAGAAAATAAATAAATCTCATTTATTCTCTCTTCCTTCCTCCCATCTCTCTCTTCTCCCTTTCTTCCTCCTGATCAAATTCAAAACCCTAAAATTATAACCCATCGATTTGCATCTAGAAGAACAAAAAGCCAAATCCATTGATTTGAGATGAAAGGACAGAGAAGACGATGATGATCTTGAAGAAGAAAAGCCCTCAAATCTCGAACCAATATCTAGCCAAATCCATCGATTTGACGATAACGATCTTGATGGTGGTCAAGGAAATTTAATGGCGGTCAAAGAAATACCAGATAGGAAGATATTAATAAACAATAATAATAATTATATAAATCAAATGAACTGAACAGTCAATCAAACCATGTACTGATCAACAATCTTCATCACAATCAATCAAACTCATCGTCTACGTAAATGTAAATTGAACAAAAAAATACTAAGTAAAATCCTAAAGAATAATAATAATCAAACTCCGGCACAAAAAATTAAAATAAAAGGTGAATAACTCTATCTCAGATATCTACAGCAACAAAGATGCAGCGACGAACAACACCACAGTGCCAGATCTGTTCAAGCCGGCAGAGTTACCAGGACTGATCACCGGGTCTGGAGATAGAGGACGGAGGAACAACGCCACCAGAGGGAGACAAAACTGGTGCAGTCAGAGGAGCAGTTGGATCTGCATTGAAGATCTCCAGAAAATTGGATCTGAGGAGAACCAAATTGAGATCTGATAAATAAGATTTATTTATTTTCTTTTTTCTTTTCCCATGTACCATTTTTATTTCCATGTCATTGTTGTTCCTCATTTTTTATTTCATTCACTTTTTTTTTTGCTTCCACGTATGAAAAACCTGGAACCAATTTCACGTATGTTAAATCATTTTAACATAATGGTTCAATTTTAATATTTTAATTAGTTTAATGTGGTAATTTGAAAAATTAAAAATTCGATGGTGTAATCAGTAAAACTTGCCAACTATTCATTAGTTTTGCCAAACTAAATTGAGAAAGAAAAGAATTGAAGAAGAACTGAGTAATTAAACTTGTGCGACTGGATAGCAATAGCATAACCAAGAGAGGATTAGAATCACAAGAATCAAAAAATAAAGTTAGCATTTGGGTCGGGGGTCCATATTCTATTAAGTCAAATCACGTGTCGACAGATAAAATGGCAGGCCATAGAATTTAATTCAGGTCTTTAATTTCATATTCGAACTCTATTAAACAAAAACTTCAAGAACGGAAAAGCAAAAATGGACTTCACTACACTGACATGCAGAGGAAGTTTTCAGGAAATCGTCATTTAAGGGCAATATATTCCTCCTGGAAAGATTATGATTATGGCATGAAACATGCACCACCTATACCACTTTTTTGCACCTATGCAGTGAGTCTCTATCATTAACCATCACTAACACCCCAAAGTTTCAACAATCTTGCTATCTATTATATCTATCAATAACACCTGATTTACAAAACCGATTAAAGAAGAATACTATTGTTATAGCCTTACAATGCATCCATGAAATCCTGTTTCACCACACCTCCATTCATGAACTCCGTTTCTACAATAGTTGGCCCCAAACTCCACTACAACTACATTCCTCCTGACACCAAATCCTCTACAACACCAATTTCCTTACATAGAGTCTCTAACTAAACCAGTTCCAGGGATACACTAGTGAAAACTCCTATATATTAAGTATAATGGAATTCAAATCTCTTGTGAATACAATCCAAAATGTTTATCACATGCACAGAAATACACTAGTGAAAATGCATTTAAAATTCATTCAATTAGCTAAAGGAAAAATAAGAACTTCAGCAAACTATATATGCAAAACTGTAAAAATAATGGAAAACAAACACTATCCATTATGAGAAATTTAAGAAGCGTGGAATCTTTTGTATACTCGCAAACTAGATAATCCAAATTCAGAGATTCAAGGATTCTTCTACATTCTTCTAGATTCGGCTAGGGGATTCTTCAGTAGTGGTTTTGAAAAATGATAAGAATTGAATATATTACAAGTACTATATATTATACTAATTACAATAATTTATATTTAATAATTCTACCTAGGAAATTAGAATAAAAACTAATCAGTATAAGGGGCCTGAGCACAAACGCTACGTGTATTTCATATTATTTTATTAATTTTCAGAATTAAAAATTTTAACTAGGAGGATAAATAAAATATTATTCGTAGGATAAAATATGAAGATTTTTAAACTTAGGGACTAAATTAATGCAAAAGTTGGGTGATCCATCCTGCATTACATATATTATATAGAGATATATTTCCTCTCTTCCTAGATAGTATTAATAGTATTATATACAAAATTTATTTTTCTTGAATGATTTACATTTTATCATGAATTATTATTGTTTAATTGATATTAAAATTTCAATGTATGGGTGTAATATATGTATAAACATATAAATAAATTTATTTATTATATAAATATGTGTCGATTTCTCGCCTATTCCCATTTTTTGAGAACTACCAAAATGGGAATTGCCGTATTACGAACCCAAATCCTTGCTTCTTAGTGCAAATTTAGATAATGCTATGAAAGTGATGATACCGAACATTCCCACATCCACATACCACATTTAGGTGATGATACCGAACATTGCCCACATCCACATATCACAACTAGCTTATAGTTAGTCATTGAACTGTTTATTCATCATTCTTTTATGCAACTACTTACATATTCATTTAACTTATTATCTTAACCTCAGTGAGACAAAACATAGGGAATGTGTCGCAATCCATTGTAGTCCACAAGCCAATGTTGGCTTATCCTACCAACACTATTTACTTAAAATGAAATTTAAATTATTACCCTTACAGTATCAATCATTGAGAAAAAGATAAAAACAATGTTGCAATATTAAGTGAGACTAAGTAATATTTTTAAATAATCAAACCATGAAATAAGAACTGAAAAATCTGCTTACCAAGTCGAGTTGCACAAACTGCAATATTAGAAGGACCCAGCCAACATATTGCACAATCATCACTTAACAACTTCTCATTGCTCCTAGTGTCTAAAATCTTAAAGTCCAGTGGAGGTTCTTCGACAGAATGACTTATGTTCTCCAAAAACTTTGAAGACTTGAGAGACAATTGAGGAGCATTATGACCCCTTTGTGCTCGGTATACTCTGTCCTTTTCAACAATATCAGCTACCTTCTGGTTACATTGATCAGGTCCTAGATTTATAATATCAATGGCATGGTTCCAGAACAAGGTAGGTGATAAACCCCTTGCCCAACTTTCTTCGTCATCTCCAGCTCCTGATATATAATTCCAACTAAACTGTGAGGTACTCTTTTGTTGTAAATAACCACTTGGTGAGGATGCAGAAACAAGTATGATAGGTGTGAAATCCCAAGAATCATGTTCAGGAACTTCATTTAACCAAATGACAGATTTCTGAGATATCCATAAAGGTCGTAAAGGTTTCTTCAGTAATGACACAAGAGGCGCGATATCAGCTCCACTAGTCTCCAACTGCTTGGTCCATCCATCTAAATGATTCTCAATAGCTGCCTTCTCCATTCCAGGAACCCATAGGGGTAGATGCAAGGAACAATCCCAACCAGTGGAGTCTTGAATAGTACTTTCAGTATATAGGCCGGACACATTTGAAGCCTACAAATATATATCCGGAAAAAAACTTTAGGTGACTAAGATAATTGAAAAAAATATAAAGTTATTATTGGGACATATAAATTAATATAAGAGTTCATTCCGAAATACTAAATTTGTCGATCCAAATTTTTTTTTTCTTTCTATTGCGCAAGCATGATTACCATTCTACATTAAGATTTACAAATGAGAGGCATCCCCTTATATAGGCATTGAGTAATACAACCAATAATTAGAATCAAATCTAACAAAGGGTTAAGATTATGTTAAATTGACTATTTAGAACCATCCTCTAAACTATTTAGTATATTTACAAGCATAGTTATAACATGGGTTAATATAAAAATACCCTATTAGAAACTCTATTATGTACAAGAAGATTATATAAAATGTCGAGCGCCTTATGGGCCCCAACAAGAGATGACATGGCATAGTCTCTTTGAAATTCGCAGGTTGTGTCAGTAAGCTTAAAAACAACACAACCAGTTTTAACTATATCTATTAGAAAAGCTATCCCATCGTACCACGTTTTGCATAAAATATTTCGTACCAACTAAGCGAACTGAAAAAACTTATCCCTATAGTACTCGTACCTTGAAAAGTGATGTTTTCCATTCCAGTCTTTATTTCACATATCATATCAAATCACGATCCAGGAAACATTGCATAAAAGAAGTATCACAATACTGAGTTAGTTAGGCAAGGCGGAATACAGGACTATAAACTTGTTTCCAATTTTAAAATTTTTTTTAGGAAAATGATCATACAAATATTACATATCTAGGGGTTAGACTAATATCATATAGCTAGACAGAACAAAATAACCTCATAAAACTTAGGGTTGTACAATAAACCGAAAGAACCGATAAAATCGCTAGGCCAAACCCCACCGGCTTATTGCATTTTATATTTAGCCGACGGTTTTAGTGAAAGAAACCCGAGTCATTTACAGTTGATGCCAGTTTGCCAAATTAAATTTCGATTACTGACCGTACCTAACGAAACCAACATATATAAATATATTATATTCTATAGTATACATAATACTAAACTTAGTCAAATAACGTATTCTATTTCTTCTCTTTGTTCTCTATTTCTCCTTATTCTTCTCTTCTTTTGATAAATTCCTCTTCTTCGCTTCTTCATCCCTTGTTTACTCTAAATAGCATCACAGAATCTACAACATATAAGTACTTTACTTTTTTCTACTATTCATCTTCCTTTATTACCCACTTACTCTCATCTACGGTCTACCTTTGTATATATATTATATATATTCGTATATGTAAATTAGAACTTTTTGTTTGGTATTATTAGAAGCCTAGGTTTTATAAGATTGTAAATAGATGAGGGAATTGGTTAATTAAATAACAAACAAATTTTTTAAGCTATTAGCAGCAAGCAGACAGCATCTATCATTTACTAACATCCAGCTTCAGACTATGGTTAATGATTTTCAGAGGTTTTTTCTGACTATAACCACTAATTACTTTATTCTCTTCATGGGCTACTCTAGTTTCCTACTTCAACATGCAAATATTTTGAGCAATTTTAAGATCCCTCTTTCTTCTCCATTTCTTCCACTGTTAGGACTATTTTTGGATCAATTTGTGCTTTTTTTATCTTCTCCCAAAACCACAAGCCAACCGAAACAATTGGCCAATCAAGCTATTTGTAACCGAGAAATACGATTGGCATCAGTTAGAACTGCTTTAAAACCGATGCAGTCGATTTCATCGAAAAAATCCCTCAAAACCGTGTACGTCCCTAATAAAACTCATCTTTTAAGTAAAAGTGCAAAACAATGTAAACGGTCCCTCAAAATCTAGTCTTTTAAGTTTTAACTTAACAACTATTCCCAAATGGAGTTCTACTATTATAATGGACCATACAATAACTAAAGTTTCCAAGAGAGGTTATATACATAAAGATAATGACAATGGTTAATAATCGTAAACACTTGATATTAATGATAACTGTAGGAGAGTAAGTACTATGTATAAAAATAAAAGTTAAAGTGAACAATATTAACTTACTTCCTCCATTGGCAAAACAGATTTGCCCATTTTGTTCCTATAATTTAAAATCGCTCGATTCAACACACAGGTCCAAATTGGTATGGTCTTGGACATACTATCTGGAAATCTCTTTCCTTTTCGAGTAGAATCAACAACTATACAGCCTCCCGTCTGTCCTGCCACCAGAAGGGGAAAAAATAAAGAAGAAACTCCAATCACACTATAAACCTATTATCATCAATGACACTGAAACTTGTATGTAAATATAATTGAAAAGTGGCAATATATGTGTCTATGAGATAGATGTATATTGATATTTAAGTAGCACCACTTTGCCCAACCAAAAATACAAAGTACTACACTTCAAAAAAGTAACAAAATCAAAGATGTATTTAACTAGGAAACTCCTTAATATCATCATTTAAAAAAAAAAAAAAGATAATTGAAAAGGTTATATCAATTTTCCCATTTTGGTATTTCTCGATTAGAAACTCCAGATGGTAAAAATAGACTAACAACTAATTAACACAAGGATTCAATTTTATCCTTAAAGAAAAACCTATCTTGTAAATATTCCCTCATTCCGAAGTTATAGATAAATTTTAACTTTTTGAAGTCAATTTGTGAAATCCTAACATTTAAAGTCGATATGAACTTATTTGATTTTCGTAAAATAAAACTATAACTATTAGACTAAGAAGAACTACTCCCCCATTGTAACCCAAAAAAAAGGAAGGGAGAGAGAGTCCAATTTGCAAATTTACAAACTTTAAGAATCTATTTTAGTTTCATGTTTACCATAAATCTATTAAGTTTTAGTTTAATGTTAAAGAAATATCAATAAAATTGTAATGGTAAACTCAAGGACATAGTGTAATTTTATACTACATCAAATACATGAGACTCCTTTGTTGCAAAAAAAATAAATAAATAAATAATTGACAAATAAAAATCTTTTTGTGGGATAGAGGGATCGGAGTACTACTTACCATGTTTGTTAGCTTTCAAAAAATTCATATCAACTTTGAATGTTATCATTTCACGAAGTGACTTTCAAAAGTCAAAATGTATACTACAAACCATGTTTGTTAGCTTTCAAATAAATTCATATCAACTTTGAATGCTATCAATTCACGAATTGACTTTAAAATATGTATATCTGCCTTTGGAACCGAGGGAGTATATCATTGACAAATTAGAATCGGCAAACTTTTCATACTTGAATGCATGATTTTTCAAAAGAGGACTTTAATTATAGGACACAGAGAGCATTAACTAAGGAGGCACTTCAAACAATTCTAGCTCCTTCCAAAGTGACAGTCCCGGAGGGAGTATTAATCATCAGTCTGTAGTCTGTAGTCTGTAGATGACTTAATACACTTTTCATACAAATTAAAATAGAGGACAGACAGTAAACAACTTCTAATTTTACAAACAGGCCACACCCTCCCTAGTAGACCATAATAAAGTAGGGTAAAATAGTCTTCACGACTCAAATTTCTCTTGTACTTTTGAGTGACGGATTCGCAGTATAAAACATCATATAAGACGATGCAAGCATAATTTCTGTATGTAACAAATTACAAAAAGTTCTGCAATATATTGGACAGAAAAGTCTACACATAAATTCGCAATATATATCATTTTCCAATTACAAATAAAAGTACAATAACTTAGATGAGAGCGATATACCTGCGAGCAGAGCAAGATGAAGGTTGAGGCGTGAGGTATTGAATGACAAATTATTGGTGTGGCCGTCTGTTGACTTGAAATAGCAATTCGAATGGAATTTGGGCGAGTACCAGAGCCCACAACGTAAGTTTGCCACGAGTGGAAGCCCCGGCCATAGCTGTGCAATTTCTCCGACGAAGTTTGAATCCTCGTAGATCGATCGAAGTGCGTTGTATAGAGAATTATCTCTCTTCTTTATTTTTCTGGATGCTGTGTAGATGCTCAACCTCTCATCTTCCATTGCTGGCCTTTTTTGACCGACGGAGTTCTCAAAATTCACTTCCCGAGCTTGACGAAGGAGATGAAGTACCAAATTTCTGGGTAGGAATTTTTATTGGGTTGAGGGGGGTTTACATTGGACTATTTTTTTCCCTGTATTTGTTTGGACTCGATGTACGGGCCCATGCGTACCCAGTTCGTTTTGGATTTGGACTCCATTAGGATCCCCGTTATAATCAGCTTTTAATACCCTCAATCTAATATTTTATGTGGCCCAATATAAATGCAACATATATTATAAATAAAATAATTATAAATATATATGAAAAAAAATGTGACAATTTCATAAAATCCGGATCCACTAGTTCTTCAGGGTGGCAGCTAGTTTTTGTTTATTTCTTAGTATTGTCTTAACAATTTCACATCTGATTCAGTAAGAAGGTAAAGTTATTTGATAAAATTTCGCTTGTCTCTTATCGTCTCTTAATCGGTAAGTAGAAGATATAAATCCAAATCATTAAGAGTTATCTCTTTATAAAAAATTTAAATCTATAGAGTCTCTATTAATATTGTACTCCCTCTATTCCAAATTTTAAGATCATTATTAATATTTGAAAAGTCAATTTGAGATATTTTTAAATTTAATATTGATAATTTTAAATTTAAAAGTCATTAAGATGTTTTATACTTTTTAGTTATCATACAACTTTTTAAATTCAAATGTTATTTCACTCAGGATGATTTAATTTATTAAAATATATTAACCATTCAGATATTAATTATTTAGTTTTATCAAACACGTGTGAATCATAATTTATTATGTTGTGCAGAGAAAGTTGGAGAATGTGAAGAAAAAATAGTTAATACAAACACGTGTGAATCATAATTATGAAACTTTTTTTACTTGAATTTTAAAAATTTCTAGATTAAGCTCTATAAATTAGTGAAGCCCAAGTGAAGTCAAGAAGGTGAATTAGCATGTTCAAAAATATGATCAATGAGTCTGAGTTTGAGTAGCATAATTTGTTTATCATCCATTCCTTTCATTTATGATGAGAAAATGGAATATCCTCCAAACTTTTTTATTTTGCCAACTTTTTACTCAATTAACATATTGAAGAGCCTGTTCCGGTGGTCAAATAAGTCATTTGTCACTATTTCTTTTTTTATCAGTGACTTATTTTAGTACTTATAAGTTGATTTTTAAGTCAAAAAATAAATAAGTATTTATAACTTATTTTAAAATGACTTATAGTTTGACCAAATATAATGTCTATTTTGCCTCTTTTTTATTAATGTTATTTTTAGTAATCTTTACATTTGATTTTAATTTATAAGACATTATGAGCCGAACACCTTCTTAACTTGTTTTAACTTAATTTCGGATTTATAAGTAAATTGATGCGGAACTCTTTTATTTATAAGTTATTACTTAAAACAACTCATAAGTCAAATTTAAGTTATTTTAAAATAAGTCGTTGACGAACGGACTCTAAAGATCTCGGCATAAAGAAATAGGCATCATTTAATTTTTCATGTTTTTGTTTCATTTGAGAAAGGAATTTTCTAGCAACTTTCTAGCTGCACTTTTAAGAATTCCGGAGGAAGCAGGATTAATGGTCTTGCGTATCTTGAAGATATTCCAAGCTGTGCCTGCACAATGTCCTGCAGTGGCAAGCACATCCCCTGTTGCCTCCCCTGCACTTTCCCCAAACCTGTACCTCAAGTATGGTATATAAAATTAGAGATGCATTTAAGTCGATTTGCGAAATCTTGAAATTCTAAAAATTAAAATGTTCTACTAATTATTAAAATGGTTGCTTTCAAAAATCAGATTAATTCAGAATAATTATGAATTTTAGATTTCAATGTATCGCTAATTTTGAAACAGATGGAGTAGGAGTATAAATAACTAAAGCATACAATGTCTGTGTTATGTGTTTACCTGTTACTAACCATCCTCGTTTGCAAAGACTGATGTGGCGAGATAAGGTTTGTTTTTCAAAGAACTTCAATCATCTAAAACTTTATCTGCAATTTCAGCATAAAGAAAATAAACACAAGTTCAGAAATGATAACATTAGTTACTTGCCTAACAACATCTTGTTGGAAAAATATGAACAAAATATAGGATTCAACTATCAAATAAAAGAAGGGCAGAAATAAACTTATCGATTTAGAGCGAATAATTTTGAGTAGAGGCGTGCAGCGCACTGTTCTTAAGTAGAAATTTCGTCCCTCGGAGAACTTTTCTCGGTGCTAAGGTCACTGACGAATTCCTACTTCATGATTCAATGGCTCATCACCCAACTAATCAGCACTTGAAATAATTGAATAACTCAGGAACAACTTTTAATTTTTTCTTACTCAGACTCAAAATAAACCGTGTATAAACAATAAAATATAGATATGAAAATTATTATATATATATATATATATGAGAAAAGGCAAAAAGTCTGCTGATTATGATATCTCTATATGATGCCTTTTTCCTTTATATAGCAAAAGATGACAACGGTAATAATCCTTCTACAACGGTAAAATATTACATTTACAAGCAACGGAAATATTTTTCCAACAATCTTAAAATTGAAAGCAACGGTCAAAAATAAATTTCCAACAATCATAAAATTTATATCCTCCAACAGTTACAAATCTCCATCAATATATTATAACTCATTTACATCACCAAAATTTATGAATATATATATCTTCATTTAACTTTGTAATATATTATAAAATACAACACATCTAAATACATTTATATATATACAGTCCATTTCAAGGGCTTACCTCTTTATTTTACATACCATGCTCACCCCCTTTAGCGACGGACCGGGCAACGGTTCGGTCCATCGCTATATCAGAGAACTGTCATCTTAACTTTTGGCGACGGACCGAACCGTCACCTGATCCGTCACTAAAAGAGGTATGCAAGGTATGTTAAGAACCCGAAAGGAAACTATATATATATATATATATATATATATATATATATATATATATACACACACACATTAACTTATCTCGAAGAGCAAGGATCAAATATATACCCTTATTTTCTTACTTGCAGTATCACCCCCTTTAGCGAGTTGACGACGACGCGACGGTTTGGTTACATAATCGTCGCCTATACTTTTAGCGACGGACAACATATAGCGTCATTAAAAGTATAGACGACGATTATTATGACAAATCAAATCGCTTCCAATTCGCCGCTAAAAGGGAGTGACACTAAAGTGAGTAAGATAAGGGGTATACACTTGATCCGGACCGCTTATCTCAAATAAACCAAATTGTAAAAACAGATTTGTCAAGGCTAGTACTTGGTACTATGTCCTTAAGACAATTATACCTTCCATATGGTGCTCAAAGTTGATAGTATTTGTCTCACAGAATACAATGACACCATATACTTTAACAACACTACAAAAAGTATACTTTATGAACCAAAAATAAATATTTTAACTCTCTGTCAAAATAACTATAAAACTGATGAAAAAACTGAAGACTAGAATGACTAATAATGCTTAATTGCTTGTGAATGAGTGAATGAGAAGGCTGCTCCCTCTTATCTATTTATAGGAGAGGTTGGTGACCCTTCGGATGGGCACTTAACTCTTGAAAAGGCATGGTCCTTTGGTCAAAACGACATAGTTTTGATCATTTGTAGAATGGGCGCATCTATTCGGATACATATAATGACATAATTTTAGCATTAGAAGAACAAAAACTACGTAGTTTTAGGCTTAATAAAAAAGGCGTGACAAAACGACGTAGTTTTGGGGCGTCCATTCAAACTGATACCCTTTCAGCTGATACCGCTTCTCAAAACGACACAGTTTTGATAATATAACTAAATAAATAGAATTTAAATAAATTTTGTCTAAAAAATTATATACACAAGCCAGTGTAGCTGATCGGCTTGGCGAAGGATCGCAACAGTGTGTGTTCGAACCAAGCTTCGCTCTGGTCCTCTCCTTCCACAAAAGTGGGGTGCCCTCAAATAAACCCTAGATCAATTTTCTTTTATATAAGCATATTAAAAGTTTAGTTCTTAATCCATGTGGGACTTGGCTTTTTCTCATATATATTTATTATCATTTATCATTTCCAAGTGTGATATGTGGGAGTTATATCTCATTCAATACTTCATGAATTTGAGCTTCTAAATACTTAATTTAATCTACTCATGGAGTAGAACACATTAATATATGGATTCATTAAAAATAATTAATGACACCCACATTAATTTAGGCTCAAATTCTAACAATCCCCCACATGAATGATATTGACTGTCAGCCTTATGAAAATGTTATGCAGACTCTGAGAGAGAAAGCCAGACACAATTAAAAATTATCTGTATCGAGAGAGGTAGCTTTTGGCTTTGAACATTCCCTTATGAAAGACTATTGGGTTTATTGGTTATCCAGTTAACGTGATGTCTTGAACTGTCCAATCGTTTGTATAAATCGAGACAATAGTAATTCACACAGAATCTTTTCAGACATTATTTGGTTCTTATGATTTTGTTCATTTTGGCCTCGAACAATCCCAGATTTATGAGTGCTTTAGAGAAATATAGCCTTATCCTTCTCATAGAATTGGCCCAGTTCACACTCACATAGGTGATTCTTTATAAGAGTATCATGCCATACTCTACATGTTTATCAAGATTTAAGAATCATTAAAAGCATAGCTTATCATGTAACTGCTGCATGTATCACTATCTTGTATCATAGGAATGAGCAGAAAAATTAATTTCTTCATAGTGATTTGGTTGAATTGTTCACAATTTAGTTGTCCCTTTGAACCTAGATCTTGGGATCTCTAGTCAACTAGGTTGGGTTTCCATCATGACGATCCTTTTTCATAGGCTTTAAACCCATTCCCTTCGAAGTTATTTTTACTTGCTCTCTAGTCAAACCTTTAGTTAACGGATCCGCTATATTTTCTTTCGACTTTATGTACTCAATAGACATAATGCCGTTAGAGAGCAATTATTTTATGGTATTGTTTCTACGACGAATATGTCTAGACTTACCATTATACATGTGACTCTGTGCCTTTCCAATTGCTGATTGACTATCACAATGGATACAAATAGGCGGCACAGGTTTATGCCACATAGGAATATCTTCTAAAAAACTATGATGCCATTCAGCTTCTTCTTCAGCCTTATCAAGTGCAATAAACTCAGACTACATCGTTACTCAAGCAATGCTTATTTGTTTAGAAGATTTCTATGATAATGCTCCTCTACCTAGTGTAAACACAATACCACTTGTGGATTTAGAGTCTTTTTTATCCGATATCCAATTCGCATCACAGTATCCTTCAAGTACTGCTGGATATCTTGAGTAGTGCAATCCAAAATTTTGAGTGTATTTTAAATACATTAAAACTCTTATAATCGCTTTCCAGTGATCTTGTCCTAGATTGCTTGTAAATCTAGTCAATTTATTGACAACTTATGATATGTCAGGACGTGTACAATTCATTAAGTACATAAGGCTTTCAATTATTTTTTCATACTCAGGTTGTGATATGCTATCTCCTTTATTTTTAGACAAATATAAATTTATATCTACCGGTGTTCCCACAGGATTTCAATCATATTGATTGAATTTCTTGAGTATTTTCTCAATATAGTGTGATTGTGATAACACTAACTCATCCGATGTTTTAGAAATTTTAATTCCTAATATTACATCGACAACACCTATGTCTTTCATGCCAAACATATTATTTAACAATCTTTTAGTAGTTTTAATGATTTCATTATTACTACCCATAATGAGCATATCATCTACATAAAGACAAATAATGACATACCCTTTCTCAGTGTCCTTGACATACACACATTTGTCACACTCATTTATTTTGAAACCATTTGACAACATTGTATTGTCAAATTTTTCATGCCATTGTTTAGGTGCTTGTTTTAATCCATAAAGGGACTTCACAAGCCGACAAACTTTCTTTTCTTATCCTGGAACAATAAATCCTTCTGGTTATTCCATGTAGATTTCTTCTTCTATATCTCCATTCAAGAAAGCTGTTTTTACATCCATTTGATGTATTTCTAAATTATATATAGCTGCAATGGCTATTAACTTTCTAATTGATGATATTCTTGTCACAGAGAATAAGTATCAAAATAATATAAACCCTCCTTTTGCATATATCCTTTGATTACAAGTCTTAGTTTATATTTGTCTATAGATCCATCTGCTTTCATTTTCTTCTTGAATATCCATTTATATCCAAGAGGTTTAGAGCCTGGTGGGAGATCTACTAATTTCCACGTATGATTGTGCAAAATGGATCCTACTTCACTATTTATAGCCTCTTTCCAATATGGAGTTTCAGGACTCGATAATGCTTCTTTATAAGTTTGAGTCTCATTTTCTAACAAATAAGTTAGAAAATCTGGACCATAAGATTTTGATGTTCTAGCATGTTTACTACGTCTAGGTTCATCAATATCATATAATCCATGATCACTGTCATTAACATCGTCATAAGTTCTTTTATTTGAACTTATTTCTTGTTCGTTAAAACTTGGATCTTGTTCCTTTTTATTAGGAAATACTGTTTCAAAGAATTCTGCATCTTTTGACTCAATAATACTATTTCATGTATTTCCTCTATTTTTGATTTATTAACCAAAAAATCTATATGCACTGCTATTATTAGTATAACCAATGAATAAACAATCCATTGTTTTCGGTCTTATTTTCATCTTTTTGGGTGGAGGAACCATTACTTTTGCTAAACACCCCCACACGTTTAAGTGTTTATAAGACAGCTTACGTCCTTTCCATAATTCATAGGGTGAAACATTAGAATTCTTTTGAGGTATCCGGTTGAGAATATAATTTGCTGAAAGAATTTCTTCCCCCCACAAATTCTGGGGTAGCTGAGAACTTAATAATAATGCATTCATCATTTCTTTCAAAGTTTTATTCTTTCTTTCTGCAACACCATTTTGTTGTAGTGAATAAGGTGCTGTTGTTTGGTGTATTATACCATGTTGTGATCAAATTTCAACAAACAAAAATTCATATTCCTCACCTCTATCACTTCTAACTATCTTGATCTTTTTATCAAGTTGGTTCTCAACCTTATTTTTGTAATGTATAAACATTTCCAAAGCCTCGTCTTTACTTCTCAATAAGTAAACATAACAATATCTTGTACAATCATTTATAAAAGTGATAAAATATTTCTTACCTCCTCTTGTCTGTATATACTTTAAATCACAAATATCAGTATGTATTAATTCAAAAGGTTCTGTACTTCTTTCAATTGATTTGAAAGAAGATTTTCGAAATTTTGCCTCAACGCAAACTTCACATTTATGATTAGAGTTAATCTCACATTTTGGCAAACATTCCATATTAATTAATCTACGTATAGTTTTATAATTAACATGTCTTAATCTACCATGCCATAAATTAGATGACTCAATCATATAAGCAAAAGATGTAATTTTATTAATATTAGAAGGTACAATAGTCATTACATTCATTTTGAAGAGCCCATTACTCATATAACCCTCCCCCACATACATCCCATTTTTAATTAGAACAAATTTGTCTGATACAAAAACTAATTTAGATCCCTTTTAACTAAGAAAGGATCTTGACACTAAATTTTTCTTAATATCAGACACATGGAGCACATTTTTGAGGGTGAGTTCCTTGCCAGATGTCGTCTTCAGAATCATCTTTCCTTATCCAATAATCTTGGATGAAGAAGAATTTCCCATGTACAATTGTTCTCCATTCTCAATTTCTTGAAATGTGGAGAACATCTTCTTATCAGAACACACATGGCGGGTTGCTCCAGTATCTACCCACCATCCCTTGGATTCTCAACCATATTTATTTCTAAAATAACCGTTGAAAGGTTCATTTCAGAAATATCTTGAAGAAGACCATCCACTTCTGTTACATTGGCTTGTGCGGACTTTCTATTCTGGTCTTTGCATTTTTGACAATCCTTTGCCCTATGTTCGGGCTTGTCACAGATGTAGCATTTGCCTTGGAACTTCTTATTTGTTCCCTGTTGAGGCCCATTGCCGGAGAACTTTCTCTTTTTAGACTTCAGACCTTGTTCCACCACGTTAGCTTTATATTTCACAAAGGTCCTTCCTGTTTTCTTCTCAGAAGCATGGTTGTCCTCTTTTATCCTTAATCTTACGATTAAGTCTTCAAGTTTCATCTCTTTGCGTTTATGCTTGAGATAATTTTTAAAATCTTTCCACATAGGTGGTAGTTTTTCAATAATAGCAGCAACTTGTAAAGATTCACTTAAGGATATACCTTCTACATGTATTTCATGCAGAATTACTTGTAATTCTTGGACTTAGTTGATGACTGCCTTGGAATCCACCATCTTGTAGTCCAAAAACCTGCCAACTACGAACTTCTTCGTGCCAACATCTTCTATTTTATACTTTTTATCCAAGGAATCCCATAATTCTCTTGTTGTTTTGAGAGAACTATACACATTGTATAATGTGTTGTCCAATCCATTAAGGATATAATTTTGGCAATTTTTTTTTGCATATTTCCATGCATCTATTGCGGCAACAACCTGCCTGTCTGTTTCATCTTCTTTGAGCACATGGGGATTTTCATGAATAAACCTTGCCAAGTTCAGAGTAGTAAGATAAAACATCTTTTGTTGCCATCTTTTAAACTCTGTTCCATTGAACTTTTCTGATCTTTCACCATGGTTCACATGAATATTTGATATAGAATGTGTAAAAGAAGAACCAATTATAATAGCAGAATTGGTATCCATATTTCTTACAAATATATATATATATATAGATAAATTAATTGTCTCAAGATTGTTAGGAACTTGAAAGGAAACTATATATATATATACATTAAAACTGCTGGAGAAATTACTCATATGATTGAGGGTTCTCAGCCCATAGCTTTGATTTATAGGATTTATTATAAGACCATGAAAACGAATTTAAACGTTCATGCTCTCAATAAAAGTCCTAAAGATCAAACTGTATTAATTCAAAGTTCAACTAGTGATGCTAATATTCAGATCCCGAGAACCATCCTCTAGAAGGATATTACATTACCTAGTCAATGGATTTTACCCAGTGAAATACCTCAACAACCTGTAGTTAACAACCTGTTAAATATTGAAAATGTTAAATAATTTTCCGATGGAACATTCCAAAGTAAGTTTTGAGCGCATGCAGAAGACCAGATTATAATAGAAGACTTTACCGCCTTCAACACCTTCTATTCACACCGGAGAGATATCTTGAATTACTTAGTAACCCTTCTATTAGACATATTAAATTAAAGGGTATCCTTAACCATGGTCAAGCTAGTCATCCTTGTTACACTCAAAAGGACTTTGTTGAAGAAGAAGGTTCTTCTTCGCCTACCCCTTCTGAGTTACCTACTCAGTCAGATTTTGAGATTCCTATTAATAATCAATTAAGAGTAATTAAAAAAGAGTTCAAATTAGATTGGGATAAACTTGTGAAGGATTTTAATTCCAAATCTAACAAAGAAAAAAGACATTTATTTAGATCTAATCATTCAACAGAAAAAGAGCGCGATAAAATTGTTAATAGATGGAAACGATTTATTAACAGTGAAAAGATAAACATTACTTTTTACGATTGGTATGATCAATATCAAGGTAAATGTAATGTTACAACTAAAACCCAATGGATTAAGGAAGATAAATCAAAGATCTCTTATAGTCATCCCCCGCTAGAAACTTTCCTACTTCCAGTTAAAAATACATCTGTTATTGTCAGTCCTTTTAAGATTTCGGATGGTAATAAAGATGATAAAAAAATTATTGAACAATTAAATTTTAGTAATCAATATCTAGCAACCGTAGGAAGACAGCTAGATAGGATTGAAGAAAAATTTGAAGAAAACACTGTTAAAAAACCTGATTCAAAGATTGAACATCCTTTGATAAAATTACCAGAAAATAGGGGTAAATTAGGTCTACCTAATAATGATAGCGAACTTGTTCGTTCAATTGATAAGTTATTTAAAAAATTAAAAACTGAACCCAGTTCAAGTGTCACTATTGCTATTATTGATCAAGTTGAAACTGATATTGAAAGCAGTAGACAATCAGATCATTCTGATGCTATTTCGGTACCAAATTTTAATGATCAGTTAAACAAATTAACAGTTAAAAACACTAGTATAACCAGGAATTGGTATTCTAGACCTACTCCTCCGGATCTACAATTTGAAGAGAGAAATCTAGATAAACAATTCTCTGTTTCATCCAACAAAATTTATGAATGGAACATAGATGGTTTCAGTGAACAAGAGATTTTAAATAAGTTAAATCATATGTCTATGGTAGCCAATAGCTATATAACTAAGTTCAACAATCTGACTCAGCCAGACATTGTTGAGTTAATAGCTAGTGGATTTACAGGTATTCTTAGATCTTGGTGGAAAAAACATCTCACAGAAGATACTAGGTTATCTATAATCCATGCTGTCCAATTAGAAGATGACGACAACCCCATCTTTGATGAGGATGTTGGTGTTGGTCCGCCTGATGGAGTCAATACTTTAATATTTACCATAATAAAACATTTTGTTGGCACTCCCAGTAATATTACTGAAAGAATTCACGATCAGTTAAGTAACCTCACTTGTCCCACTCTAAGTGATTTTAGGTGGTACAAAGATGTATTTACCTCTCGAGTTATGATGCGAAATAATAGCAATAAACCATTCTGGAAAGAAAAATTCGTCAATGGTTTACCTTCATTATTCGCTCATAAAGTCAGAGAAGAGCTAAGTAAAAATTTAGGGTATATTGATTATGATAACCTAACTTATGGTGACATAATCAGTTATATTCAAAAAATTGGATTAAAAATGTGTATTGATTTTAAATTAGCTAAGCAAGCTAGTAAGGATAAGAAAAAAGCCAAATACGAGTTAGGTACCTTTTGTGAACAATATGGTTTACCTCCAATTGCTCCCTCTTGAAGGAAGCACATGCATAAACATATTGATCATCATAGAAGTCACAAACGTCATAAACACAAACGCAGTCATAGAAAAAATAAAAATCAAGAAGATGAATATTATAATAAACCCAAATCAACTGATAAAAAATATAATAAAAGGTTTAAAAAAATTGATAAAAGTAAGGTTGTTTGCCACAATTGTGGGCAGAAAGGGCACTACAAAAATGAGTGCAAAATTAAAAAGAAATTATCTCAATTAAATATTTCAAGTGAAGATACTGAACAACTATTAGAATTGATGAGGATAGAAAACAACATCAGTAATGATGAAAGTTCTGATATCCCTTGTTCCTCTAATAGCAGTACTAGTAACCACAAAACAGATAGTGACGTTGACGAAGTCACTATTTGTACTAACAATTGCAATGAGAAGTGTTGCAATAAACAAGTTAATGTAATCACTAAAGATGATGAAGAATGTTCTTTGCTAATTGATTTAATTAATAAGATTTTTGATCCTGAGTTAAAATCTCAATACACTAAACAGTTAAAAGATTTATTAACCAAAGACAATAGAGTTAAAGATAAGATTATTAAAGCTAAAGAAAAAACCAGTATTTAGTCTTAATAAAACTCTTGAGAGATTTAAAACTCAGATAAAAGAAGTAACCCACCCAGAATTAAATCAAGAAGTTAATAAACTGAAAAAAAGAAATTTCTAATTTAAAATTAGAAGTCTCTAGTTTAAGAAAAGAGTTTAATGACAAAAAAATCAGACCTTCAGGTCCATGATTCCTCCTCTAGTGATGAAGATCACGATGAGCCTGAATCATCAGGAACAAAAGAAGAGCCTGATCTCTTTGTCCAATGTCTTTCTCTTAAACGAATTAAATATATCACCATTCAAAAATGGTATATCTCTATTAATTTAGTTGTCGATAAAACCTTTTCGATACAACTTCTTGCTCTAGTTGATACTGGCGCAGATCTTAATTGTATTCAAGAAGGTCTAATCCCAACTAAGTACTATAAGAAAACCAATGAAAAATTAAACTCAGCCAATAGTAGTCAAATGGAAATAAAATATAAACTGCCTAAGGATCATATCTGTCAAGATAATATGTGTTTCAAAACATCGTTTGTTTTGACCTGCAATCTTACTAATAAGATCATCTTGGGGTTACCATTTATATATTTATTATACCCTTTTACTACCAGTAATGAAGGATTAAGTTGTAAACATTTAGGAAAAAGAATAACATTTAAATTTCTTATTAAACCTAGAGATAGAGATTTAAAATTTATTCAAGAAGAATCCATTTCCAAATCATTAAATTTATTAAATTGTAAATCTACTCATTTGAATTTCCTGAAAGAAGAGATTAAGTACAAACGTGTCGAAGAGCAACTTCAAATTAAAGAAGTTCAGGAAAAAATTGAAGTGTTAAAAACTTATTTAAAAGACAACCTTTGTTCTGATTCTCCTAATGCCTTTTGGCATCGGAAGATACATGTAGTAAGGCTTCCTTATGCAAAGGAATTCAAAGAACACTTGATTCCTACTAAGGCCAGGCCGATACAAATAAATCATGAACAAATGGAGTTATGAAAAACGGAAATTAATGATCTCCTTAGTAAAAGATTAATTAAACCTAGTAAATCCCCATGGTCATGTCCCTCCTTTTATGTTAATAATGAAGCAGAAAAGGAGTGAGGTGTTCCCCGTCTAGTAATCAATTACAAGCCATTAAATAAAGTCTTAGAATGGATTAGGTACCCTTTACCTAACAAAGATGACCTCATTAACCGTTTGAGTAATGCCACTATCTTCAGTAAATTTGACCTTAAGTCTGGTTTCTGGCAAGTTGCAATCCACCCAGATGATAGGTACAAAACAGCCTTCACTACCCCATTCGGTCACTATGAATGGAATGTCCAGGCATTTGGCCTAAAAAATGTTCCTAGTGAATTTCAGAATATTCTCAATGATATTTTGAACCCTTTCAGTCATTTTATTGTCGTCTACATTGATGATATTCTCATTTTTCCAATTCCATTGAATAACACATCAAACACTTGAAATCTTTCTTCAAAACAGTTAAAGATAATGGACTTGTCCTTTCACCTTCCAAATGCAGCTTGTTTCAAGCTAAAAATTGGTTTCTTGGTTTAAATATTTATCGCGGACTCATACAGCCTATTGACAGAGCTATTCAATTTGCTGACAGATTCCCAAATAAAATTACCAATAAAACCCAACTGCAGAGATTTTTAGGCTCACTCAATTATATTGGCAAGTTCTACAAGAATCTCAGGAAGATCTGTAAACCTCTTTTTTAGCGTTTATAGGACAATCCTCCCCCATAGACTGACATTCATACTTCTGTCGTCCAACAAGTCAAAAAATATGTCAAGGCATTGCCCTGCCTTGGTATTTCCAATAATTCTGCATTCAAAATTGTTGAAACTGATGCCTTTGATATTGGATTCGGAGGAATTCTTAAACAAAAACTCACTCTCAACTCCCCAGAAAAAATTGTCCCTTTGCATTCCGATTCATGGAATAATACACAGTTAAATTACAGTACTATTAAAAAGGAAATACTTTCTTTAGTATTATGTATTAATAAATTTCAAAGTGATTTATTAAATCAAAAATTTCTAGTTCGTATTGACTGCAAATCAGCAAAATATGTTTTAGAAAAGGATGTTTAAAACATAGCCTATAAACATTCTTTTGCTAGATGGCAAGCCCTATTAAGCATTTTTGATTTTGTGATTGAATACATTAAAGGCAGTAACAATTCAATTCATGATTTTCTCACTCGAGAATTTATCAATACAGGTATTGTCCATCCATCATGAGTGTTAAAGGAGCGTCTTTCTCTCGTGGTCCGGGTCATCCTACAGGCCCAAGTAATCAGCCAAGACGAACATTGGTTCCTCATCCAGTAAACCTTGTTTATCAAACCACTAACAAATTTACCGTCCTTGGGACAATGCCCAAACCATACAGCTCTACCTTAGCCAGTAACCCAACTCCAGTTGACCCTTTTCAGCCTAAGGCCTCCCTTTTAAACCCCAGTCATCCTCATTCTGAGTACATGCTTAGGTGGACCAATCACCTATTTCATATTGAACCCCATATGAAACCTAATGAAGACCCAGTCAAATTGGCCTCCCAGTTCTTTCCGTCGGGTTGGCACTTCATGCCCCTTGCTCCTTATAAATCCCTTGTGTATTATAAGGATATCCTCCATGAAACAGAGTCAATCTTCATTAAACCTATTTATGCCAATAACGATAAATCCAAAGTTCTTTATCATTCGTTATATATTAAAAGGTTTATTCTAATGTCTGATTGGGGAAAACATCCATATGATCTTATGCAGCTTTCTAATCAAAATAACTCTTATTGTTATTATGATTACATGGAAGCTTGGTATAGAGTTTTCCTTCATCAAAATGAGTCAAACAGATGGTTTATTCAGTTTGATCATAAATTCAAGAGTCGATTCCCTTACTGGTTTTCTCACTGGTGGGCAAGGTTTGGTTCCACTTACGACCTCCTTTCTGACCTCTTGAAAGTCCAACTCAGTCATTTCTGTAACCATAGTAAAAATAATCCAAAGTATGACGGTGTCCCTGTCATTCTTCAATTTATAAATAAATATAAGATTCCTTGGATTCTTAAATGGCAGTATGACATTAAAACTCCAACCCAACTTACTCTTCCTCATAGTAAAGAAGTCAGTTACCTTGCTTCACCTTCATCTGATCCTTTCCCCTTGGTCATCCGCCTATAGTACATCAAATTGTTGTATAAATTTGACATTAACAGGATTGTTGGTCAGGTTCAACAAGAATTTCCTGTTGCCCCTATTTCTCCTCTTCCAGTCACCACCGTTCCGACCATTAAAGAAAAAGAGTCTAAGTCAAAAGAGTCCCGAGTCAGTCCTACTAGTTCAACTTGTTCCCGTGGCATTTCCGATTTTAAAGACTGTTCTAGTAAAGAATTAAAACTAATAGCCCAAGCACTTAACAAAAGAATTGATGAGTTACATGAAGAAGAAGCTTCTGTTCATTCGTCTTCCTCTTCTCAAAATGCTTCAGTCAACCAGTTTGTGGATGATGATGGTCAGTATGATCCATATGGCACCATCGATCTATAGGATGCTTAGGACCCATTTGCCAGACTTCCCAGTCACATATACCTGCCCCTCCAGCCAATCAGTCAAAAGAATCTGCTTTTCCACCGAAAGTAGCTCAAGTCATGTACACCTGCCCCAGCAGCCCTCAAAGTCCATTAATGCTCTCTCTTTTCCACCGAAAGCATCTGCTGAGTCAAAAGTTGTCGGCCTCCTTGTCAAAAGTAGCCGAAAGCATTTGTATTTAGTCAAAAGTTAGTACTATTCATCAACAGTAGTTTGTCTGTAATTATTTACTTTTGTAATAGTAACTTTGTAATAGTTCTTTCCTTATTCTATAAAACGAAATCGAACTCAGTTAGCAAAGCAGACTTCGAAACTTAGAAAGACTCTGAGTTCCTTCTCAGACGAATCTTTGGTTTCTACCGCTGTTTAGCCCTTTTTAACCCCTCCTTCTTTCCTTCTATGTTCTAAGTTAAATTGTAAGTCACTCTAATTTTCAGTTTATTTGTAAATAGTTTCAGTTATCAATAAAATTATTTCTATTTAGTATTTAATTTGTGTTTTTATATATGCACCACTCTGTTCTTCTTCTGTTATTGCTTTCGCCCCCAAATATATATATATATATATATATATATATATATAATATGTTTGATAAAATTATTCATGGACAACTATTCATACTTCAGTTGTCAAACAAGTCAAAAAATATGTCTAGAATTTACCTTGCCTTGGCATTTATACTAATTCAACATTCAAAATCATTGAAATAGATGCTTCTAAAATTTGTTTCGGAGGTATTCTCAAACAAAAGTTAACCCCTTCTTCTACTGAACAAATTGTTCTTTTTCATTCTGGTTCTTGGAATGATGTACAACGCAATTACAGTACTATTAAAAAAGAAATTTTATCTTTAGTTTTATGCATTAATAAATTTCAAAGTGATTTATTAAATCAAAAGTTCCTAGTAAGGATAGACTGTAAATCAGCTAAATATATCCTTGAAAAGGATGCTAAAAATATAGCCTATAAGCAAACTTTTGCTAGATGGCAATCTTTATTAAGCATTTTTGATTTTGATATTGAGTATATTAAAGGAAGTAATAATTCAATTCTCGACTTTCTCACCCGCAAATTCATTAATTCAGGTATTAAGAAATGAGTACCAAAGGTGGTTTCCGTGGTTCAGGTCGACCCCCAGGCCAAAGTAATCGGCCCAGATGAACTTTGATTCCTCACCCAGTTAATCCAGTCCCTTTCGTGGACTTAGTAAACAGATACCAAATTCTTGGATCTATCGCAAAACCATACAATACGGTTTTGGCCAGTAAACCTAATCCTATAACTGGTATGATTGTTGAAATGGTTAGCTACATGTATTAAATCTGTTTGATCTATTCTTCCTTTTCCATTTCATAATTCTTCTTCTTCTTTGTTCTGAAGTCACCTAACTTACTGTAGAACACCTAGTTCACCGTGTCTGTCGCCTTTTGTAAGTCTCGTGGTAGAGCAGTGTTTGGCTTAGACAAGAACATAGGTATGGGTCTGCTTAAGGTAAGAAGGGTCTGTATGAAAGGACTTAGATTTAAGAATAAATTGTGAATCTGGTAAAAATGAGTAGATTATTTAGATCTAATTCTGCATCTAGTTCTAGATCAACTTTACCTCCTGTTCCAGACATAATAAATCAGGAAGAAGAAAGTTATGAAAATATTGACCAAATTCTTAGTTAATAGAATATCCCCAGTGTCTCCCCTAAAGAAATTTACCAGTCAACTTTTCTTTATAATTTCAAAACTAACTATAATGTTAAAATAGTAGAAAAAGTTTATGTTATTAATAAAGAATATCAAATTGTAGTTGTTAACTGCATATGTTATTAAAAGACATAGAAAAAGAATTAAAATTTCATTCATATAGGATTAATTCAAGTTGTTGTTAAGCCATTAAATATTAAAGGAATTAATTCGAGTATCTATTTGTGTCTTCGTGATGCTAGATTTCTTAATTACTTCCCTACTATAATTGGTATTATGGAATCAAGTTTGCATAATGGACCTATCCATTTTAATTGTTTTACGTATTTCACTTTAAGTCTAAGTCACCCCAATTTGTTAAAAGCATTAACTTTAAATATTAAAACTGCTATAGTTAAGACTAAATATCGGTTTTTCTTTACCTTTAGATAGTTTATTAGTTTTGTCTTTGGTTAATAAATCTTTCAACTATTTCATATACTGAGTTTTTAGCTGAGGGTCATTGATTTTATTAATTAGATCAATTAACAAAGATTACTCTTCGTCATCTTTTTTAAGAACATTTACTCCTTTTGCACAACAATTGTTAATACAATTATTCGTACAGATAGTGACTTCTTCAGTACTATCATCTGAACAATTACTAGTAAAATTATCAGAAGTAGAAGGTGTGAGACCCCAAATTTTATGAATAAAGATTTAAATTTCCTGAAATAATTTTTTTAATGAATTTGATATAATGTTATAGTTGTGGATAGTATTTACAAATTTTTCAAAGTACGCAAGTTGTTTTATAATATTCGATTGGTCGGGGAATATTCTTTTTGTCGGGAATATTCGTACGACGGCACAATCATTGGTGGACCCCACAACGGAATTGTTGTCGGATTAAGAAAACGATAAAAATATCTTTTTATGAAAATAACGGCGGAAGTTTTTCCGTTAATACTGTTGAACTACTCGGTAGTAAAAGTACAGTAATACGCGTGGTTGCATAGTAGCACACGGTATTGATTATTGATGCTTACGTGAGAAGTCACTCAGTTATACTCAATTATTGCTATAGTAATTGTTGCATCATATCTCTCATATTATTGATTCGATTATTGTCACAGTATCATCTACATTATATGATATATTATTAAATCAATAATTGAGACGACAAAGTTATTCATATTATTAAATTGCAATATTTACAATGTCTAGAAGTTCTGTCAAGGAGAGGTTTTGTGACGCCCCCAAAATAGGTATACATCACCCATTCTGAGTTGTCAATACATGGTACAGAAACAACTACAACTTTATTATTACAACAAGAAAAGCGTGAGTTTAAATACAAATATTATCTTCTAGACAATATCTATACTCAAATAAATCCTCATCACATTTATTGATACATTATTTTACAAAATGGTGAAGACTACTAAACAATCCTTTCTAAAACCTTCATTCCATACCCCCGACTGCACTTCGCTATATATTCTCGCCTCCCGAGAAGAATAGAACAAAAAGGAAAAGGGTGAGCTCAACTAGCTCAAGAAGAATATTATGACTAAGATAATATACAACAAATTATCGTTAGTCTTCAACAGGAAAAATTTAATAGAATACAATAGACAACAAATTTTAAATCAAGATTCGCGTAATGAAATAATAATTCATTAGAAGAGTTAAGTAGAGAATGCAAACTACTATCTTCTATGTATGAATTTAAAAGTTCATCGTCTATCTTTTATCCTCAGAACATCAATCAATATACATCCGAATCAAATATTCATCTTTGCACTACAGTGCCAAAGATATTCATCGGGCCGTCATGTTCATTTAAACACACATTCATCTTTGCACTATAGGCCAAAGATATTCTTCAAATCATTCATCTTTGCACTACAGGCCAAAGATATTCAATAATATCATCATTTAAGACCGAGGATGATGAAAATATTTTTAAAGAAACGAATCCAAAGAAACAAAATGACAAGGATTAAGAATTAAGGATTCGTACTTTGTTTTATCCATGTTCAAAAATACCTCAAAATAATCATAGTGGTGTAAAATTCAAGAATGATCAAAACATGGATACAATCGTAGCTAGTATCCGTAATGGATATTTTGGACGAAAAAGAAGAAATTTTATTTTTCGATGAATAGTGCCGAGTATCGTGAATAGTCTCAGATACGTGAATAAAGGCCAGATATCGTGAATAGTAACTCCGACACCAAAAGATAGAAATTCCACAAAAAACATTTTCACGCTTCATGAATAGTACTCGTGAATAGTAACTCGTGAATAGTAACTCATGAATAGTAACTCGTGAATAGAACTCATGAATAAGAACCCGACATGAAAAAGTTCCAAATTTGATAAAAGTTCCAACCAATATTTCAAAGATAATGATATTGAAGAAATAATATCATTTGAGAAGAAAATAACATCCCTTACCTCAAAGAATCGATTTCTTGGAAGGAAAGGCTCAAAGTGATCTTTGAATGAAACTTGTCTTGAAATGAAGAACTCTCAAAGTATCTAAATACTCACAAAATACGCTCAATAATATAGAGAGAAAACTTTGTTTACGGTGTGATTTTCAATTCTAACTTAGCCCTCTATTTATAGGAAAATGTTAGCCCGGCAAGACTTGACTGCCACTACGATGGCTTTACACTCGCTACTATTGCCACCCACCACATTTGAAATAAAATTCAGCACATTTTTTCACCAACCACAAGTGGGGCCCACTCAATTCTAGAATTTTCCACCAAAATCAATTATAACCCTACTTTTCGAATCAAACACCTCTTAAAATTTATAACAAATCATTCGTTCACTTTTAACGGTTCAAAATTTGTAGACATATACTCAACTTATATATGTATAACATATCCAAAAATCGCAACGATCCAACGGTCAGATTAAAAATTATAACTCACGCAATATATCGTAAAAATACTGATTTGATTTTTAATACCTCCATTCCGACAAAAATACTGATAAAACACCTCAACATTAAATCCTTCAATTATAACCACATATAATAAATAAATCCATCATTTATATCCACATAAAATAAATATTTCCTTATCATATGAATCAATAATTAATTATTCACAAATAATATTACAGAATCACATTTATGACAACCAAGCTGTTCCCAGGAAAGAGGGGGCTTTCCAATAAGGATTTCTCCTTACTGGCGCGCAATTAGGTGACCAAACCTCTCCTTGACAGAACTTTCTAGACATTGCCAGTAATGCTATCTAATAATATTATTCAAATAATATGAATTATTGATATGATAAAGGAGATACTGTGCAGTGATAATTATTGAACAACAATAATATAAAATATCAACGCAGCAATTATTGAATCAATAAAATAAAATATTGAATAGTAACTACTGTGATAATTATTGAGTAGTGCCTTTTTACGTAAGGATCAATAATTCAACAATACTTTAATACCGTGCAGTCTTCTTTTAACCACGCCAGACATCGTATTTTAACCACCGGGTATTCCAACAAAGGTGTTAATTCGTAACAACTTCTGCCAGTTATTTTTAAACAACTTATATTTGTCGCTTTACTCATCCAATCGCTTTCAAGCATGGGGCCCACACATGGTCATACCGTCGCATTTAATATTCCCAACAAAGCATTTAATATTCCACGACCAAACGAATATTCCCCGACAAAAATGAATATTTTATAACCACTTGCTTATTTTGAAATATTTGCGTATTTAACCCCTAACTATCCACATTAATCAAATCAACCCTACTATTTCAAAATAATAAATAGAGAAAATTAAATTTCATTAATAATAAGTTGGGGTCTTACAACCTCCCCTCCTTATGAAATTTCGTCCTCGAAATTGACGTACATACCTGGTGTTTCAAAAAGGTGAGGATACCTCGCTTTCATTTCCGCTTTCCAATTCCTGTGTCATTTCCTCTATAGCATGATTCCTCCACAAAACTTTAACTTGTGGTATGACCTTTCAAGTAGGGACATGCTCCTTCCTATCCAAAATCTTGACAGTACCTCCTCATACGTTAAGTCTTGGCTATCTCGTCCGGCTCTAACTCTATAACGTGGTTCGGTCTTTCACATATTTACTTAAGGCACCGATATGTGAAACACATTATGAACACGAGACATACTTGGAGGTAACGCAAGTCTATAGGCTATATTTCCTACTTCGGTCAAGAATTTGAAATGGACCGATAAATCGTGGATCGAGCTTTCCTCTCTTCCCAAATCTTGTAACTCCCTTCCATGGAGCAACTCGCAATAATACATGATCCCCTACACTAAATTTCACGTCCTTTCGATGAAGATCCGCATAACTCTTTTGTCGATCTTGTGCCGCTTTGTATACGTTGTCGAATCATTTGGATCTTTTCTTTGAGTCATACGTATTTCTTTCTGGGTCCCAACAATGTTGCTTTATCCACCTCATCCCAACATATTGAGAAATCGACATTTTCGTCCCATATAATGCTTCAATGGAGCCACACCTATACTTGCTCGATAACTGTTGTTGTAGGAGAATTCCACCAATGGTAAATACTTATCCCAACCGCCTCTTAAAGTCTAGGACACGAGTCTTAATAAATCTTCAAGAGTTTGAATAGTCCTCTCTCGATTGTTCGTCCGCTTTGGGGATGGTATGCTTAGAACTAAATCGCAAATCCGCGCTCCATAGCTTTTTGCAAGCTAACCCAAAATCTTGAAGTGAATCTTGGGTCACGATCCAAAACTATGGATACAGGCATGCCATGCAACCTCACAATCTCATTTACGTACATACTAGCAAGACGCTTCAGTGAATAAGTCTCCGTGATCGGCAAGAAATGAGCGGACTTGGTTAATCTATCAACAATAACCCAAATAGCATTGATGCCTTGAGAAACCGTAGGAAGACCCGTAACGAAATCCATGGTAATGTGTTCCCACTTCCATTCCGGAATCTCAAGTGGTTGCAACGGACCCTTAGGTACTAGATGCTCCGCCTTTTTTACACGTTGACAAGTTAAACACATTGAGATAAACTTTGCAATCTCTCTCTTCATATTGTTCCACCAAAATGTATGTCAAGATCACGATACATTTTAGTACTTCCAGATGGATTGCAAATGGTGTATTGTGTGCCTCCATCATAATCTTGTACTTCAAATCGTAGTCGTTAGGAACACAAAGTCTAGAGTGGACTCAAGTATTCCTTCTTCATCAATTCTCGCCCTAATAGCTCCTTCTTGTACTTTCTTCTTCATATGCATCATTTCTGGCCTGCGTGGCTTGAGCAACCTTAACTTTTCTATTAAAGTTGGCTCTATGCATATATTTGACATCATCGCACTCGCTCCGCATATGATCTTCTACTTAATGCGCTACTACCACGCTCGCTTTTACCGGGATGGTATTGAATAGTGTGGTCGTAGTCTTTCAATAGCTCGAGCCAACATCATCGCAGCGTGTTGAGTTCTTTTTGAGTGAAGAAATATTTAAGGCTTTTTATGGTCCGAATATATCTCCACTTTCTCCCCATATAGATAGTGCCTCCATATCTTTAAGCTGAAACGATCGCCGCTAACTCTAGATCATGAGTAGGATAATTCCTCTCATACTCTTTAAGTTGTCATGAGGCATAGGATATGACTTTCCCACGCCAGCATGAGAACACATCCTAACCCTTTGCTCGAAGCATCGTCAGATAACAAATCCATCCGAACTAGATGGTATTGTTAGAAACAGTATCAAAATAAGTCTCCTCTTAAGCTCTTGGAAACTCTTCTCGCATTCTTCATTCCAAACGAATTTTATATCCTTCCGAAGTTAGTTTGAGTTAATGGAGTAGCGATTCGAGAAAACCCTTCCACGAATCTCCGATAATAACCAAATAAGCCCAAAAAGCTACGTGACTTGATCCACCGACTTATTGTTCTAACTTTGTATTGCTTCAATCTTCACGGATCAACAGATACTCCATGTTTTGACACCATGCCCAAGAAATGCCACTTCTCGCTTTAACTCGCATTTCTTCAATTTGGCATATAGTTGGTTTTCACGAAGCCTTTGAGTACCAAATTCAAATGGTGCTCATGATCTTCACGACTTTTGGAATATATAAGGATGTCATCAATAAAGACAACAACAAACCGATCCAAATATTCCTTGAATACTCGGTTCATCATATCCATGAAAGTCAGCAGGAGCATTAGTTAGTCCGAAAGACATGACTAAGAATTCATAATGCCCATACCGAAGTTCGAAGGCGCGCTTTGGAATATCCTCGCTTCTAATCTTCACCGATGATATCCGTAATCGAAGATCGATTTTTGAAAAGAATTGTGCCCTTTCAATCGGTCAAACAAGTCATCAATACGAGGTAGAGGATACCTATTCTTGATGGTGACATGGTTCAATTCCCCGATAGTCAATACAAGTCGTCGATACTCCCGCCTTTCTTCTTTACGAATAAAACAGAGCACCCCGAGGAGATGTACTAGACGAATGAAACCGATGTCCAACAATTCTCAGAGTTGGACCTTTAACTCCTGAAGTTCAATAGAGCCATTCGATATGGGGTTTTAGAAATGGGCTTTGTACAGTGTTCAAGATCAATAAAGAATTCAACTTCACGCTCGGGGGTAGGCCGGGATGTTCTTCGAAATACGTCGGAAAGTCAATAACAACAGAATATTATTCAAATTTGACGTGTCTTTATTCAAATCCATAACATGGGCTAAGAAAGCTTGACATCCGCTTTTTCAATAAATGAATAGCTTTATGATTAGATATGATAGTGATTGATTTTAATGGTTTAGTTGCTTGAATTAGTAACAAAGTTGGTTAGGAATATGAAAACTAACAACCTTACGAAAACAATCAATTTTGGCATGATGAGTAGTTAACCAATCAATTTCTAAAATCACATCAAAAGCAAGTATCTTTAAAGAGATAAGGTCAATGGTAAGGTAATGGTGCCAACTTGAATCAAACAAGATTTATAAACAAAGGATGTGATGAAAGTTTCTCCTAACGAGTTTCCACAGATAGGTCAAAGTCTAATTTCTCCTGAGTCAAGTTTAAACGTTGAGCACATGCAGGAGAGATAAATGAATGGGTAAAGACCCCAGATCAAGTAAGGTATAAACTTCGCAAGAATTTATAAATAGCTTACCCGTGATAACCTCGTTTGGGTTCTCGCATTATGACCAATCAACAAACGCTTCTTCCCTAATCGTTGACTTTGACTTTTCTCGGACGATCTTTTGAGTCACCGTCCCACATGAACTAGGTTTCCCTATCGTATAATCTCGAAGCGATATGTGCTTCCTTTCCACAACTATAGCATACCTTGAATCTGTTGTGGCGCTTTGGACCGATATGTCCCTCTTTTCCGCATTTGTAACATATGACCGTAGTCTTTTCTCCTCCCTTAGAACCATTCTTCAAGACTGCTGCGTCTTCACATAGTCGTTGTTAAATCTCCTCTTTTTAAAATCTCCTCCTCGACTCGCTTTCTTCATTTTCATGGCCAAGATTACCACCAGAGTGGTAACCATTTTTGTCCGCTCTATTTCTTTCTCCGCCGGTTATCATTATTCTGCTGACCGCTATCTCTCGTACGATCCTCGTTGTGGTCCTTAGTTGACCGTATTTAGTTATCTCGCTCTAATAATTGAGCCCTGCTTACAACATCTCAATAAAGAGAAAGTTTATGAGAAATGAGATCTTGACGTATGCCGGGTTTCAAACCTCTAAGAAACATCCGCGTCATAATTCCTCATTCTCCACCAAATGAGGTGCAAACCTAGATAACTCGCAAACTTTGCCTCGTCTTGAGACACCGCCATGTTGTTTTTGCTTCTAATCGATGAACTCCACTTCCTTCATATGACGACGAACACTTTCGGAAAGTATTTGTCATTAAATAGTCTCTCAAACGCCTCCCAAGACATGCCGAAAAGCGGGCTTTGGATGGGTACGCTTCACGACTCCCACCGATGAGTCTGCCTCGCCACGGAACATAAAGGTGGCGAATGGAACCTTCTGTTCCTCCGCATCCATCCCAGACATCGAATATCTTGGTAATTTGCTTGACCCATGTTTCGCCCATGATCGGATCCGCTTTCCCTTAAATTCGTGGTCCCAACTCTTTGAACCGCTTGGCATTTTGACAACCCGTGAATTGCTATCATTTCCTCCTGTATTTTGAACACGAAGTCTCCTCGTCTTCGATTTTTATGAATCTGCAAAAACTTCTAAACATTCCCTCGCTCATCATCTCGCTTTCAATGGTGTTGTTCACAGGAGGAACATTGCCGACTGCTGTTGCACGCTCTCCTTGTTGGTGAGTACAAAGCGCTCCACTGTCTCTCATTTCTATTGTTAATATTCTCAATTCGACATTCTCAAATCTTCATCATAAAACAAGGGTAAATTAAGGAAATCAATATATCACATAATATCCCTATATAATTGACCAACTAACAAATAAGCTTAGGTAGGACACACTAGCGAAGGATTTACTCTGCCTCTCCCTCCTAGTTCTATTCCCCGATCTCCGCCAGAGATCATATCCCTAAGCTCGATACCAACCGTGACGCCCCCAAAATAGGTATACATCACCCATTCTCGAAATTGTCAATACATGGTATGCAGAAACAACTACAACTTTATTATTACAACAAGAAAACGTGAGTTTAAATACAAATATTATCTTCTGACAATATCTATACTCAAATAAATCCTCATCACATTTATTGATACATTATTTTACAAAAATGGTGAGGACTACTAAACAATCCTTTCTAAAACCTTCATTCCATACCCCAGACTCGTTGCATCGCTATATTCTCGCCTCCCGAGAAGAATGGAACAAAAAGGAAAAGGGTGAGCTCAACTAGCTCAAGAAAGAATATTATGACTAAGATAATATACAACAAATTATCGTTAGTCTTCAACAGGAAAAAATTTAATAGAATACAATAGACAACAAATTTTAAATCAAGATTCGCAATGAAATAATAATTCATTAGAAGAGTTAAGTAGAGAATGCAAACTACTATCTTCTATGTATGAATTTAAAAGTTCATCGCTCATCTTTTATCCTCAGTAACATCAATTAATATACATCCGGAATCAAATATTCATCTTTGCACTACAGCCAAAGATATTCATCATTAATTCATGTTCATTTAAACACTGCTCATCTTTGCACTACAAAGCCAAAGATATTCTTCGAAAATCATTCATCTTTTGCACTACAGCCAAAGATATTCAATAATATCATCATTTAAGACCGAGGATGATGAAAAATATTTTAAAGAAACGAATCCAAAGAAACAAAATGACAAGGATTAAGAATTAAGGATTCGTGACTTTTGTTTTATCCATGTTCAAAATACCTCAAAATAATCATATTGGTGTAAAATTCAAGAATGATCAAAACATGGATACAATCGTAACTAGTATCCGAATGGATATTTTGAACGAAAAGAAGAAATTTTATTTTTCGATGAATAGTCTTGTATCGTGAATAAAGGTCAGATATCGTGAATAAAGTCTTAGATACGTGAATAAGTAACTCCGACACCAAAAGATAGAAATTCCACAAAAAAACATTTTCACGCTTCATGAATAGTACTCGTGAATAGTAACTCGTGAATAGTAACTCATGAATAGTAACTCGTGAATAAGAACTCATGAATAAGTAACCCCGACATGAAAAAGTTCCAAATTTGATAAAAGTTCCAACTAATATTTCAAAGATAATGATATTGAAGAAATAATATCATTTGAGAAGAAAATAACATCCCTTACCTCAAAGAATCAAGATTTCAAGGAAAGGCTCAAGTGATGTTTGAATGAAACTTGTCTTGACAAGAACTCTCAAAGTATCTAAATACTCACAAAATATGCTCAATAATATAGAGAGAGAAAACTTTGTTTCTGGTGTGATTTTCAATTCTAACTTAGCCCTCTATTTATAGGAAAATGTTAGCCCGCCGAAGCAAGGCACTTGACTGCTACCGATGGCTTTACTCGCTACTATTGCCACCCACCACATTTGAAATAAAATTCAGCACATTTTTTTCACCAACCACAAGTGGGGGCCCACTCAATTCTAGAATTTTCCACCAAAATCAATTATAACCCTACTTTCCTAATCAAACACCTCTTAAAATTTATAACAAATCATTCGCTCACTTTTAACGGTTCAAAATTTGTAGACATATACTCAACTTATATATGTATAACATATCCAAAAATCGCAACGATCCAATCTACGATTAAAAAATTATAACTCACGCAATATATCGTAAAAATACCGATTTGATTTTTAATACCTCCATTCCGACAAAAATAATTGATAAAACACCTCAACATTAAATCCTTCAATTATAACCACATATAATAAATAAATCCATCATTTATATCCACATAAAATAAATATTTCCTTATCATATGAATCAATAATTAATTATTCACAAATAATATTACGTAATCACATTTATGACAACCCAGTCGCTCCTGGAAAGAGGGGCTTTCCAATAAGGATTTCTCCTTCTCGGGCGCCGCAATTAGGTGACCAAACCTCTCCTCGATGTAACTTTCTAGACATTGCCAAGAATGCTATCTAATAATATTATTCAAATAATATGAATTATTGATATGATAAAGGAGATCTCGCAAATGATAATTATTGAACAACAATAATATAAAATATCAACGCAAAGAATTATTGAATCAATAAAATAAAATATTGAATAGTAACTCATCGTGATAATTATTGAGTAAGGCCTTCTCACGTAAGGATCAATAATTCAACAATACTGCAATACCGCAATAGCTTTTATCGCGCAACCACGCCAGACATCGTATTTTAACCAACGGGTATTCCAACAAAGGTTAATTCTGGTAACAACTTCTACCAAGTTATTTTTAAACAACTTATATTTGTCGCTTTCCTCATCCAATTGCTTTCCGTTATGGGCTCCACACATGGGCTTACCTTGTAAATGCATTTAATATTCCCCGATAGTATGCGAATATTCCACGACCAAACGAATATTCCCACAAAAAATGAATATTTTATAACCACTTGCTTATTTTGAAATATTTGCGTATTTAACCCCTAACTATCCACATTAATCAAATCAACCCTACTATTTCAAAATAATAAATAGAGAAAATTAAATTTCATTATTAATAAGTTGGGGTCTTACAGGTTTGGTCACCTAATTGCGCGCCAATAGGGATAAATCCTTATTGGAAAGCTCCCTCTTTCTTGGGAACGACCTGGTTGTTAAATATTGTGAGTTATAATATTAATGATGAATGTTATAAAAAATCGAAGTTGAGTTCGGAGTTGAATTTGGAGACGCGGACGTGATATTTGAGTCCTAACGATGAAATTAAGTAAACATGTACTATAAACACAAAATTTTCCTCGGATTAACTTTTTGGTCAAAAGTCAACAGTTGACTTTTTGGGAAAAGTCAAACTTCAAATTTCAAAATTTATATTGTTGATAAAAATAGTTTCATTATGTTGGAATTATTTGTGTTAGTGAAAATCGACATTTATTTCGATAAAAATTGATGTCCTGGAGGTTATATTGACCCGATCCAATATTTAAATCGGATAAATGAGCAATTGATTGCTATTATTTCACATGATTATAACTATTTGTTCACATGTGTATACTATTGTTTCACATTCTTGTTACTATTAGGGGAGTTGGTGCAAGATTGATAATACTTGCATGACTAAGTTAAAAATAGAGGTATAGATTGAGGTACTATACTGTAATTCGTATTTTCACATGTCTGGAACTATTGATTCACATGATTTACTATTGAATCACATTATTTACTATTAGGGGAGGTGGTGCAAGTTTGATAATACTTGCATGACTAAATTAAAAATAAAGGAAAAGAGGAAGGTATTATACTGTAATATTCTGAACCCCAAAATGTGCAATTATCGAAACTATATTTTTCTGTAAATAGAAGCTCATTCTTCTTCATTTTTCACAAATTCACTAAAGTTATAGAGCAATTATTATAGAGAGAAATTGTAGAGAGAAAATCTATAAAAGAAGAGAAGCCTACTACCTCACTATTCCAGTATCCAGTTTCTTCTGAGGTAAGGGGTTTTATTTCTTTCTTTCGTCTTCATGAAGAGAACTTCTGTTATTCCATTCTTTATTATTATGTTGGAATAACCTGTCTATGCGAAGTACCGCATACATGGTGAAATTCTTTTGTTATTCCATTCTTTATTATTCGCTGAGATAACTCAGATATCTGGCTTCACCCTATACACTGTGAAATTCTTCATTATTCCATTCTTTATTATTCTTATTAGAATATCCTCGTCTGCATGCGTTTCTACCGACCGGTTCCGTTATTTATTATTCTGTTGGAATAACCTCGTCATACGCAAAGTACCGCATGCACGGTGATTTCGTTGTTATTCCATTCTTTATTATTCTCGCTTGGAATATCTTGTCTGCGCGTTCTTACGGATCCGGTTCCATTATTTATTATTCTATTTAATATCCTGCGTCACGTGCATTTTACGCCGGACCGGTTCCATTATTTATTATTCGTTGAAATAACTCATGTCTGCGAGTACTATCGCATCGTATGGTGAATCCTTCATTATTCCATTCTTTATTATTCTCGTTGAATAACTTTGCTTATGTGGATTACCACATGCATGGTGAATGATCCTTTGTATTCATTCTTTATTAAATTATGGAAATGATCTGTTTACGTGGATTACCGCATGGCGGATGAAAATCCATTTGCAGTTTCGTATATTCTATTATACTCATATGAGATATCATTTCTTTTGTACTTGTCATGAAATATCATTTTATTTGGAATTTTCTGTTACAAGTTACTATTCATGGGTTACTATTCACCCGGTTACTATTCACTCTAGTATTATTCACTCGGATATTCGGGGCACTTTTCATGTCGAAATACTATTCACGAGTTACTATTCACGTGTTATTATTCACCGAAATTACTGTTTACCCGAATATTATTCACTCGAGTATTTGGAGTACTTTTCATGTTGGGGTACTATTCACGAGGTACTATTCCCAAAGTACTATTCACGGGGTACTATTCACGATAAAAAATTGATTCTTTTCTGTCCAAATTATTTTTGGTGCATAAATATTATTCTTGAATTTTACTCTACAAAGAAGTATCATGTTGACAATTTGGACGTTATTAGTTCCTGGATAAATTAATTCTTGAACTTGTTTTATTGAATTCTTATATCATTGTCATCATCTTCATGTTTATATTTTGTTGAAAGTCATCTGTGGCCTGTAGTGCATGAATGGACTTGGTATGATTATGACCAGGGATTATTCGGTGTAATCATGACCGTAATGTTACAAATGATGTGGTAAAAGTCCTCATTGGCCCGTAGTGCATTGATGGACAGTTGTTGGCATGATCATGACCATTAATGAATATACGAATATCCTTGGCCCATAGTGCATGGATAATTTGTGGTCGTGATACTAAAGAATATCCTTGGCCATAGTGTAGGGGTGATTCGATGATGTGAATTATTTATTAAGCTGAGTCCCAGCGATAAAAGTGATGAAAAACTTTTTAAATCATAAATCATAATAGATTTTATTCTCTACTTGACTCTTTTAATGGATTGTTTGTTCTGCTGCAGTTAAACTTGATGTCTATTGTATTTTATCAGTTTAACATTGTTGAAGACTATTGATAATTTATTCTACATTATCTTAGTCATAATATTTCTTACTGGGCTAGTTGAGCTCACCCTTTCCTTCACTGTTATCTTCAGGAAATGAGAATATAGATGGGACGAGTCGGGGAAGCGGAGTGACGATCCGATGATAAGCATTAGTAGTCCCTCACTATTCTGTTAAATAGTGTGACAATAAATGTAATGAGGACTGGATTTGAGTTTGTATACTGTCTATGAGGACTCCATTGAAAGTGGATATTGTCTAGAAGACAATATTCTTGTTTGAACTCTCAGTTTATGTTTTGTCGTATTTTACACGACAGTTGTATATTTAAGTTTGTATTTGAATTTTGTACCATGTATTTGGCGACTCAAGATGGGTGATGTATACCTGTTTTGGGAGTGTCACAGAAGGAATATCGGAACATTCATTGTTATTATTCTCAATTTTGATAAGTTCTAGAATTTATTCAGTGTCTTCAGATGAAACATTTAGTTGATTTAATTTTTTTTATTTTACATTCATTTTTATAATGACTTTTTTGCCCATAATTATGGCAAACAAATTATCTTTTATCAAATTTTTTAGATTTATTAGTAGTTTTTGGTTTACTATAATAATTATCTTGATCTTTATGAGTATTTCTTTTATGTTTTTTACGATCTTTATTATTTTTGTGTTTTTTAATACGTTTATGCCTGTGTTTCCTTTGAGAGGGAGCAACAGGAGGTAAACCATATTGTTCACAAAAGGTTCCTAACTCATATTGGCCTTCTTTTAATCTTTATTAGCTTGTTTACTGATTTTAAAATCAATGCATATTTTAAGACTAATTTTTTAAATTTGACTTATGATATCACCATAAGTGAGATTATCATAATCAATGTGACCTAAGTCTTTGCTTAATTCTTCTCTGACTTTGTGAGCAAATAAATTAGGTAAACCATTAATGAATTTTTCTTTCCAAAATGGTTTGTTACTATCATTACGCAACATAACTCGAGAAGTAAAAACATCCTTATACCATCTAAAATCACTTAAAGTGGGACAAGTGAGATTACATAACTGATCATGAATTCTTTTCGTAATATTACTAAGCGTTCCAATAAAATGCTTTATTATGGTAAATATTAAAGTATTTACTCCATCAGGTGGTCCAACACCAACATCTTCATCAAAGATGGGGTTGCCATCATCATTCATTTGGACAACATGAATTACTTGGAACCTAGTACCAAGTACAAGCCTTGACAAATCTTTTTCTACAATTTGGTTTATTTGAGATAAGTTAATATATATATATATAGAAGAACTGAGTGGCGCATATAAATAACACAATTTAATTACTAAAACATAATAATTTTATTGATAACTGAAAATATTTACAAACAAAACATAAAATTAAAGTGACTTACAAGTTTACTTAGAACATTAAGAATGGTATATGAAGAGGAAGAGAACAGAGGCTAAAGATTTGTCAGAGAAGGAGCTCTGAGTCTTTCTAAGTCTGCCTTACTAACTGAGTTCAAGTTCCTTTTATAGAATAAGGAAAGAACTATTACAATGTTACTATTACATAAAGTAAATGATTACAGACAAAAATTACTATTGATGAACAATAAAATACTGCTAACTTTTTTACTATGCATGGATGCTTTTGCCAACTTTTGACAAAGTGGCCGAAACTTTTGACTTGGTGGATGCTTTCGGTGGAAAAGCAGGAACATACGCATGTGGTAGAGGACTGCTTTCGGTGGAAGAGCATCTTTTGACTGATCAGGAGGCAATAAATGACTGAGATGTCAGGCAAATGGGTCCTGAGCATCGATGGTGCCATATGGGTCATCATCATCATCATATTTACTGGTAGAAGCATTTCTGGACGAAGATGAGGAACATGCAGAGGCTTCTTCATGTAACTCATCAATTCTGTCATGAAGGGCCTGTGATATTAACTTTAACTCTTTATTGGGACAATTTTTAATATTAGAAATGCCAAGGGAATAAGATGAACCAGTTGGACTGACTCTAGACTCTTTTGATTTACTGGTAGACTCTTTGGCTGGAATAGTCGTAACTAATAAAACTGGGAAATGAACTGTAGAAAATTCCTTCTGAACCTGACCAACAATTCTATTAATATCAAACTTATCCCACCATTTGATAAAGAATTGTTGGGAGACATGAGGAATTAGTGAAACGGTGGTACAAGATACCAAATGACTATATTCTTGAGACTAAAAATCTGTCACTTTAATTGGAGTTTGAATATCGTATTGCCATTTGAGAATCCAAGGAACTTTATATTTGCTTACAAATTGAAGAATAACAGGAATACCATCATTTTTTGGTTGATGTTTACTGTGATTGCAAAAACGACAGAGTTGAACCTGTAAGAGATCAGGAAGGAGGTCGAAAGTCAAACCGAACCTCGACCACCAAAGAGTGAACCAAAAAGGGATCTGACTTTTGAATTTGTGGTCGAACTATAAGAACCACGAGTGATATTTGATTCATTCTGATAAAGGAAGATCTTATCCCAAGCTTTTATATAATCGAAATAACAAAAAGAGTTATCTTAATTGGAGAGCTGTTTAAGATCAGAGGGGTGATTTCCCTAGTCAGTCATCTGAATGAACTGTTTAATGTATAGGGAATGATAAAGGACTTTAGATTTATCATTATTAGCATAAATGGGTTTGATGAAGATTGACTCGATTTCAATGAGAATATCCTTATAATACACAAGGGACTTATAAGGAGCAAGGGGAACGAAGTGCCATCTAGTAGGAAAATACTGGGAATCCAGTTTAATAGGGTCATTTTTTGGGTTCATATGAGGTTCAATATGAAATAAGTGATTATTCCATCAGAGGAAGAGTGACTGGGATTTGAAGAAAGGTCCTTAGTTTGACTACAGAAATGATCTACTAGTTTAGGGTTACTGGCTAAAGCGGAACTATAGGGCTTGAGGATAGAGCCAAGGACATGGAATTTATTAACTGGGTTAGGTTTAGGGACTAGATTAATTGGATGAGGAACTAAAGCTCCTTTCGGTTGATTACTTGGGCCTGAAGGGCGACCCGGACCACGAGAAGATGATGCTCCTCGGATGCTCATTTTGGTTAAACAGGACCTGTGTTAATGAATTCTCGAGTGAGAAAATCAGGAATGGAATTATTACTACCTTTAATATACTCAATCTCAAAATCAAAAATACTCAATAGGGCTTACCATCTTGCAAAGGAATGTTTAGAGGCTATATTTTCCACATCTTTTTCTAAAACATATTTTGCAGATTTGCAATCAATACGAACCAAAAACTTTTGATTTAATAAGTCACTTTGGAATTTGTTAATACATAAAACTAAAGAAAGTATTTCTTTTTTAATAGTGATGTAATTTAACTGTGTACTATTCCATGCACCGAATGAAAATGAATAATTTGTTCAAGAGAATTAAGGGTTAGTTTTTGCTTGAGAATACCTCCGAAACCTATATATGAGGCATTAGTTTCAATAATTTTAAAGGCTGAATCGTTGGAGATGCCAAGGCAAGGCAAGGCCTTAACATATTTTTTGACTTGCTGGACGACAGAAGTATGGATGTCGGTCCAAGGGGGAGGATTGTCTTGCAAACGCTGAAAGAGAGGTATGCAAATCTTCCTTAGATTTTTATAGAACTTGCCAATATAATTGAGCGAGCCTAAAAATCTTTGAAGTTGGGTTTTATTGCTGATTTTATCAGGAAATCGGTCAGCAAATTGAATAGCTCTGTCAATAGGCTGAATAAGTCCTTGATAAATATTAAGACCAAAAACCGAACTTTAGCTTGAAATAAGCTGCATTTGGAAGGGAAAGAACAAGTCCATTATCTTTAACTATTTTAAAGAACGATTTCAAATGTTTAATGTGTTCTTCAATAGATTTGGAAAAAATGAGAATATCATCAATGTAAACGATGACAAAATGACTGAAAGGATTCATAATGTCGTTGAGAATATTCTGAAATTCACTGAGAGCATTTTTTAAACCGAATGCCTGAACATTCCATTCATAATAACCGAAGGGGGTAGTAAAGGCTGTTTTATACCTATCATCCAGGTGAATGGCAACTTGCCAAAATCCAGATTTAAGGTCAAACTTACTGAAGATAGTGGCGTTGCTTAATCTATTTATGAGGTCTTCCTTATTAGGTAGAGGATACCTAATCTATTCTAAGACCTTGTTTAATGGCTTGTAGTTGATAACTAGACGGGGAACACCTCTCTCCTTTTTTGCTTCATTGTTGACATAAAAGGTGGGACATGACCTTGGGGATTTATTAGGTTTAATTAATCCTTTACTAAGAAGATTATTAATTTCATTTTTACATAACTCTATTTGTTCATGATTCATTTATATTGGCCTGGCCTTAGTAGGAATCAAATACTCTTGGAATTCCTTAGTGTAAGGAATCCTCAACGTGTTTTTTCCAATGCCAAAAGTGTGAGACCCCATATTTTATCAATAAAGATTTAAATTTTGTCGAAATAATTTTTAATATTATGGTGTGAATTTGAGATAATATTATAGTTGTGGGTAGTATTTATAAATTTTGCAAAGTATGCAAGTTGTTATAAAATATTCGTTTGGTGGGGAATATTCTTTTTGTTAGGGAATATTAAATGCAATACAATGGCTCAATCATTGGTGGACCCCACAATGAAATTATTATTCGGATTGAGAAAACGACAAAATATTTTATAAAAATAACTATGAGGTGTTACCGTTAAAAGCTGTTGAACTACCCGTGGTAAAAATACGATGTCTGGCATTCGTTGCGTAGTAGCTGCGGTATTGATTATTGATGCTTACGTGAAAGTCACTCGGTATGCTCAATTATTACTACGATAATTCTTTTGCATCATATCTCTTATATTATTGATTCAATTATTGTCACAATATCATCATATAATATGTTATATTATTAATTGAGGCGACAAGTTATAAATGATTAATAATTGTTGAAAGATTAAAAAATGTGTTGATTAAAAATAAAATGATTTGTGGTAATATTTATTCAATCCTTAATGTATATAAAGAGTTACATTATAAGGCGTTTGTGGTAAGTTTGATTATTTTATGGGGGCCCATATGTCATTATCTAAGAGTCCTTAAATAATTACCTTTGATAGTAATTACCTTCGTCAATAGTTACCTTACCTTGTGAATAGTAATTACCTTCGTCGATAGTAATTACCTTTACGGAGACGTCAAACCACTTGCCGTTTTACACATTCTGAAGCGTCAAACCACTTGTCGTTTCACATTACAAAGCGTCCAAACCACTTGTCGTTTCACATTACTGTGTTCACCAACCAACAGTCGTTTCACATTACGAAAGCGTCGAACCACTTTTCTTTTCACATCACGATCGTCGAAGCCACTTGCCTTTTCACATGGCGGGTCTTAAGCTAGAAATCTTCTATAAATAGAGGCCTAGTGCTTCATTATTTTCACGAATTCACTTTGAAACTCAAGAGAGAGAAACTATAGAGAGAAAGAAGAAAAGTATTACGCTACTTCACCTTGCCAATATTCGGTTCTTCTAAGGTAGGGAATATTATTTGTTGTACATAGTAAGGGGTGTTATTCTTTCTTATTTATGAAGAGAACTGTTGTTATTCCATTGCTTATTATTACATTGGAATAACTTTTGTAAAAGTGGTATACCCTATACATAACTTTGTATATGTGGCGTACCCTATACTTGGTGAAATCCTTATATTATTCCATTCTTATTTATTACATTGGAATAACTTTTGTATCGCAAAATCCCCTATACTTGGTGATCTCCTTACATTATTCCATTCTTTATTATTACATTGGAATATCACATGCATGTGTTTTACAGGGACACAGTTCCATTGTTTATTATTCGCATTTATTATTACATTGGAATATCTTATCGTGTGTTTTACACCCGACTGGTTCCATTGTTTATTATTCAAAGATTTATTATTACATTTGGATCATCACATCGATTGTGAATTTTGGTTTCCGTTATTATTATTACATTGGAATAACTTTTTGCATCTGATACCGCATGCGTGGTGATTTCTTTTGTTATTCCATTCTTTATTATACTCGATTGGTTAAATCTTTGACTTCTATACTCCATGAAATTAGTGGAATATCCTTGATATTTAAGCTTCATCCATATCTTTTTTCATGGAAATATTCTTACGATCATTCTTGAATTTTACTCTACAAAAGCAAAGATCATTTTGACAATTTGGGCGTTAATAATTCTGGATAAAATAATTCTTGAACTTGTTTTATTGAATTATTATGTCATTATCATCATCCTCATGTTATATTATGTTATCTTGACTTACGTGTATAGATGAACTTAGTATGATTATGACCGGGGGATCATTCGGTATAATCATGGCTTATTATAAATGATGTGATAAAAGTCCTCGGTGGCTTTGTAATGCGATGATGGATAATTTTTGGTATGATTATGACGAGGGGTGATTCGGTATAGTCATGACCATTGATAATTTGATGAATATCCTTGGTAGTAGTGCGGGGATGATTCGATGATGTGGATTATTTATTAAAGGCGAGTCTCAACTATAAATGATGATGAAAACCTTTTAAAATCTAAAAGATAGTAACTTTATTCTCTACTTGACTCTTTTAATGGATTGCTTATTCATTTGTAGTTAAACTTGTTGTCTATTGTATTTTTTATCGGTTTAACAACTTTGTTGAAGGCTAATGATAAATTATTACGCATTATCTTAGTCATAATATTTCTTCTTGGGCTAGTTGAGCTCACCCTTTCTTTCACTTTGTTCTCTTGAGAAATGAAAACATAAATTGGGGACGAGTCGGGGAGCGGAGTAATGGTCGAGAGGATAGCATTAGTAGTCCTCACTATTACGTGAAATAGTGTGATAATAGTAGTAATGAGGACTCCTTTTGAGTTTGTATAATATCTAGTAGACAATATTTGTATTCAAACTCACGGTTTATGTCGTATTATACCACATGACGGTTATATTAGTAAGTTGTATTTGAATTTATGTACCATGTAAGTGGCGACCCAAGATGGGTGGCGTATACCTAATTTTGGGGGCGTCACGGTTGGTATCGAGCTTAGGGATATGATCCTGGTAAGATGTGAGATAAGAACTAGGAGGAGAGAGCAGAATATCTTCGTTAGTATGACCTACCTAAGTTTATTTGGTATTTGATTGGTCGGTTGAGTATAGTGATAATATGTTGCATGTCAATTAACCCTTATTTTGTGGCGGTGTTTGAAAATGGCATCCGAGAATGTTGAGAATAGCAATGGAGCCACGAGAGACTGTTGATTCTCCACGGATCAATAATCGGAGACAATGTGCAGCAGGATGGCGATAATCCTCCCATAAACAACAACACCGATCAATTGACGAGCGACGAGACGTTTAAGAAGTTTTAGAATTCATGCAACATCGGTAAAAGCGGCTCACATCCAAAACGTAGGTGGAAACACGGAAAACTCTCGGCGGTCACCGCTAAACAATTCAAGGAGCCGGGACCACCGGGAGTTTAAGGGAGAGCCAAAACCACTTGGCGGAAGCATGGATAAAGCAGTTACCAAGATATTTGATGTCTTGGGATGCTCAGAGGAGCAAAAGGTTCCTTTTGCACGCCTTTATGTTGCTTGGAGAGGCGATTCTTGGTGGGAATCGGTAAAACGTACTCAACTTCTTTGTCTTGAAGATATCTTGGGAGAAGTTCCAGAGTTGCATTCAACGACAAATACTTTCACGAAAGTATTACCACATGAAGGAGGTGGAGTTTATCAAGTTGGAACAAAACAATATGGCCAGTGTGTCGCAATACGAGGCAAAATTTACGGAGTTATCACGGTTTGCGTCCCACTTGGTGGATAATGAAGAGAATGGCGCGAATGTTTTAAGAGGTTTGAAGCGGAGATACGTCAACATCTTATTTCTCATAAACCTGCGTTTTATTCGAGATGTTGTAAATAGGGCTCGATTAGTGGAGCGATAATGAGTCAACGCAACTAAAAGAGAGCGGTGAAGCAAAATTATAATACCGGTGAGTAGTCGTCGAGCGGTGACAACAAGCGTGGAGGAATCAACAGGCCAAATATGGTAACCACTTTGGTGGTAATCGAGGCCAAAACAATAAGAATGGACATTTCAAGAAAAGGAGATTCAACAATGATGGAAAGACGTCGGCACCAAAGACCCCGTTGTTAAGGAAGGAGAAAGACCACCTATCATATGCTTCAAATGCGGAGGAGAGGACACATCGGTCCGAATCTGCGCCATGCAAGTCAAAGCATGTTATAATTGTGGAAGAGAAGGTCACTTAGCTCGATTTTGTCGTTTCAGAAGACAAATTCAACTAGGATGGAGGAACCAAAGGCATCCCGCATACAAACCAAAGCCGGTAGTTTAAGAGAGAGCGTTTTTTTCTGCTCGTGACGAGGAACACGAATAAAATTATCACGGGTAAGTTAATCATAAGCTCTTGCGAAGTCTATATCGTGTTAGATACCGTTCTACCCACTCTTTTATTTCACCTAGTTGTGTTCAACGTTTAAATTTGACTCCGAAGAAGTTAAACTCTGACTTATTGGTTGAAACTTCGTTAGTAGGAGCCTTCGTTACCGCTACTATTTTTAAATCTTGTTTGATTCAAATAAACATTTTCACGTTACTTGTCGATCTTATCTTTTTAAAAATATTTGCCTTTGATGTGATTTTAAGAATCAATTGGTTAACTACTCATCATGCTTTTCGTAAGGTTATTAGCTTTTATATTCATAACCAACTTGTTGTGCGAATTCAAAGTAACCAAACCACTAAAGTCAATCATTGTCATATCAAGCCATAAGTAAAGAGTCCCGATCCTTTCGTTGTTGACTTTCTTGTGTGAAATGCACCGAAGCCAGACTTTCTGTAGGTGACGTCGTGACTGAAGATGGCAAGTTGATAGGTATCATTGTGAGGTGCTATCCAGGTTAAGGGATAGAAGTCACAGTTGGTATTAATGTGACGTACTATCCAAGTCTTGGACGAGAATAATGAGTTTGAATGATATTTCTATCATTAATAAATTTCTTGGCGTATTCTTGAAGACTTCCTAGCCTACCCTAGAGCGTGAAATCGAATTTTGTATTGACCCCAGTACAAAACCCATTTCTTAAACCCTCAAATATTTCTTCAACTAAAAGGATCTGTTTACGTGGATTATGATGAAAGTCATAATAAAAGTATAGAACTGATGAAAATCATGGGTATATGAAGTATTAGTAAGTTTTAAGATGAGTTATGTTGGTTAGTATGTGAAAACATGAAAGTTTCTTAGAAATCACAAAGAGTTGAAAATCAGATTTTGGTGAAAAACGTAACATGAAATTCAATTGACCATATCTCCTATTATATTTTGAATTTTTGAGTATGGTCAAGTCCTAGAGTTAGATCTATGAGTTACCTAACTAATCCAAGTGGAATTACTGGAAAAGGTGTTGTAGATTTTTGTGTGGACTAATTTTAGCAAAGGAGTGCAAAGCTGCAAAAACCGAAAAAGCTGCTGCCATGATTTTAGACGGGCTGTTTCGGCCACTTAAATTATGAGAAAAATTCTGGCCTTTTGGGAAATGAAGGTATATGGTATAAAGTACCTCCTGTCCAAAAATGAGCTCATTCTGACTTAAAATGAGCAAGTTATGACTATTTCAATATTTAGGTTTTTAAATGACGAAAACGCTATAACCGAGTTCTATAACTCAGATGACCATGAAATTTAAACTGGAAGCTCACGTTAACATGTGTAAGGTCCTGCCAAGATTTTGGAATTTTGGAGTTAAACTTGAGGTACCTAATTTCTTAAGGAATTAATTAGAAATTGATTTTTGAAAAATAGTAAATGAATTTTAAAAATTCGAGAAAAATATATTTTCATTATGGGACTATATTATGCTAAAACCCAGAAAAGAAATATTTTTGGGACTGATTTGGTATTTTTCATGAAAATAGTTTAATTCTGAACATATGAGTTAAATATGTTATGTGAAGTAACAAAGTTGAAAATAGGATTTTATGGCTAGAGAATTCTATATAGAATATATGCATATTTTTTTGATGAGGATTTGATAATTGGTGATGATATCTTATGAGTATGGCATTTTGGATGATTAAATGCATTATATGGTAAAGCGTAAACAATTGAGATAAATTATTTATAAATTTAAGAAGTGATTAAAATATTGTTATAATATTAATGATATTAGATTATGAGATTATTAAGTGATTGATAACATGGGATATTCTTGAATCCTGGATAAATTATATTATAAATGTTTAATATTTATCCTTTATCTCATTTGATTGATTCTTTATATCGTTATCCTCATGTTTATATTATGTTGAAAAAGTCATCGTGGCTTTAGATGTGCATAGATGGACTTGGTATGATTATGACCGAGGATTGTTCGGTATAATCATAACTTAGTAATTGAAAACACGATTATCTTTGGCGTAGTGCATGGATAATTTGTGGTCGTGACACTAATGAATACACGATTATCTTTGGTAGTAGTGCATGGATAATTTATGGTTGTGATACTAATGAATACACGATTATCTTTGGTAGTAGTGCATGGATAATTTGTGGTCGTGATCTTAATGAATACACGATTATCTTTGGGTAGTAGTGCATGGATAATTAGTGGTTAAGTGATACTAATGAATATCCTTGGCACGTAGTGCGGGGATGATTCGATGATATGGATTAATTATTGAAATGAGAGTCTCGTGAATGAAATATTAATTCATGGATGTGGTAAAAAAAGTCATCTTTGGTTGTAGTAGACTTGGTATGATTATGACCAAGAAGTTATTCGTGTATAATCATGATAGTAATGTGAAAACACGAATATCCTTGGCCGATTGGTGCATGGATAATTAATTGGTCGTGATACTATTAAAAATTGCGTCTCGGCATTATTGGTTTTATAATTGTATATCTTTGGCTGTAGTGCAAAGATGAATTGTGAATAAATATCTTTGGTAGGATTGCAAAGATGAATTTAATGTTTTCAACGATAAAGGTATTCAAGGTATCCTCACCTCTTTATCATACAGTGCGTACCCTAATTTAGAGGAGAAATTCCATAAGGAGGAGATTGTGAGACCCCATATTTTATCAATAAAGATTTAAATTTTATCGAAATAATTTTTAATATTATGGTGTGAATTTGAGATAATATTATAGTTGTGGGTAGTATTTATAAATTTTGCAAAGTATGCAGTTGTTATAAAATATTAGTTTGGTGGGAATATTCTTTTGTTAGGGAATATTAGATACAATGACTCAATCATTGGTGGACCCCATAATGAAATTATTGTCGGATTGAAAAAGCGACAAAAATATTTTATAAAAATAACGGCGGAGGTATTCTGATTAAAAGCTGTTGAACTACCCGTTGGTAAAGAAATGCGATGTCTGGCGTGGTTGCGTAGTAGCCTTACGGTATTGATTATTGATGCTTACGTGAAGTCACCATTTATGCTCAATTATTGCTACAATAATTCTTTGCATCATATCTCTTATATTATTGATTCAATTATTGTCACGATTATCATCATATAATATGTTATATTATTAATTGAGACGACAAGTTATAAATGATTAATAATTGTTGAAAGATTAAAAATGTGTTGATTAAAAATAAAATGATTTGTGGTAATATTTATTCAATCCTTAATGTATATAAAGAGTATGTTATGAGGCGTTTGTGGTAAGTTTGATTATTTTATGGGGGCCATATGTCATTATCTAAGAGTCTCTTGACAATAGTAATTACCTTTGTGAATAGTAATTACCTTCGTCGATAGTATTTACCTTCGTCGATAGTAATTACCTTCGTCGATAGTAATTACCTTTGTGAATAGTAATTACCTTCGTCGAATAGTATTTACCTTCACGTCGATAGTAATTACCTTCGTCGATAGTAATTACCCTTGTGAATAGTAATTACCTTCCGTCGATAGTAATTACCTTTACCAAACGTCAAACCACTTGCCGTTTCACATTACGAGCATCGAAACCACTTGTCGTTTCACATTACGGTGATCGAACCACTTGTCGTTTCACATTACTGAGCGTCGAACCACTTTTCTTTTCACATCACCAATCGTCGAGCCACTTGCTTTTCACATGGTAGGTCTTAAGCTAGAAATCTTCTATAAATAGAGGCCTAGTGCTTCATTATTTTCACGAATTCAATCTTTGAAACTCTAGAGAAAACTATAGAGAAAGAAGAAAAGTATTCTCAACTACTTCACCTTGCTAATATTCAGTTCTTCTAAGGTAGGGAATATTATTTGTTGTGCCGTAAAGGGGTGTTATTCTTTCTTATTTAGGAAGAGAAGCTGTTGTTATTCCATTGCTTATTATTTTGTTGGAATAACTTTTGTAAAAGTGGTATACCCTATACATAACTTTGTATCTGTGGCGTACCCTATACTTGTGTGAAATCCTTATATTATTCCATTCTTATTTATTACATTGGAATAACTTTGTATCTGTGAAATCCCCTATACTTGGTGATCTCCTACATTATTCCATTCTTTATTATTACATTGGAAT